>CM053571.1:19595577-19622715 GCA_028646485.1 Cryptoprocta ferox
CTGGTAACCTTGTATTCCTTGCAACATTTTCCTCATAGAATCCCTCTTAGGATTTCTTGTAGGGCTGGTTGGTGGTGACGAATTCTCTCAATTTTTCTTTATTTGGGAACACTTTATCTCTCCTTCTGTTCTGAATGACAGGCTCGCTGGATAAAGGATTCTTGGCTGCATATTTCTCCTGTTCATCACATTGAAGATTTCCTGCCATTCCTTTCTGGCCTGCCAAGTTTTGTTAGAAAGGTCTGTAACCACATGGGTAAATGTTAGAAACCACTCTGATAGGTTTCCCTTTGTATGTTAGGGCCCTTTTATCCCTGGCTGCTTTCTGAATTCTCTCTTTATCTTTGTATTTTGCCAGTTTCACTACAATATGTCATGTCGAAGGTCGATTCACGTTACA
The DNA here is from genome assembly GCA_028646485.1 of Cryptoprocta ferox. Taxonomy (NCBI): domain Eukaryota; kingdom Metazoa; phylum Chordata; class Mammalia; order Carnivora; family Eupleridae; genus Cryptoprocta; species Cryptoprocta ferox. The sequence goes on from CM053571.1 coordinate 19,595,978, forward strand.
TCTTAAGGGGGTTCTTTGTGCTTCTTGGATTTCAATGTCTATTTCTTTCCCCATATTCGGGAATCTCTCAGCTATAATTTGATCAAGCACCCCTTCATGACCTTTTTCTCTTTCTTCATCTTCAGGATTTCCTATGATACGGATATTGTTCCATTTGATTGTAACACTCAGGTCTCGAATTATCTTTTCATGCTCCTGTATCAATTTCTCTTTTTCTCGGCCTTGTCTTTTGCCATAACCGTGTCTCCTAATTCACTTATTCTCCTCTCTGCCTCTTCAGTCCATGCAGTGCCTGCCTCCATTTTATTATGCACCTCATTTATAGCCTTTTTTATCTTGTCACAGCTATTTTGAAGGTCCCTAGTCTGTGTATCAATAGCTCCTTTGATTTATTTTTCAAATCCAGCGATTAATTTTATGACAATTGTTCTGAATTCTTGTTCAGTTATGCTGCTTCAATCTGTTTTGAGCAGTTCTGTGGCTGTGACTTCTTCCTGGAGTTGTTTTAGAGGAGAGTTCTTCCATTTCGTCATTTTGGCTAGCTTTCTGTCTCTTGTCAGTTTTGAAAGCTCGTTATGCACCATGCACCTGTTAGTATTGCTCTACTAAAGGAGGCTCATTGAATGTCCAGCACCTGTCGTTTCAGAAAGTGTTCTTTTAATGGTGCCTCTCACTTTCTCTTGTTGTGCCTTTGATTATTTTACTTCCCTTAGTCAGTGATATTGGGGACTCTCCACCATGTGTACTTTGGCTTGTTTCTTGAGGTAGCCTCAGGCATCTTTGAAGTTGTCTTCTTTCTGGAGTCTGTTTCTTCTCTTCCCCTGCTTGCAGATAAGAGTATTGTCCCTTCAGTCCTTCTCAGTTCAACAGATGTGGGTAGGCGAAGATTGCAGAGCTCCCTACGTCTCCGCCATCTTGTCCAGCCAGCCGAGCATGGTATTTTTAAAGAATAGCTTGGAAACTGGCCAACGATGCCACAGACAGCACCAAACACAGTGAACTTCTTACATGCATGCATGTGGTAGCCTCACTGAAGTTAACTGCTGACACTAAGCTTCTCAACAGGAATTAAAGAGAGTTATTTGGTTTACTTCCACCATATTCAGGTACTGTGAATAAGTAAGGAGAAGTTCTAATGCTTTTCAATCTCTACTAAGTTCTTTATTCTGCTCAATAACAAAAGACCTTATAATAATAGTGATAAAAAATAAAGAACAAGAATATTCAATACTGCCTATAGGCTGGCTCTGGGATATGTGTTTGTTCATCTCATTTAGTCTTTACCTTTGAAAAGATGGTGCAGTGAGAAGGATTAATTTGCCTAAAGTCACACAGCTACTAAGTTGTAAAGATACAGTATCAATCCATGCTCTTAACTGCCAGTCTTTAATAGCTCCCTATATCAAACCAGTTACAAATACAGGCTGTCAGAGAGCTAGATGGGACCAACAGTCCCATGTTCTAGTACTTCAGACCAAGATAAATACTATTGTGTAACCCAAAAAGTAAAACTTTCTTTGATTAGTCTATTTAGCAAGTCTAAATTTATTTACCTTTGTTTGCCTTAGTCAAAAACACATTAATTCGTGTAGAAGTAGTTTTGACTAATAGCTACAAATTTTAATAACTACAATTACACTAATTTCTAATATTTTTTTGTTAAAGAACAGTATAGGAGTAGAAGAAATCACAAAAGCAGCAATATAAAGGAGGCATTCAGGTCATTAAAGTCTGTCTTTAAAGAACATTTAATGCTTAAGATATAATGAAAATGTGGGGAAAATGAATACAGAGATACAGATAAATAGATTTGTCTCAAATATATCTAACAAAATACCCTTTTATATAACTAGAAAAAAGACAAAGAAATTAGTCCAAATGGGTACACAAGTTCTTTATATTCTGTTTTTTACAATAAACAAAATACTTTTATAATTTTAAAGTCATTAAAAAATTCAGATTGTGTTAGTGGAGAACATTAAATATTTAGAATTCAGGATTCAAGACTTAAAGACTACAGTTGTTAAACCAGTAAGGGATTAATTTAATATAAATTTTTTTAAATATTTTTATTTATTTTTGAGAGAGAGAGAGAGAGAGCGAGCGAGACAGCATGAGCAGGGGAGGGTCAGAGAGAGAGGGAGACACAGAATCTGAAGACAGGCTCCAGGCTCTGAGCTAGCTGTCAGCACAGAGCCTGACGCGGGGCTCGAACCCATGAATCGTGAGATCACGACCTGAGCCGAAGTCGGATGCTTAACCTACTGAGCCACCCAGGCGCTCCTTAATATAAAATTTTCTAAATTAATGTAATTCTTTAAATGTGTAAGTTAAAGACCTCCAAATTGTAGAATGCAGCATTCTCTTCATGGAAAACCTTAAGATCACATTCAGAATCCCTAAAATTTATCTTTCTTTATCTGCTCTAGAAGAAATACAAAATATACTTTCATAAAGTGTAATAATATAAGGGTCTGGAACTTCTGACAGGAAGTCATTCATTAAAGTCCAAAATGACAAAGTAGGGCTTTTGTAAACTTTCCTAAATAGAAAGTGATCACTTGTGCAAGAACATTTTCAAATAAATCCTTCAAGGTGACAATCTTCACCTTTAGCACATACTGCCAACTGAACAAGACTCAATTACTTCAATACAAAAAGTTGTATGTCTACTCTGAATGTCTATTATTTGTTTATTGTTAGTCCTATAGTTTCAATGTGTTCTCTAAAATGAGAATTATATCTTCTGTAGTCAAAGAGTCCTCTGACTTTGAGTCAAAACACAAAGCTCTTTTTTCAGAGGCAAGATGTTGAAAATGTCATGGTTTCAAACTGATCAAGTTTTAAAATATAACCCCCATTGTCGTTGACAGTAATTGACATTCAAACCAAATGTACTCCCAAGGAAACTAAACCAGTAAGTGACACTCAAGAGGGAAGCTGAAAAGATTCCTAAAGATGTGGAGAACATAATGAACAATTTTAAAAATCAAAAATAGCCACAAAATTCATGTGATCTCCAAATTTGCCTTGAAATTCTCTCACACTTGATTATACTCAAATCTTAATTGTGATTCTGCAGTGTGAGAGTAAAGTTGAAAGTAGTTTCAATAAAAAGTAACCTTGGTAACAGTGCTTACATTTAATAAAAGATCTTCAGCTGGGCAAACAATAGGTTAAAAATTCATCTTAGATTTGTAACTAGATCACACAGATTTAGTAAAATGCTTATATACATAAGGAACCAAAAAAAAAAAAAACAAAAAAAAAAAACAAAAAATAACCTCTAAATAGGAGTCTCAGTTAGCAAATATGTCAATGTCTCTCCCATTCCATCTTTGTCTATAGAGATTCCTTTCTACTTTTAAGGCCTAAATGCTCTGCTTCAGAAAGCATTTCTTTATCCTAACAAGCAAACACCACTTTCTACTGTTTCTATTTTGAACTTTTATAGCTATCTCTATTTTATCTTTTCTGTGGTACATTTTTCCATCAAAAATAAGGTAGGTTAAGTAATAGCATAGTATAGAGTAGACACAGACAACATGTGAGCTCTCATTTGTCTCCATCTAGACTTCTTCCTCATCTCTACACTCTCGACTAGACTGTAACATGATGGAGGCCTGGTACCAAGATTTATTCACTTTTTTATCTCCTAGAGAATCTAAAACAAGGCCTTGAACATTTTAATTGCTCAATTACTGCTCTCATACTGAAATTTAACATTATTAGTGACAGTGGATACAGACTAAGAAAACATCCCAGGTTTTCCTTCCTCATCCATAATTTTAAGGCATTTTGACAGATTGTCTATAGACAACTACAAAAGACATGTTCTATATCATACACTTACTTTTGGTGAAATCTCAAATTTTGTCAAATAATAAATAAAATGCTGAGGTACCAAAATCTTAAAGCTTATAATCAAAGTCAAGAGTTGCCAGATTTGTCCCTTTTTCAACCTAAACCTATCCCCTTAGTACACTTTCAAGAGTTTGTTTTTACTTCTTTTGGCTATTTCTGCATGGGTGTTCCATTATTTCTTGATCCATTTTATTTATTACTAATTCCTGCTATGATATAAGACAATATAAATTATATTACTGCCACTTCCTCTTGCCCTCCACCCACCCATCAAATCACTATTCTTAGTTATGCTGTTGTATTTAATAATATAACATATATACTAATATTGTTATAGTTTAATAACTTTGAAAGACTTAAAATTCAATTTCTTGTTCAATCAAATACAGAGCTTATACTTGTAAATTAACGCAAAGTCGTATAAAAAAGATTCTGACACTACATTGACCTGGATTTAAATTTCATTTTTATGTGACCCTGAGTCATTAAATAATGAGCCTCATTTTCCTCATTTATAAAATGGAAAAGATGAAATTTTTGGAGGCTCCATAAAAAATTATGTACAATTATTTATATATATGCAAATATGGTTCATAGTGTTAGATCATCAGGTGAGTATCTATTTTCTATGTTTTATCTGTCTCATTTTATATGGCATATTCCCTCTCTGCAAAATGAAGGCCGATTCCAGGATTAGGGTCTAGACTAAATAAAAACAATGTGTTAAAAAAAATTCTGTAACTTGGAATAGTTATTTCACATTGAAAGAGAAATAAAGAGAAGTATGACAAGTCAAATTTTACCTTCCCCATGCAACACTAAAGAATGGGGTACTCTGTAAAGTAGGCTATATGGGACAAATGGTATTTTATGTGATTTCCTCATAATGAACGATGCTAGATCTGAGCATCTATCTATATTTTATTTATATTCTGCAAATAAAAATTGGTAGTTCCTGTCCTGAGAAGTATTTTCTAATACAAAATGCCAAATGCAATATTTTTACCAAATAGGAAGCAGTGATATATCAAAATTTTAAATAAATATCTAAAATAAATCCTCACATGTAATATTTTGGGACTTAATAGGCTGCAAAAAAAATACCATTTTTGTAATTGAGAGTTTGTTTTCAATTCCTCATAGTGAATTCAGTGTTTCTATGACAGTGTCAAGATGAAGAACAGTATTAGGGAGAGGGACATTCTGTCTTCTTTACAAACTTTCCCTGCATCAGCCAGTGTTCAAAATGTATCTTTTAAGAAGGAAGAAAATGATTTCGGTTCTTCTCAAGGATCTTAAGTTGGAAACTCTAGATTCACATGTGGGATATTCCACTCGTTCTAGAAAAACTTTCCATCTCTGTGTCTTACCTTCATTTATAGTGCTTACCAAAATCCATTTATTGTGCCATAAGCTAAGAAGTCTTCATGATAGAGGATGCTTTGTAAGTGCTATTGTGAAAAGACACACAGATCACACTCTTTCATATTAGTGTTGCATGACTATAAATCAAGTGATATTGCAAGATCATTCTCTTCCAAAAGAAATCTCAGCACTGTATTAATAGGAATAAACAGACTCATTCACCCATACCAGTCACTATAAAAGCTAAAGATATTCCTTCAAATGATTAACACTGAGTAGTTCTAAGGACTCAATTCTGGACTGGATCCTGACTGGAAAACCACAATTAGCTAATAGCGAGTAGATGTTTCTCAGGGTCTAAAATGGAAATAATAATCCCAGTGCTTTAGCCAATAATGGCTGACTTTCAACAAAATTGTTTCCATGTTTCTCAGGATTGGCAAGACAGTGATCTCCTAAATTATAATGCATTCTTGCAGTAGGAGTTCCAAAGAGGGTTTGGAAATCAGAGCTGCAAAGCTCCAAATAGCAGGAACAATTTGTGAGTCCTGTAGGCAGGTCTTCTTGGTAGGGGCAGAGGGTCTTGCAATATCCTAGCTGGTGAGTTCTGTTGCTATGATGACAGGCATTCTTGTAGAGGAAGGGAAAACAGAAACTCAGGATTAGGAGGGGTTACAGAATAGAAACCATGAGACCTTCATCATTACTATAATGTTATTTTCTTTCTTACATGATAAACTTACAGATGGGCTTGAGATGAACATATGAAAGAGTATGCAGAACAACAAGCTTCATGAATGCTAGGGTTCTGACGATCTTGTACATGAGTCTCACCTCTAACTCATGAAATTAAGGAGAGTGGAAGCTTACTATTAACTACCTACCACAATTATGGGCTCAGGTCACTAGCTAGAGTTGCATGATCTTTAGTAGTTAAATTATTATTTAAATATCTCCAAGCTACTTAAATATAAAATTGTTTCAAATAACCTTGGGCAGAAAATACAGTTTTACACTCCACAAAACACAATCCTTGTTCCAGAAATTAGTCATTTGGTTTTCCTCGAGGCTGCATTTTTCTGTAGCTTTTCTTCATTCACTTTGTGTGTTCAACTGGTTGTGAAAAGACTTCAGAAAATTCTCTCTACATGCATCATATAAATCAAAATATGTGCATATGTCTCTCAGCAAAGGGAACTAAAAATGCAAATCTAAGGGAAGAATTTGGTACATATTTTTAGAAAACATAATTTTGTTACTCAGCAAATGAAGGCAAGGAATACGGATAGCAATGCCCAAAATAGCTTGTTTTCCTAAGCACCCCCTGTTTACTAAACTCACATCCCACATCACACACAAAAAAACCACTTAAAGAGGAAGAGATTCAAATGAAGGATAATTAATGTTATTTCCAAATCACACTGCTGACTGTTCTGAAAGATACTGCACTCACCTTCAATTCAATGAGAAATAAAACAGAAGTCCAAAGTAACTCATAAATTTTCTACCACATAATTTCAAAGCCACGTGGAAGATCTCATCTTCCAGTCATACCCAAAATCCATTTCACAAATAAAACAAGTATGTAATTTCACCCAAGCTTCAGATCTATTCAAGGAGAACAGCCAAGTTCCTTAGGTTCAATAAGGAAGTTTCAGCCACAATTCTCAATTTTTTCTTTCCAGATAAAGTGATGAGAAAAACACCAAAATTTCACACTCAACTAATTAATTCTCATCTTCAAGGGGAAAAAATGGCACAGTCAAAAAAAAAAAAAACCACACTCATAAGAAATTGAAGACATAGGTTTTAGTCAGGGTACATCGATTACTAATTTTGTACTTCGGGGCAAGCAATTTCATTTCCTGCCCCACAGTAAAATCAGGATAATTCCACCTCAGAGACTGCTGAAAGAACTAAATGAGAGGTAGGAGAAATATTTGTGAAAGCCCTTTGGAAACAACAGAACATCATCTAACATGAGGTAGTAGTATCATGATTATTATTGTTGTAAAGAATGGCCATCCATTTGCTTTTTCCTTATTTTTTTCTCTAAGGAATGAGTTGAATCTTGACTTTCATCTTGGCATAACTAGAGACAAGTCAGCCTTAGTTTGACTTCTTAAGAAAGACACAGTCTAGGGGCACCTGGGTGGCTCAGTCGGTTAAGCGTTCAACTGTTGATTTTGGCTCAGGTCATGAACTCGTGGTTTGTGAGTTTGAGCCTAGCTTCGGGCTCTGCACTGACAGTGTGAAGCCTGCTTGGGATTCTCTTTCTCCCCACCCTCTCTCTCAAAATAAATAGGTGTTAAAAATTAAAAAAAAAAAAAAAAGACACAAGTCTTTCCTGGCTGTCCATTTTTAAATCTCTCCCTACTTGGTCCTTGTCTCACCCTGTCCCTTTCCCCATAGCTCCTGGTAAACATAAAAAGCATTGCTAAATTCAGTCTGTTCCTTAATCTGAGACCAGACCTTGACATGAGGGCCAGAAAGTAATCACTAAAACTCAGAGAAATGGAAACGCATTTCATAATATTGGAACTAGAAAAGGGGATGATAAAAAAAAGTATAATGCAGAGTATAACAAAAAAGAAGTTAAAAAGTAGAGTATCACTTAGATAAGTTTCCAATGGAATCCTACTGGTTCCTTCTTCAGTAAGTTCTTCTTACATGAAGGTTTGAACTATTACAGGTCTTTTAATTTAAATTTTCCAGGACTTTGTTATACTAACTTGCTAGAAATATATAGCCACCAAGTTATTTCAAGAAGAAGGTAACAGGGGCGCCTGGGTGGCTCAGTCAGTTGAGTGTCTGACTTTGGCTCAGGTTATGATTTCACAGTCCGTGGGTTCGAGCCCTGAGTTGGGCTCTGTGCTGACAGCTCAGAGCCTGGAGCCTCCTTCAGATTCTGTGTCTCCCTCTCTCTCTGCCCCTCCCCTGCATGCTCTTGGTCTCTCTCTCAAAATAAAGACATAAAAAAATTTAAAAAAAAAAGAAGAAGGTAACATAGCACATTGGATGACAAAATCAAACTACCTGATTTGGAATCTTGCCTCCGCCATTTAATGGCTGTATCTTCTTGGGCAAGTTACTTAACCTTTTCTGTGCCTTAGCTTCCCCAGCCATAAAATAAGGATAACAGCACAAGAATATTAGGGGAATTAAATGAGATAAGGAATTCAAGCAGCTTAACAGTTCTTAAGGTTGAGAATATGGTACAGTTCTTAATCAATTATAGCTGTAATTTATGTCAAACATTTAACACCTCTGTATACAGACAGAACTACAGATATTCTAGATCACTGGAAACAACAAAATCCTAAAGTTTCTCTTGAGTGAAATAAACTTGTCCCAGCATTTAGATACCATGTCTACATAATCATGCATAAAGGGATGCTCAGGTTTTAAAAGATAAAAAAAACTGTGTTAGAAATTATTTGGGAAAACCATGAAATGCATCAGCAAAAACATCCATTTTACAAATAGAATACAGGACATATAATGGGATCAATGATATTTCTCTGGGACTGTATGATAGGCCTAATAGATTAAGGAAAGGCAATAGAAATATTTTAGATTGAATAAGGCTTCTAATTCTATTTTATATGGCATAGTCATTAAACTGGGATAATGTGATCTATACTCACACCAAGCTTTATGGTTTCAAATTCAAAAGATTGCAATCAATGCTTCAGTTTACTCTGCTCTTGACCCTTATAGTCCCAAGCCTAGTGCCATTTAATACTTCTATTATTGGCCTATAAGGGGGAATAGAAAATAATATACATTAATTATGAGTGGCTGAAAGATAAGGTCAAAATAAAATCAACACACAAGAGAAACATCTGAAACAATCAGAAGGAAAGTGAAACCACACAATACAAGATAGAGGTAAACGGCTCCTGTGTCAGTACAGCACAGTAAGAAGCTGTCTTACTGATATTCATTCCATCATCAGTTAACTGCAAAACTGCTCTATTTTGGTACAATGACAGAACAAGAAAGGGTTCTGAGACATATTCACTTTCAGGCTTCTGAATTGTGTCTGTGATGGTGAAAACAAAAGTGGTCACTACCACTTATTACTGAGCACCTACTACATGCCAAAAATCGTATTGGGCATTTTACATTAATGAATTTATTAATTTGTCCTAATAGTGCCACATAGAGTTGCCAGATACAAAAACACAGGGTGCCCATTTAAATTTGAATTCAAATAAACAACTAGTAATTTTTTATTATAAGTGTACTCCCTGCAATATCTGGGACATACACCAAAAAGTATTTTCTGCTTATTTGAAATTGCTGTGAGTCCTGTATTTCATCTGGCAACACTAAGGCCATGTAATAGGCATTAATATCCTCATTTTGCTGGTGAGAAAACTGAGATTCACAGAAATTAAGTCATTTGCCCAAGTCTGCATAGCTATCAGGTAACGTATCTGGGTTCAAAATCTCTAACAACAAAGCTTGCATTCATAACCAGTATAATGCACTGCCTCTTTTATTATGCTCTTTCCTATATAGGAATGGCCATCCATCCATCCTCCTGTTGATATTCTAATTGGCCTTCAAGTCCCAATTTGTAGACTATGTGCCTTGTGAATACTTCTTAGATTTTTCCAAATAAGAATATTCCTATAACTTTACTTTTATATTGTTCTACCCCTTAAAAGAGTTTGACATATTATAGCAGGTTATGTACAGGTCCCTGTAGTGGACATTCTTCTATGTGCATTTCTCTTTATTAACATCACCTCTATTTCCTTTTGGGGCAGTGTCTTTCCCTTACTACATGTAGCCCAGGTAGGGGAAGAAATCAAGGGGTCCTACAATCCTATTATAAAAGCTGAAGGGAGAAGTCTCCTTCTGTCCTATCCTTCCTTTCATTACCACCTCCCAACCAAGGAAAAGGTGCATGACCAAGAAGACGGTCTCTCCTAAGTCTTGAAAATTAAGACAAATGGTAATAAAAATAAAATAATAAACAAGACAAACAGTAAGGGTTCATTTATTCTAGATAATCAAGTAATTTATTTCTTGGTTTCTGTTCCTTTTCCAAGGCTGGTTTCTACAGGCTTTCCATCCATATCTTCCAGATTTAAATTCCTTCTTTGCTTGGATTAAATAATTAATTTCCATTGCTTATAACCAAAGAACGCTGACTGTTTCTTTGGACGTGACTATAAGCTCCCTAAGGTCCATATGAAATAGAGTTCTACACCATTCCAGTCCCAAGGAGTTATCTTCCAAATAAATATTTGTACATACAAGGCACTCAGAAATGTTTATAAACTCAAAGGGAGACATATTAACTGAAATTGTTCAGGACTAATAGCATAGAAGATCTACAAGGCTCTCTTGCTTTTTCTTTTTGTACTTCAAAACCAGTCTGAGTGAGCTTTTAGAAAGCACTTTGAGAATTGGGATTATTAACTTTGTAAAAAGTGGATGAACCACTTGATAGGCCTCAATATTACTAAAATGTCCATGATCTTTCTACGAGAACTCACTACAAATAAGTTTGAGAACTCTTCTATTATCTCTCAACAGAGAGCTATGATGCATTAGTGTAAGTACATTAAAAATAAAAGAATGTAACTGAAGTCACATCTATCTTACAGAATAGAAGTTTTAAATATATGTATTTAAAAACAGGTTTTTAATTATAATTTTTAATATAATTTTTAATTGTAATTCTGTGCTAAAGAACTGGCCTTATTTATATTTTTGACCATTAATCAATACAAGTAGGGTTCAATATCTATGATAAAATTATGGATAAACATAGTGATGTATTCTTAAGATTTGTGACATGAGATATGCTAAATTATCCCACACTAACATTATACCATTAGCAAATACCTTAACATTTCTTTACATTTTTATTACATTAATTTCACCATAGAATGTCAAGTAAACACTGACTCAATTCTACCTGGGTCAGATATGAACAAATATTCTATGTAATGCTGGGCACTGTAAATTCACAGAGGCAGAAGTGGGTAGGATGGTAAGCAATCTTAATAACATATCATTGAAGGAAGCACTGAAGAAACTAGGAAACGTTTCAGTTGGCAAATATCTCAGATTGAGTTTTTAAACAACTAAAGGAATATCATAGGAAAGAATTATATTTATTCTTTGTAACTTCAGAATGCAAACCCATACCCGGTGGGCGGAATAGATTTCAACAAAAAGCAAATAATCATTTAATAAAACCTTCTCTGAATGATGGAGAATACAAAGATAAATTGAATACAGTTCCTGCCTTCCAAGAGAACTATGAAATCTAAAAAACATATTGACTTTCATAAGGCTTCCAAGTTCTGTGAAGTACTGGAAAGTGGGAGATCAGTTGTGACCAGTGAGGTGTAGGAAGACTTTTGAGAGACGTGGAATTGGGTTACATTTTGAGGAATGAGAGGGCTGGGTAGAGATTTATTAGGCAAAGGGACATTTCAAAAAGTGAGAGAAGCTTATCTGAGAAATACTGAAGAGGTGTAGATGGTTAAAATAGAATGAGGCAGGTTATGGAGTACAAAAGATAAGCCAGTAAAAACAGGGAGAAGTTAAATTGTAGAGGGCTTGAAAAACTGGACTAATAAGGTTGCATTTTCTTCTGGACAGCCATAAAGATTATTAAGTAGAAGGATAATATTAATGGTCTACTTTGGAGGAAAACTTTTAGATGGTCCAGAATAATAAAGAAAGCTGTGGAAGGCAATTCTCCAACACCCAAAGCCCTTCCACTGGGCCCTCCATAATTCTCCTATCATCAGACTTTTCTCAGAATGTTCCCTTCATCATCTTGTTCTTATGAAAGCCTGGCTCTTCCACAGGTCACTGCTTCCCTATGGCTCTTTCCTATGGCACTCTTTTTCTCCTACAGTCCTGACACCAATGGACCCAGAGAGGAGGAAGTATCCTCCTTGAGTCTTAATGCCACCTTCAGACCACTGGTATTCCCTCTTCCCTAAGCATCTTCAGCCTTGAATCTCAGGTTGTCATATTAAATTTCAATCCTTCATCATTGCAATTACCAGCTGCCTTCCAGGTTATGCTCCCTCATTTCTTGATGAGGTGAACTCCTGGCTTATTATCACTCTTTCAAACACTATTTAATTCTTGACAGTTTCAGTATCTATATAGGGATCTTTCCCAAACCCTCTTTTCCTCCAATACTCTTGCCTTCTACCCTATTAGAGCCACTCATTTCATACCCTAGTCTAGACCCTGTCATTACTAATAACAGCAACCCCCTCCATAATACCAATGCCAAGCATTCCACTCTCTCATAACCACCTCTTAATTTTCTAGCTCTTCTTTCTATCCTAATCTTGACACCCTTTCAACCCCTCTGAAACCTCCAGCCAATTGATCCTATCAACTTCCCACTGTTCCTTATCCCCTTAATGGCTTCACTCCCTTCTTTACCAAGCCTGAATCACATAACTAATTGTTATCATTCCCTCTCATGCACCTTTGATTCTCTCTCTTTTCCTAATTCCTTGGCAAAATCATAACCCTGACTAAATGTAACTGTGTATCTGTTCTATGTCTTCAACACATGTCCCCAAAGTTAAAGAACAACACACAACCATGATGACCTGTCCTACTTTAATTTCATGACCATGAATCTTGAATGGGCTTTTAATGTGGGTTGGCTGGCAACTGTTATTTCCCCTGCCATACCACATATCGTCATACCATCTCCCTCTCCCTCCCTCTCTGAACAAGGCTTTATTCTCATTCTCAGTGATGACCTTGCTTCCCACATTACAGATAAAACTGATACAGTAGGAAAGAACTTTTAGACCCTCGTCACCCTGCCAACAGCCACACATACTCTCCCTGCCCGTCTGTTATCACAGATAAATTATTCATGATTCTATTGTGCATAGCCCTCATCTCTCACTGACACCCACATCATGAATTCTCCCTTATCCTGAATATCATAAATTATCTGCTGGGGATATTCTATTTGGAAAAAAAACAAAATGCTCTCTTGACTTCACCTCTTCTCCAGCCTGGGCCTTCCTTATTCCTTCACTAGCCTTCACAGCAAAACTGCTTTTAAAAAGTTGTCCATATTCACAATATCTAATTCATATCCTTCCATTCTTTCTTACACTTTACTCGGGGGTTCATCCCCACCACTGCACCAAAACTGTTCTTATCAAAATCACCATTGATCTCCATTTTACTCAAATCAATGGCCAACTCTTAGCTCTCATCGTACTTGATTTTCATCAACATTTAAACTACATAATCACTCCTCAATTCTTGATAAAGTTTCTTTACTTAACTTCCAAAACATAATTTATAGTTTCTCAATATCCTTGACAGTCATTCTTTCTTGATCTTCATTCTCACCTACCTTTATTACTGGGGTCACCCAGATTCCAGCCCTTAATTCTCTCCCCTTCTCCACCTTTACTTCTTCCTTCTGTCATCTCTTTTCATCACATGGCTTTAAAGACCATTTATATGACAACAAGAGTTGATTTTATATCTCCTTCCCAGATCAATCTCTCAAACTCCAGACATGCTTATTCCACCACTCACATGATCTTGCCACATCTTGATATTCTCATGTCCACAATCAGACTTCCGATCTTGGCCCTACTTCTCCCTTAAAACTCACCAAATCTGCTTCCCCTGCAGCCTTCTCCATCTCAGTTGATACCAGCCCAATTTACTTAGGCCAAAGGTCTTGGAGCCATCCTTAGCTCTCCTTTCTCTCTTACCCCACATCTAATTTATTGGAAAATCTTGATGACCCAATGTTAAAATACTTCCAGAATTCAAATTCTCACTACCATTTCTGCCACCCCTAGTTAGAGCTACCATCATCCCTTGATCGGACTGTTAGGATGGCCTCCTATTTGACCTTTCCTCTTTTACCCTCTCCATCTGTAGTGTATTCTCACATAATAGCTAATGTGGTCCTCTTAAAATTTAAGTCACATAATGGGATTCTTCTGCTTAAAAACCTGTAAAAACTCCCATTTTTCAAACACCTCTAGGACGTTATAATAGCCTACAAGGCCCTGCTCCATCTGCTCCCTCTGGCCTATCTATGCTGATGTTTCCTCCTCACTCCAGGCTCAGAGTAATATTTCAGGCTCTCTGTAATATTTCTCAAACTACCAGACTCAGTCCTCTTTCAATGATGTATCCCCAAAACTTGAAGAGTGCCTGGCAACCTAAGAGGCCTTCAATAAATATTTGTTGAAAGAAAATCAGGTAGAACAATTAAAAAGGTATTAAAATTTGTCAACAATACCCCAATAAAGCTGGAAAAAAATTTTATGAAAAAGCTATTGTACTAGTCTCAAAAATACTTAATGAAGGTTCAGTTCAATCCTCCCCTGAAAATATTTATTGAAAGTACAAAGATAAATAGGCCAGAATCTCTGCCCTTGAAGATCTTATGATAGAGAGATAGGTAATTTAAAAATGTTAAAAGACAATGGAACAAAACAAGGGCATCCTAGAGAGACCAGCATGAACAAAGGTTGGGAGACATGAAATCTCATCATATGTTGGAGAGCTGAAAGCAAGTCAGTCTGATTAGATGTGATGGTCTAGTAGATGTGACTACTAGGCTAAACTACAGTCACCAGTTACTCAATGAAAACTAACTTAAGTGCTCCTGTGAAGACGTTTTTTAGATATAATTAAAGTCCATAATCAGTTGCTTTTGGCAAGAAAGATTATCCTAAATAATCTTGGGAGGACTGATTCAATCAGTTGAAAGGTCTAAAAAGCAGAGCTGAGGTCTCTCTGCAGAAATTCCTCTTAATGACAACAGCTTCACCTGTGCCCAAAAGTTCCAGCATGCCATTCATGATGGCCTGCACTATGGATTTCAGACTTGCCTATATACCTTCCCAATTATGTAAGCCAATTCCTTTAAATAAATCTCTAAATATCCATCTTCTACTGTTTCTGCTTTTCTGGTTGAACTGGGACCGATATACTAGAATATAAAGTTTAAGGCAGAGGGGGCACAAATGAAGGATGAGAGGCAGGAGGACTGTATCAGGAAGGGCATTTGTTTTTAACGTGCTCAGAGGTTGGAACTTTGCCTCATAATCAGTAGGACCAACAAGGTAAATGGCATGATTAGGGGTAGAGATGAATCATTTTGGATTTGATATAAAGGATGTACTAGGACAGGAAGCAAGGCGAAGAGAGAGATGCTAGTGATTGGGAAACCACCCATGTTACCTGTCTGAGAGGTAGGAGGAGAACCAAGAAAGAAGACCATCATGGAAGACAGGGAACAGTGTTGTGGGGAAGCAGTGGCAGTCTGAAGTACCCAGTCTGGTGCATCAGAAGAGTCTGCCACCCAGCACACTATGATAAAAGGAGGTCACTAAGGAGGTCACTCAAGAACAGCTGTGAACTACAAATCAGATTGTACTAGGTTCAGGAGTGCCTGGGTAGTGACAGAGAAGAGAAAATAAGACTATTCTTTTAGAAGCTTGGCTTAAAAGGGAGGAGGAAAAGTAGCAGAAGAAAGAAAAGGACAGTGTCAAATAAAAATGATTAGAATGGGAGAAGCTTAAGCCTTCTTCATGGACTGAGGGAGAAGAGCCAACAGTAAGGCAGGGGAAAATATGAGAATGAGGGTACACATCCTCCTGAGCAAGGTTCAAGAGAGGAGGGGTAGCCAAGGCCACAGGTGAAGTCTTGGTCAAGGACAGTGGGAGGACCTTCATTTTCTGAAAAGTAGAGGAAATAAAAGTATGATGAAAATAAGTAGAGATAAATTTGGAGATGGAGGGTAATGAATCCTCAGTAATTAATGCCTCATAGCCCTGGGCTAGCTCAGTGAAGTTAGGAAACAAGGTCATCAGTTGGGAGACAGAGAATGTGACATATCTAGAGATGGAGGCTTAGCTTTAGTTGAGTCTGGGTAGCCACCTGCCAAGACATAACACAGAGGAATCAGGATCACATGACAGTTATACTAAAGGACTTCTGAACTGCCGCACAACTCAATGTTTCTATGAATCAGATTGGCAGAAATGTCGCTTTATTCACTGGTCTTTCCTCAGCATCCAAAACAATGCCTGGCGTAGAGCAGGTAGTCAATAAATTCACTAAATGAATGAATGAGTGAATGCTTAGATGAGCTTCTCATCCACACAAGCAAATAATATCTTTTAGTTGAAATTGCCTATTTTAATATAGACTCACTTTCACATTTTTAAGAAATCACAGATGTTTTCCAGAGCCTTGAAACTTAATACAGCTCCAGTCTGCTCTCCTAATCTCCAGAGAATATAATCAAGGCAAACCAGATACTTAGGCTTCAAAGTGGGCATTTTTAGCTTGGATTTTTCCCTGGACTATATTAGAGCAAATTATCAAGAAAATGGCCAAATATCTATTTTGTTTTATTGTACAATATGGTTTTTTGAACTGAGAGTTTACTCACTTGGATTTTCATTTAGATTCTACTACTGTAGGTAGAATGAGGCCATAACCTTTTCTGACACATCGAGCTCTTTCTCTTCTTGGTCTTGGTGACATTTACCACCAACCAAAGAGAAGACGGGGGGAAAAAACCAAAACTCTTTAAAAAGGCAAGTTAAAGTGAAAGTATGGCATAATTAGATCATAAGATACAATGCAGGCAGCTTTAGGTTGCTGCTAAAATGGGTGTCTCTTGAACATTCCCCATGCCTTACCTGGGTGAAAGACTTTGGTTTTCCCATTAGTGATTCCAGAAGAGCTTGCCTCCATTTTTATTGACCTTCTGCCTGGTGGAAGTGAGGAATGCCTGACCACAGGCAGGCGACGTGACCCTGGGCGGCTTGCGACACTTCGCCGTTGATGGATTTGCAAACGCTTTTCAGCCCCATGAATAGATAAACTTAAACCTGGAATGAGAAATAGAAGCATTATATTAACTAAGTCAGTTCTGAGTGGTTAAGATGCCAAATTATTTTCTGGCATGAGATACAGGCAGCATAAGTAACTATGGTTCAAATTCTTAAAGGATGCTAATGACACTAGAATTCTGATACCAATTGATTTTCACATTGCATTATTCACTGAACATTATTTCATTCAAAGTGGACATCTTCAGTTATCATGCCAAGAGCTTTATGAATGGAGACCCAATAAAGTCAAATATTAAAATTCTGTCCAAATCCTGGAAAAATATGCACTTATTTGGTTAGCAATTGTTGCTGGGGTATTTGGAATTTTAATAAAAATTGAGAAACTTTTTTCTTTCTTTTTAAAAAAATTTTAATTACAGTAGAGTTAACATACAGTGTTTTATTAGTTTCAGGTGTATAATATAGTGATTCAACAATTCCATGTATCTCCCAGTGCTCATCACAACAAATGTACTACTTAATTCCCAACACCTTTTTAACCCATCCCCCCACCCACCTCCCCTCTGGTAACCATCAGTTTGTTCTCTATAGTTAAAGTCTGTTTCTTGCTTTGTCTTTTTTTTTTTTTTTTTAGTTTTGCTCATTTGTTTCCTAAATTCCACGTGACTGAAATCACATGGTATTTTTCTTTCCCTGACTTATTTTGCTTAGTACACTCTCTAGCTCCACTCATGTTGTTGCAAATGGCAAGGATTCATTTTTTATGGCTGAATAATATTCCATGTATAAAATATGGAATATGTATGTGTTTCACATCTTCTTTATCCATTCATTCATTGATGGACACTTAGGTTGCTTCCATAATTTAGCTACTGCTAATAATGCTGCAATAAACATCAGGGTGCATGAATCCCTTTGAATTACTATTTTTGCATTCTGGGGATAAATACCCAGTAGTTCAATTCCTAGATCCTAGGTTAGTTCCATTTTTAATTTTTTGAGGAACCCCCATACTGTTTTTCACAATGGCTGCACCAATTTGCATTGCTGCCAACAGTGTCAGAGGCTTCCCCTCTCTCTGCATCCTCAGCAACACATTCCTTGTGTTGTTGATTTTATCCATTCTGATAGGTGTGAGGTAATATCTCACTGTAGTTTTGATTTGCATTTCCCTGATGATTAGTGATGTTGAGCATCTTTTCATGTGTCTTTTTCTTTGTAGAAATGTCTTTTCATGTCTTCTGTCCATTTTTTAATTGAATTATTTGTAGGGTTTTTCGTGTTGAGTTATATCAGTTTTTTATGTATTTTGGATACCAATACTTTATCAGATATGTCATTTGCAACTACCTTCTTAAGTAGGTTGGCTTTTAGTTTTGTTGATTATTTCCTTCACTGTACAGAAACGTATTTTGATGTAGTCCCAATAGTTTATTTTTGCTTTTATTTATATAGTGTTCTTCTTTGTATTTTTTTATAGATTGTTTTAAAATCTATTTTGTCCGATTGAAATATTGCTACTCCAGCTTTCTCGTGATACCCATTTGCATGATAAATGTTTCTCCATCCCCTCACTTCCCATCTACAGGAGTCTTCAGGTCTGAAATGAGTCTCTTGTAGGCAGTATATAGATGGGTCTTGTTTTTTTTATCCACTGTCACCTTATATCTTTTGATTGGAGCATTTAGTCCATTTACATGCAAAGTAATTATTGATAGATATGTATTTATTGCCATTTTGTTACTTATTTTGTGGTTGTTTTTATAGTTTTTTCTCTAATCTTTTCTTTCTTTCATGTTTGCTGATTTTCTTTAGTGATATACTTGGATTGCTTTCTCTTTATTTTTTGCATATTTATTAATGGATTTTGATTTGTGGTTACCATTAAGTTTGTGTATAACATCTTCTGCATATAGCAGTCTATATTAAGTTGATGGTTGCTTAAGTTTGAACCCATTCTTTACTTCTCTCCCCCCACCATGTTTTAGTTACATGGTGTCATATGTTACATCTTTTATTTTGTGGCTACCTTGACTGATTACAGAAATACTTGCGGGTTTTTTTTGTTTGTTTTGTTTTGTTTTTACTGCTTTTGTGATTCCTCCTTTCCATATTTTTACTTATGGTCTTTCCTTTTTAAAGAGTCCACTTTAATATTTCTAGTAGGAGCTCCTGGGTGGCTCAGTCAGTTGGTTAAGCGTCCAACTCATGGTTTCAGCTCAGGTCATGATCTCACACTTTTGTGAGTTTGAGCCCCATGTTGGGCTTTGTGCTAGAAGCAGAGAGCCTGCTTGGGATTCTCTCTCTCTCCCTCTTTCTCTGCCCTTCCCCATCTCACTCTGTCTCTTTCTCAAAATAAATAAATCAACTCTAATTTTCTTTTAATATTTCTTATAGGGTTGGTTTAGTGGTCATGGACTGCTTTAGGTTTTGTTAT
The DNA here is from genome assembly GCA_028646485.1 of Cryptoprocta ferox. Classification (NCBI taxonomy): domain Eukaryota; kingdom Metazoa; phylum Chordata; class Mammalia; order Carnivora; family Eupleridae; genus Cryptoprocta; species Cryptoprocta ferox. The sequence continues at coordinate 19,615,505 of CM053571.1, forward strand.
CTGTGAAACTCTGTTTCTCCTATTCTGCATGATAGCCTTGCTGGATAAAGTATTCTTGGCTGTAGATCTTTCCCTTTCAGCACTTTTGAGTGTATCATGCCACTTCCTTCTGGCTTGCAAAGTTTCTGCTGAAAAACCCACTGATAGTTACATACAAGGGAATCCCCATAAGGCTATCTACCTTCTTTTCTCTTGCTGCTTTTCAAATTTTTTCTTTATCACTACTTTTTACCATTTTACTATGTGTCTTGGTGTAGACTTCCTTTGGCTGATTTTGTTGGGGGAATCTCTGTGCCTCCTGGACCTGGGTATCGGTTTCCTTCCCCAGATTAGGGAAATATTCAGCTATTATTTCTTCAAATAAATTTTCTTTCCCTGCTTTTCTCTCTCTTCTCCTTCTGGGATCTCTATAATGCAAATGTTCTTATGCTTGATGGAGTTACTGAGGTCCTTAAGTTTATCTAGTCTCCTTTTGCATAATTCTTTTTCTCTAATTTGTTCAGCTTTATTACTTTCCAATACTGTCTTCTAGTTCATTAATTCACTCCTCTGCTTCCTCCAGACTATTTATTCCATCAAGTTTATTTTTAATTTCATTTATTATGTTCTACACATCTCTTATTGGTTCATTTTTTACGTTTTATATCTCTTTGTTAAGGGCCTCATTGATGTCCTCCACTCTTTTATTCACTCCAGTGATCAGTATTTTAAATTCTCTCTCAGACATGTGACTTATATCCATTTCACTTAGGTCTCTTGCTGTGGTTTTGTCCTATTCTTTCATTTGTGATATATTCCTCTGTCTCCTCATTTTGTCTAGTTTCTCTGTGTTCGGGAAGTCAGCTACATCTCTTGTTCTTGAAAGTAGTATACCGGCTGTGCACTTTTAACTAGGTGGTGTGGGTCCTCCTCTACAGGGGACATGCAGCTGCAGTAGAGACCTGGGCCAGCTGGGCCACTCCACAAAGTGTCCCCAGGCAAGAGATGCAGTTTTAACAAGGTGCCCACGTCTTCCATGGGAGGTGGGGAGATACAGTGCTGGCAAGGTTTGTGTAGGTCTCCTGGGGGAGTACTCAGTACCAGGACAGAGGTAGGTCTGGTTGGAGAGGCAGGGTGTCGTATAAGCAAGTTAGGTAGTGAGTGCCCTACTGCACTAGTTCTCACAGGTGGCTGTGTGTTTATGAGTGGTAGCGGAGTGATATGGTACCTACCAGCTCTTTTGTTCCTAGAAAAGTCTCTCAGGAACTCTGAGATTAGTAACTAACTTTTCCTCCTGTAAGCTCCAGGTACCTTTTTAAACTGCTTCCTCAAGCTGTATAGCCACAGGCTGTTAGCTGTGCTCTCTTTAAGGGCGGGGGCCCAGCTTTCTATCACCCTCTAGGCTCTCTCAGAGCTGAGCCCACTGATTTTTAAAGTTCCAAGCTTTAAGTCCTGCTGATTCTAAGTACTCATGAAATTCAGCCCCTGATTTTCAGAGCCAACTGTTATGGGGATGGCTCTTCCCCTTATGGGTTCCCCAGTGTGCTAGTCTGTTTCTCATCACTCTCTGCACCTGCGGCTCCCTCCCTCCTGTGGTCAGACTCTTGGGGTTTAGGTTCTCACAGATACCTTGCCCCTTCTACCTTCTTTTATGTGGCCTCTACATTTACTTGTGGAGTGTGTTTGGCCAGGCTTTGGTCCCTTTTCTGGGTTGTTTTCTCTGAAGCAAGTATTATCTAGTTGTATCTGTGAGACTAGGTAAGTTTAGGGTCCTCCTTCTCTACCATCTTCCCTGGTAGTTCCAAAGCAACTTTTAATTTAAAAAAATATCGAGCAAGTTTTTCCATAGGACTCATGTAGAGACCAGCTGAAGACTGAACTTGTATTTATAGCTCTGATAACCTTAGAATTATGCACCATTTGAGAGCTATTTTGTCTGGGAAATTTTCAAACATACCAAAAGCAAAAAGAATAGTATAAAAAAAAAAACCCATGCACCCATCACCTGGCTTTAACAAATAATCAAGATTTTTCTAGAAAGCTGAGGAGAAAAAAAAGGTCATGATCTCATGGTTCCTTCGAGCCCTGCATCAGGCTATGCACTGACAGTGGGATTCTCTCTTTCCCTCTCTCTCTCTGTCCCTCCCCTGCTCACTGACCCTCTCTCTCTCTCTCTCTCTCAAAATAAATAAATAAACTTAAAAAAGAGTTCCAACAGCCAGACAGTCCTGAGACACACTTTTACTCTCCTTTATCCATTTAACTGCCCTTACTCTAACAGCGCTCACCAGACAACCTTCAGATTAGGATTTGGCTTCCACTGCAAAAAGAGACTAATTATACCAATGTTCCTATCTACCCAGCAACCAAGGTTCTCAGTGTGGGCTAACCAACTGGCATCCTGAGTTTCTTTCTATGCATCTATCTCCTCATGATTGCTTAGAATCAATCTGCCCACAAGATCTGATTTCTAAGCCCACAATGCTGTAAGCCTGAGACTTGTTCTTGGGAAATTCACCCAGGTAAAGCCAGCCATGCTGGGTGGTCACTTGGGAGACAGCCTGGCAGCTTTGCTCTCACAAAACATGTCCCACTCTGATGCTCAGACACCTAGGCAAGTGTGAGCCTTCTACTCCTAGGTGTCTCTCTGTGGGCAGGACTAACACAGTAGCATCAACCTGGTATTATTCCACTCTGTCATGCTCTCTACCATGGTTGTGTGTTCCACATTTCCAGACAGATGCAAAATGAGTATCTGCAGACCCATCAAGATGCCAGAAGAATGCAGACAAATTTTCAGGTGTCAGATGAAGGGGCTGGGGGAGATGTTTTAAGCCAACATCAGAGAGTACATGCAGTCTGAGTCTGCAACCATGAAACAGACCACTCTTTCAACATTTCTTGTCCCCAGAGGATTACTGGGCTAAAGGAACCAGAACTGTGACTCAGTGTGGCACTTCTGGCTCTTAAAAAACTCCCTTCAAGAAGTATAAAATGTTAGAAATGAGAACAAAAATCACACTGTGGAAATAAATGGCATAGATACTTGGAGTTGTCAAATATTCCATGTTAAAAATATGATTATGATAATGTAGATCATGGGGTGTGATGTCAAATGTAAAAAAACAAAAAAATTCATTAGTATGGCCAGGAGAGGATAGAAATGAGGAAGATGAATATGTTACAAGGGAGTTGGGAAGGAAACCTTATTGCCTCAGCAAATCCATATGGTCCTCCAGAAATTAAGATTTCTCAGAGGTGCAGATAAAGGACCTGGCCCATCAGAGCTCTCCTTATACAATGGCTAAATCCATGGGGGAGATAGTTATGTAAACAAATAGCACACATCAAATATACTCCAGACATGAAAAGTTAACATTTAAAGAAGACTCAGCAGTCACATCTTCAGAAATGAATTGTCAGTCAATAACTTACATTATCCAATTTGTTCTTCATTACTTCGGAAAAAAGTGTTGATGATTATCTATTAAATGCCAAGCACTGTGCTAAATATTGATAATTATCTCATTAATGCCTCACCCCAATCCTATAAGACAGAGAATTGGTATCTACATTTTACAGACAGGAAATCTGAGGCTCAAGAGGCAAGGTTACTTGTCCAAGGTCAAATAAGTAACTGAAATTTTAAGCCTACTCTTTTCTACTATAGCTTGTAGCCTGGTGAATTTAATTAAGCTGATTAAATTAACTATATACCAATACATTTGGCATAAAATACTTAAAATAAAGTATTTTAAGTCTATAATGGTTCTAAATAATTTAACAATGCAGGGTTGGAAGGTTATGGTATGCTAATAACACTCCTTTAACCCAAACTCTTATGAAACCATGTCTTCTCCCTCTTTTCCATCCATTCTGAAATATCTTCCTGGTATTGAACAGCTATCAAATACCTTAATAAGAACCAGCTGAAAACCTTGAAGCCCTTCTGGTTCCTCTGGCTCAGAGTGAACAATGTCTCTCATCTTTCAGTTAGCCTTTACCATGCTATACTCTTGTATTCTCATTTACCGGTCAGCACATGGATGTTCCCATTTCTCCAACTGGCTCAAGATCTCTAAGAGCAAGAATCACACTCTGTACTTCAATTCCTTCCTTAGGTCTGAACAAAGTATAATCCATACAGAGATGTGGGATGACAATTTGCCTTCATTTCCTTCTCCCTCTGCACACTGTATTCCTCATGGTGCAAAGACTCCTACAGCACAGGAGGAGCAGAGTCAAGAGACAGGCAAGGAAATGACACTGAGTATGTTGACTCATGCAACTTTTCATTTCATGCTTCCTGTTTCACTATACACTCATTGCCTTTCCTAGACTTCTTCAGGCCTGAAACTTGGCTGATTTCCTCAGCTTCAGCAGTCAGCTTCCTCCCCAACTCAGCTGAAAAGATGGAGCCCAGGCAATGTAGTTTCTAGTCTTCCTACCTCTCTAACCTTAAAATGTCTTTAAAAAAGAGTACCTTTTTCTCTTGAGACCTATCATCTACCTTACTTGATAAAAAACCTGTAGGCAGACCTTGAGAAACACATACTTTTAGAAATAAAGAGAGCAAGCATAGTAGGTATTAAAATGTGAGTACCAGAGTTAGGGTTTTTGGATCCAATTCTTGGCCACACCATTTTCTACCTATTTTACCAAGTGCAAGTTATTTAATCTTTTGTTCCTCAGTTTAGTCATCTGTAAAATGAGGATAATAACAGTTTCTACCTCAGAGAGTCATGTGAATGAGTTAATACCTACAAAGTGCTCAGGGCAGTGCCCAGCACACAGCAGCTGCTCAGTGCAAGGCAGAGGTCATCATTGCCTTCCATCATATCTATGACTCCCCTGAACTTTTCAATCTCACCCCTTAGGACCGAGAATTTAACACCATTGCCTCTGCTCATCTGCTTTAGACTATCTCTTTGGATTCTATGACATCCTTTTACTGCTCCCTCTCCTAACTGTAAACTCTTCTCTCTCTTGTTCCCAAAGGTGAAGGTGTTCATTTCCTTGGACTACCATAATTTATTACCACAGCTCTGGTGGCTTGAAACAACAGAAATTTATTATCTCCCTGTTTTGGAGGCTAGAAGTCTGAAATCAAGGTGTTAGGAGGACTGTGATTCCTCCAGAAGTCTCTGGGGGTGACATTTCCTCCTTACTACTTTCAAACTCTCAAGGGTGCTGGCATTCCTTGGTACTTCCATTGTGACCACATCACTCGAGTCTCTGGTGTCCAGGGTCTCATCACCTCTTATCTCCGTCTGACTTTCTCCTACAAGGACAGGCGTGATGGCATATAAGGCCCACCTGGATAATACAAGATAATCTCTTCATCTTAAGGTCCTTAATCACATCCACAGTCTTTTTTCAAAAAAGGGCATCTCCACAAGCTCTGGGGATTATAACATGGATGTATATCAGGGGGCCATTATCAGCCTAACATAGCAAGTATTCCCCAAGATTTTGGCTTTGCTCTTCTCTTTCTCTCCATCCTTTCCCCAGGTGATCTTCCAGACTCCATGTCTTGGATCCAACTGTGTAGTCATCTCCCAAAGTCACTCTTGTTCTGCACTGTCTCCCATATTTCAAACCCATCTTTCCTACTTGGCCTGCATGTCCTACCAAGAAATTTGGTGAATCTACAGAAATGCAAGAAATGTTTAATATTTTGGGAACAGAAAAAAAAAACCCTCAGATTTCTTTTAAGCACTTCATGTATTTTCCTTAAAATGCCATCTCACATGTGAATTTTTTTCTCAATAAAACAAAATTCTTTGGTGTTCCTTCTCTCTGGCTCACTTCCAAGGTGCACTAGCTCTGGCTGTGTTGCGCAGTAAAAGTGCGCTCGTGGAAAAGTGATTGGCTTTCATCTAAATGTCACTCCTGTGATTCAGAAGATCTCTGTGCCACAGGAACATCTGCAGTTCTGTCGATGTTTTACAACTTGAAGCCATGGCACCTCTGTGTGGTATCACTCTCCTTGTCATTTCTTAGATAAATTATTTTTCAAAACACTGAAAACCTACATTTTGAATGTCACTACCATGAGCAAAACAAAAAACTCACCTACTCCTGATTAAGAAAAAAATTTGTGCAAGGGGATATTTATTTCTAGTTTTCTCTTTTTCTTAGGTTTAACCAAGAAGTAGAGAACAAATCCAGCATTTCCTCTTCCCAGAACACTTAGGAAAACAGAGGTGAAGTTTCTCCTGCCTGCTGCTAAGGCTTCGAATTGCTTCCCAAACTTCTGAAGCTTTTCTAATATCTTCTCTTATTTGGCTCAAAACACATTTTACAAAATATTTATAAGATAGCTGATACCCTTCAGTCCCCTAAGGAAAAAAAAAGACCCAAACATATAGAATGCATATAGCCAAGAGTGCATCCCACTTATCATTAGCTTAGGTATGTTCCCATTACAGAGGGCAGAATTTGTGCAATTTCAGTCAGATGAGCTCAGGTGAACCCAGAGCAAACATTCTGAGGAGGTTTGAGTGCCATATATGCTGGGTAACTGAATGTGGGTGCATCCCAGGGAGCAGTCACAGATGCTGAGATTTAACCCATATGAGACCCTTTTGGAGGCCTGAAGATGGAGCACTATTTAGTCTCAGTAGGCGTAATAAAAAGATTTGCTATAGTCCAACCTTCCTCCATCACATCAGATCCTTGGGTGTGTCATACCCACTTCACATGTTGTATCATGTCATTTAATCTCATCCTGTGATATTTAACTTATCCAAATCTTTACATTCTCACTCAGGAAAGCACTGAGAAAATGGCTATAGAATTCTTGTTATTCCATGAAAGTTTAAGGACTTTCCTTGTGTTCTGTGGCCTTAGGCACAATGTACTCCCACTACCACCACCACCCCCAGATATAAAACTTATAACAGAAAATTGTCATAGATGATATTTAAGGATGTAGACAAGATTGAAGTAGGCAATTACATGAGTATGGTTTAAAATTAATACCTTGGGAATGAACTCTTTTTTGAGATCTTCAATTGTTAATTGATTGGTTCATAGAACAAACATTTGTTAAGAGCTCACTCTGTGCTTAGCACTGAGGATTCAGAGGTTAAAGGGTAGAGTCTTTACACTTCACAGTGCTCACAGTTTAAAAGAGGAAGCATACCCCAGTCCTCAAGTAGCAAAAAGGTAGGGCTTCTAATGTAATCTAGAAAAAGTTATCAACATTTCCTGGTTTTAAAAAAAAAAAA
>CM053571.1:19623215-19695641 GCA_028646485.1 Cryptoprocta ferox
CAACAATAGCCCAATCATGGAAAGAGCCTAAATGTCCATCAACTGATGAATGGATCAGGAAGATGTGGTTTATCTATACAATGGACTACGACATGGCCATGAGAAAGAATGAAATGTGGCCATTCCTAGCAACGTGGATGGACCTCGAGGGTGTCATGCTAAGTGAAATAAGTCAGGAGGAGAAGGACAGATACCATATGTTTTCACTCATAGGTCTAACAGAAGAAACCTAACAGAGGACCATGGGGAGGGGAAGGAGGAAAAAGAGTTAGGGAGAGGGAGGGAGACAAAACACGAGAGACTCTTGAATACTGAAAACAAACTGAGGGCAGAATAGGGAGGGGGAAAGGGGAAGGGGGGTGATGGTCATGGTGGAGCGCACTTGTGGGGAAGAGCACTGGGTGTTATATGGAAACCAACTTGACAATAAACTATAAAGTTAAAAAATTTTTTTAAATTAAAAAAAAGATAATATTGATGAATCTTTAGCAAGATTAAGAAAAAGAGAAAGAAACTAAGTAAGAAATGAAAAAGGCATTACAACTGACAACACAGTAGTACTAAGAATCAACAGAAAACTAATAGGAATAGTTGTATGCTGATAAATTAAATAACCTAGAAGAAAAAGGATGAATTCCTAGAAATATATTCATTCACCAGAACTGAATCATGAAAAAACAGAAAATCTGAATAGACCAATTGCTAGGAAGGAGATAAAAATCAGTAATCAAAAACCTCCTGGGGTGCCTGGGTGGCTCAGCTGGTTGAGCATCCAACTTGTAATTTCAGCTCAGGTCATGATTTCAGGGTTGGACTCTGCACTGATAGCAGGGAGCCTACTTGGGATTCTCTCTCTCTCCCACCTTCTTCACACCTCCCTGACTCGGGGACTGACTCGTGCTTGTGCTCTCACTCTCTCTCTCTCTCACAATAAATAAGTACTTAAAAAAAACGACGAAAAACAAAATAAAACAAAACCTCCCAAGGAACAAAAGTCTAGGACCAGAAGGCGACATTGGTGAATTCTCCAAAGAAAAATGATTACCAATCATTTTCCAACTCTCCCAGAAAACAATTGAAGAGGAGGTCAGCATTACCCTGACACCAAAGCCAGACAAGAACACTACAAAGAAAGGAAATGTCAAGCCAAATCCCTCATGGACATCCTCAGATCTTCAGACAAAATATTAGAAAATTCAACAGTAATCTAAAAGGATCATACACCATGATCAAGTATATTCCAGGATTTCTTCCTGGAATTCAAAGATAGTTCAATACATGCAAATCATTCTATGTGATACACAACATTAACAAAATAAAAAATAAAAGTTAAGTAATTATTTCAATATATGCAGAAAAAGCATTTGACAAACTTCAACATCCTTTCATGATAAAAACTCTCAACAACCTGAGTATAGAAGAAATGTACCTCAACATAATAAAAATTAAAACATATATGACAAGCCCATGGTTAACATCATCCTGTAAGATCACGAACAATACAGGAATGCCTATCCTGACCACATTTATTCAATATGGTGCGAGGAGTTCTAGGCAGAGCAATTAGGTAAGAAAAAAAATTAATTGTGTCCAAATTGGAAAGGAGAAAGTACAAGTAAAATTCTCTCAGTTTGTATGATGTATTATTTATAGGAATCCTTAAAGACTCCACCAAAAAAAAATTTAGAATTAATATATTCAGTAAAGTTCCAGGATACAAAAGCAACATGCAAAAATCAGTCACATTTATATACATTAACAACAAACTATGTGAAAGAAAAATAAAGAGAAATATCTCATTGAAAACAGCATCAGGAAGAGTAAAATATTTTGAAATAAATTTAACCAAGCAGATGAAATATCTGTACAATGAAATCCACAAAAAACTGATGAAAGAAATTGAAGAAGACTCAAATAAGTGATAAGATAGTCCATGTTAATGAATTTGGAATAATATTGTTAGAATGTCCATACCACCTAATTTATAGATTGAATAAAATCTCTATCAAAACTCCAATGGCATTTTCCAGAGGAATCGAACAATTCTAAAATTTGTATATAATCACAAAAAAACTTCAATAACTAAAACAATCTAGATAAAGAACAAAACTAGAGGCATCACAATGCCTGATTTCAAAGTATATTACAAAGCTATAGTAATCAATACAATATGGTATTAGGATAAAAATCACCCATAGATCAATGGAACAGAAAAGAGGGCTCAGAAACAAATTCATGCATATATAGTTAATTGATTATGACAAAAGAGCCAAGAAGACACAATGGGGAAAGGAAATCTCTTCAGTGCATAATGTTAGGGAAACAGAGTAGCCACATTCAAAAGAATGAAACCGGACCTCTAACCTTACACCATACACAAAAATCAACACAAAATGGATTAAATAATTGAATGGAATACCTGAAACTGTAAAACTCCTAGAAGAAAACATAGGAGGTAAGCTCCTTGACATTGGTCATGGCAATGTTCTTTTAGATTTGACATCCAAAGCAAGGGCAACAAAAGGAAATAAACATGTGTGACTACAGCAAACTAAAAAGTTTCTGCACAGCAAAGGACATGGTCAACAAAAAGAAAAGGCAACCTATTGAATGGGAGAAAATATTTGCAAATCATGTATCTGATAAGGGGTTAATATCCAGACAATATAAAGAACTCATACAACTCAATAACAAAAAAAGAAAATGATCCAATTTAAAAATGGCAGAAGATCTAAATAGACATTTTTCTTAAGAGAACATACAAATGGCTAACAGGTACATGAAAAGATGTTCAATATTACTAATCATCAGGGAAATGCAAATCAAATCCACAATGAGATATCACCTCACACCTACTAGCGTGTCTGTTATCAAAAAGACAAGAAATAATAAATGTTGATGAGAATGTGGAGAAAAGGGGACCCTTGTATACTATTGGTTAGAATATAAATTAGTATAGCAACTATAGAAAACAGTATGGAAGTTCCTGAGAAAACTAAAACTAGAACTACTATATGAACCAGCAATCCTACTTCTAGGTATGTAACCAAAAAATTAAATCATTATCTTGAAGAGATATCTGTACTCCATGCTCATCACAGCATTATTTACAACAGTCAAGACATAGAGGCAACCTGAAGGTCCATCAATAGATAAAGAAAATTTGATAAATATCTGTATAATATTATGTAATATTATTAATGTATTATTCAGCCATAAAAAAGAAGGAAATCCTGCTATTTGCAATACGTGGATAAACCTAGAGGGCATTATGCTTCATGAAAGCAGTCAGACAAAGAAAGACAAATACTGTATGAGCTCGCTTGAATGTATAATCTAAAAATAAATAAAAACAAACACAAAACAAAAAACAAACCCACTAAATTCATAGAAACAGAATGATTAGTGATCACCAGGGTCAAAGGATGGAGAATTCAGGGTAAAGCTGGTATAAAGGTACAAACTTTCAATTATAAAATGAGTAAGGTCTGTGGACCTAATGTATAATAAGCTGAATACAGTTGATAATACTGTATTATACAAGTGAAATTTGCTGAGAGTAGAACTTAAGTGTTTTCACCACACACAAACACACATACATACATACATACAAAGTAATATGTGAGATGATGAATGTGGTAATTAACTTGATGGTTGGACTCTTCACAATTTATACATGTACCTAATCATACTTTAAATATATTATTTTTTTATTTTACCTCAATAAAGCTGGAAAAAGAGAAACAGGGTTGTGTATTAAATCATTGTTGCTATGACAACTGCTCATCTCCCATTTAAACAACCATGTTGGATTATAAATCTCCACAAACAGATAACATCAGAGTTGGGAGAAGGCTGACAAATCATGTATTACAACCACCTGTTATTACAGATGAGGAAACTGGGGTCCATGATAGGCCCAAGACCACACAACAATTTCAGCAGCAGAGTAAAAACTAAAATCCTATCTTCTGGTCTCAAACTCTTCAATCATAATTGACTGCTAAGACTTAACAATAGAATCCTAATGAAAAATCATTTTACATTGTGATCTACTTACTAAAGAGTGGAGAATGTGATAAGCAGAGCCAATCAATGCTTGAGTATATTCTGCAAACAAACTCTGATGAAAAGGCATACTTGTCCACAAAATCAGAGTCCTAAGAGCGCACTGAGCAGATGCATGACAGGTGTAGGGATATAAAGAAGTGAATTTCAGAGCAAATGGTCACATAAAGGTCTTCACAGCATAGACAGACCAGATACTCTTATGGCACAAGGCCTGGTTGTCAGTTGCACTAAACATACTGACTGTTTTACTGAGTTCTTGCATATGGGGTATGGTGGTGAGGATCCAGAAAAAATCACATCATTAGGAAGAAATACAGTCAAGGCATTTAAAAAATTCTTTAGGGGGGAAGCAGTGATCCATGCTGTTCTTTGGATTTGAAATGAGAATTAAGTTTTGGGGGCACCTGGGTGGTTCAAGTCAATTAAGCATCCAACTCTTGATTTTGGCTTAGGTCATGATCTCACACTTAGTGAGATTGAGTCCCACATCCAGCTGTTTACGGACAGTGCAGAGCCTGCTTGAGATTCTCTCTCTCTCTCTCTCTCTCTCTCTCTCTCTCTCTCTCTCTCTCTCTGTCTGTCCCTCCCTTGCTTGCTCTCTCTCTCTCCCTCTAAATAAGTAAATAAACTTTAAAAAAGAAATGAGAATTAAGTTTTGATGTGATTTTTTATTTCACACATTAACTTCAGACTTACAATATTATACAATATAATTTCCACACTGTAACAAAGCATAGTGATTAAGAACATATTCTGGAGCCAGACATTATGGATTCAAGTCTAGACTAGCTCTGTGACCTTGCATTGGCACTTCTAGGCCTCAGTTTCCTCATATGTCAACTAAGGATAAAGGTAAAATCTACCTCAAAAGAGTTATCGTACATATTAGATGAGTCATGTACTTAAAATAGTACCTGTCTCTAATAAGCACTCAATAAATATTAGTCATTGGTCTGCTACTACTAAGAAAGGACCTAAAGAGTTTTAGTTTTCTAGAAAAGCACACAAACCAATTTTTCTCATTTTGTTAGGTTCTTCAGGATGTGACTTCTAATAACCTCTAAGTACTATCATTTCTCAGCTCTCTGTCCACAACCTTTCCCCGTTACCACTCCTGCCTCCCACCATTCTAAGCTATCCCCACAGTATGTTGTGTGGTATGTCACAAGTCCATAAACATGTGTATGCCATCTTTTCTACCTGGAGTGCCTCCACTAGGACAAGCTCTACTCCACTAGGACAAGCCTTACTCTCCCTTCTAGAAATCATCATTCTGGATCCCTTTCCCAATTCCCAAGTGAATATAGGTTCTCCTCCCTCCATACTTTACTGAAACTCTACATACTTATTATAAGCCTTACCCTATTATTTTGTAATTGTCTATATACAGAACTCTGTCCCCTCTAGACTGTATTCTTTCATTGGTGTATCCCAAGTGTATGGCACGTAGAAGGCATTCGATAAATTTCTGTAGAAGGATAAAAGAAAAAGAGGGACAGAAAGGGGTCAATGAACAATTATTGAATACCTACTATGTCCTTACTATTTAATCTGATGCTAGAAATACAAGATAAAGAAATGGTCTCTATCTTCATTTTGTCCCAACTTCATTGTAGAATAATTGACAAATAATATTGTATATATTTAAAGTATAAAATATGGTGATTTGATATACATATACATTACAGAATGATTACAAAGATCAAGATAATTCACACATCCATTATAATACAGAATTAACTCTGTGTGTGTGTGTGGTGAAAATGCTTAAGATCTCAGCAACTTTCGAGTATACAAAAGAAGTTTATATACATCTTTCTCCAAATAGAATATTTAGCTTTTAATTCATCAAATATTTATTACACATTTGCAGTGTGCCTCCCACTGTGTAAGTTCTGAAACAGATGCAAAAGAAGGAGACAATCTGCACTCAGCCCTGAGGGATGCCTGATCTCACAGGCAGACCATAATTACAACCGAAAGGTCTAGTACAATCCCTGTTCTCCCAATGAAGCTGGGGCTCAAAGTTACCCAAATCTATCAGCAACACAAGTGTAGAAGGCTGTGACTAATCTACAGGTCTCCAAACTTCTTAATTTCTTACCCTCTTATCTACAACATGATTTCCTTTGGAGAGGAATGATATGAAATAAAAAGCTAAGTTGAGTGTGTGATAATACATCTAATATTGACAAGAATGTTTCAATGGCTTGCTTCACTATCAGAAACTTTAATGGCACTACAAATTTTAGAAAGTGAGATTTATGGTATTAAACTCAAATGCATAAATACCAAACAAGCCCTTTTTCCCATTGTGGGTACATTTCTTCATTCATTTTACAAACATTCTGCAGTAGACCCTTTAATGCAGGAATGAAAGATAAGACACCTCCTCCTCCAGGAGTATAAAATCCACTCTAATTTGTGTTAAAAAAACAAGCACCATCCTAAGTGTTGGCTTCTTGGGAAACATGAATTCAAGTACCATAGATGGAGCTTTCAAGGTCTGAGGCTCAGAAATAATTATTAATGGATGAACCACAGCACACATCACTGAGAGGGTAAAATTTTAGATCTATCGATGGTTGATTCATTTCATTTAAAGAATTCTCATTGGTTTGGGGCACCTGGGTGGCTCCGTCAGTTAAGTATCCAACTTCAGCTCAGGTCATGATCTCACAGTTCGTGGATTCGAGCCCCATGTTGGGCTCTGTGCTGACAGCCCAAAGCCTGGAGGCTGCTTCAGATTCTGTGTCTCCCTCTCTCTCTACACCTCCCCAATCATGCTATGTCTCTGTCTCTCCAAAATAAACATTAAGAATTCTCACTGGTTTTAGAGATCAAATAAAACCAAAAAAGCTGATGCTTCTTCCATTATAAAATAAAATACAATAAAATAAATAACTGCCAACTACACAAACAGCACTACTCACTGATCACTACCAACAGACAATCATGCTAACTTGTATTCATTCCTATTGCTTTACGAAAATGTCATACATATACACATATGCCTCTTCTCTCTCTCACATTCATATATATATATATATGGAGAACCAACTCAGTAGGAGTCCTTCCTTGGTTCCAAGCTGTTGATTCTGATTTTGCTGGATGGGAACCAATTTTTAAATGGTAACGCAGTTGGGTATTTATATGTAATTGGGACCCTCACTTCTATCTGATTGGGAAATGGAACAAATTTTCCACCGGCTGTTGATGTTTTCACCATGAAGTATCATCAGTTACTTGAGGATAACTGCATAAAGAAGGCAAAGAGAATTAACACCTATCAAGTGCCCAACTTGTGTTGAACACAATATTGTACCTATATTATCTCACTGAATTCAATGGAGTGTAATTCCACTGGAGATAAGACTAATTCACTACTATCTCCTTAGCCCATTCCATATTGCTTGGCACACTACAGGTGCTCAATTCACGCTGAATGGATCCTTACACAGCCCTGCAAATCACATGGCCAACAGAAGTGATGCTCAAACTTGGTGAAACTTTTTCCACCTCACAAGTATGTCTAATGAAAAATATTGCCATGTGATTCTGAAGGTATGATTTGTCACTAGCTGAAAAACATGACATTTTGGATAACAACAACAAAAAAGTTAAGATACAAACTATGGTATTATTCACCTGCTCACCACTGCAGGAAGGAGAATACCGCAGAATCTATACTGATTTGAGAAAGATATCAAGAACAGCTCTGAAATATGACATAGTACTCAAGCACTTGGTATCTAGGGTCAGAAAAGATTTATGTTTGAATTCTGTCCATTACTAGCAACTTCTCTGAACCTCAGTTTCTTCCTCTGTAAAACAAGGACAGTACAGAACAAATTCTGTCTAAACCCCACTATACTTCTACTCTATACTTGCACCAGGGCAATTGAAAGATGCTGGAAAAAAGTCATTCAACCATGTTGACTGTAAATGGATGTTCATAAAATCTCAAATGGGAGCCTCAGTACAAGATTGTCCCAAAGTCTTACCTTTTTACTAACCTTTCAATTCTCCAAAGTAACTCAACAAACTCAGGACACCTTCTACCACCACCTCAGCTACTAACCTCACCTCATATTCCATTTATAAAGAGGCACTCAGGGGGCACCTGGGTGCTCAGTCTGTTGAGCATCCAACATCAGCTCAGGTCATGATCTCATGGTCATGAGTTCAAGCCCCACAATGAGCTTGCTGATGTCAGCACAGAGCCTACTCAGATCCTCTATCCCCCTGCCCCCATGCAAGCGAGCTCTCTCTCTCTCGCTCTCTCGCTCTCTCTCTCTCTCAAAAAAAAAAAAAAAAAAGACACTCAGTTTAGAACCAACTCCAAATCGCCAACCAACCTGAACCCATAGCCTCTGCCTTCTCTGCTTTTGAAATGAAGATGTCTGTTCTTATAATCACCTCCCCCCCCCCACACACACGTCCCCTTTCATCTATTCAAGCACTTTCCCCTAGGATTCTTCCCTCTCTCACTGCATCACCAGTGTCTCCCTCTCTACGGAGTCACTCACATTGCAGATAAACATCCTTTACTTTCACAAACATTCCTTGACCCAGCATCCCCTTCCAGCTACCATCACATTTCCCTACACCCTGCCTACCGTAAAACTGCCCGTGGAGTCGGCAATAAGACCACTCTCTTTCCAACCAATTTCAGTGGGCTTTCTGCCCCTTCCACTTAACTCTGTACATCTTGTCAAAGTCACCTGCAAATCTCCATCCTGTCAAATCCCATAGTTGTTTCTCTGTTTGTTTTCCTTGATTCTCTCACTACCTCTTCCATCTTAAAATCCTTTCCATATCTTGCCTTCAGGATACCACACTCCATTTCCTCTGCTTCACTAGGAATTTCTCCTAGGACTGATGAATTTATATATAATTTATAAGATCCACTGAAGAATGAAAATGTGAGGCCCTTAAAAATTAAGAATTCCAAGACAGCAACAGTAAACCATTAAACTGAGTGTGGACCCTTTAAAGTGTGGGAACCCTGTGCACACATCTGTGAAAGTTGCATGCCCATGAAGCTAGCTCTGGTTCCTCTTTGTCTCAAGGTTACAGGATCCGCAAACACAAATTAAACGATTTTCTTCTTTCTGTCTATGCCTTCCCCCTAATGCTCTAATTTGTTCTCCAGGCTTAATAATATCTATGCTGATGATATCTAAATTATATCTCTAGTCCCAACTTCTCCTAAGCTCCAGATTTCTTTACCCAATTGCCTACTTGGCATCTCCACCAGTATATCTAGGCAATATCTCAGACTTGGTAAGACCAAAACAAAACAAAACAGAACAAAACACTTTGAGTTTGCCCACATCTACCGCACAAAGCTGCCCTTGCCTTGGTGCTCTGATTTCAGTAAATGACATCTTCATTCTCCCAGTTGCTCCGCCCAAACCTGAAAGTCATTCTTGATTCTTCTATTGTTTACATCAGATGCAATATACCAAAAAATCCTATCAAGATATATCCCTAACCTGATCAACTTTCTACCTTCTGCCTGTACTCTAGCTTAATACTTGGCACATAATAGGAGCACAATAAATACATGCCAATGAACCAATGGGTAAATAGGGTTGTTTTGAAAATTATGAGGAAATTAGAAAATTCTTATACAAGTTGCTGCTCAATAAGCTCTAATTGTAGATAATATGAATAATAATAATAAAAAGGACATCATCATTATGGCAGAGACTAGCTAGTTATTCATCAAATCCCATTTGTTTGTTTTTTTCCTGGGCACATAGCTAGACTGTCATTTCCCAAGCTCCCTCTCCTGCAGTATGTGTTCCCACATGCCTGAGTTTCAAACAGCAGTACAGGTGATATGTGCCACCTGGCTCATAGAACCTTCCCCTGCATGAAATCATACACTCTCCTCAGGGTCTGTCAGTGGGTTGGTATACCCGAGGCTGACCTTGGAAACCACGTGTTGATGATGGCAGAGGCAAGCCTTGGGTCAGAGATGGGGCAGAGTTTGACTTTCTCCCTGCAGGACAGCTGGACTTAACCTGAGTGGGAGACTTCTATTGTGTTCCACCCCAGGAATTTTGATGGTTTTTGCTACAGCAACCAGAGTTACTTTAATTAACACAAACTCATCACTTCTCTGGCAGCAGGACTCTGGGGTATGAGCCCCACAAAGGACTGGCTTAAGAGTCCCAGTTGCAGGATATTGGAAGGAGACTCTAAAAGTATCCTTTCCAGTAATTATTCTATGTGAACTCAGGAATCAAGCCAAGAGTAATCTTAGGATTTTTGTCTTTTTGTTTTCTGGTACATAGTGGGCACTCAATAAGTGTTTGTTAAATAAACAGATGATGGGGAGAAAAGGCCCTCGGTACTTAAGAGTGAATATTCTTTACTTCCTATGGGAACCTCAGGGAAGCATTTGGATTATAGGACAATGACTTTCAATAACTTGTAGAAATTACTTGGTAAGTGCTTTGTAGATGGCCAATGTGTCTCATTTTTATAAAATTACAGCTGCTTAAATATAAATTAAAGTGCAAATCAGGTCATTTTTGTGGCTTTTTTTCTATCAACATACAAATTAACAAGATTCTTATGGTAACATATTAGTTTATTAAATCTAAAAGGTGGCTAAATTGGATTTAAATTTATTTTTAATGAGTTGCTTAGCTGAAAATGTATGTTAATTCTGCAGCTAATACCCATTATCATTTAGCATCATAAAGTGAAATCCAAATGGTTACCTGGACACATGAACTCCTGTTCCTGATTGTACTGGCTTGCCAGGGTTGCCCAGAAAATGAAGCTTATCTCATGATCATGCATTCACTGTCCCTTGGGGGGCTGATGGGCATTCTTCAGCTGCCCTGCTCCATTTGATCTCCTTTTGCTTCCATTCTGCCCTGTGATAGCATCTATAGTGCTGTTATGCAATGGTTTTGTTTTTATGTTTTCTTCCTAACCGAATGAAGGGCAAGGCAGCACAAGGTGTTACTCTTCTATAATTCTCGAAGTTTAAGTCAGAGCTTGCATTTAGTAGGTGCTTAATAAATGTTGAATGAATGAATGAAAAAATATTGAAAAAGTTCATCCAGTAACCATTTGGCCTCCAAGACTAGGAAAACAGCATCATCAATGCATCATAAATTCAGTTATTGGAGTTATTAGTGGCAATCTCATATAAATGCAAAGATGTCAGCTAAGCTTGCTGCTCAAAATTTACTCAGTCGGCCATCATGCACTGAACAGCCCTGTGTACAGAATGGTAAATAATTAACAGTCTGTGCTCTCAGGGTGCCCAGTCTACAGGAGAAGAAAGACTTGAAAAAAGATACATTAACAAGCCAAGAGTGTTTAGTGCTATAACAGAAGTGCATACAAAGTGCATTGGGGCACAGCTCTGGGAACAGTTAATTGCCTCCAAGAGTCTCAAAAAAAGAAAAAAAGGCACTTCATAGAGAGGCAGACTTTCAAGTTTTATATTGAAAGGTACTAAAAAGTTTGATGTGGAGAAAGGGGTTTCTCACAAACAACACCCCATTTATTTTGTACAGAGTTTGATTAAAGAAATCTATCGATTGAGGAATATAGCTTAGAAAGTTTCATGGACATAATAGATTATGTAGCACCTCTTTGTCTTGTCTAGTTCTTTCAATAAAACAGACATGATAAATGACCTTCTTTCTTTTAGCAACAGCTCATCAAAATTTAAGGTGATATAAAAACTTAGTAATCACAAAGTGATGGATGTGGATAGACAACTAGGAACAGCCCTAGTAAAATGATTTCCAGGGAATAATTAATAGCCCCATATATGGGGACAGTGATGTTAAGAGGCATGTATGCCACCTAGTAAATGTTTTTTGTCATCTCCTAGTACTGGGTAGGAAAGATGCAGAAGAGTGAGAGGACCCATTCTCCAGATAAATAAGGACACATCCCATTAATACCTGAAAAATATCCCTGTGGAGGAGACTTTGAAACCAACAAACCTACATCCTCAACTTATAGAATGTTGTATAATTTTGTGTTTGGAAATCTAAAGTAATTTCAAGAACAAATGAGAAAATAGTTCTTGAACTAATGCATATGGAAGCCTGGATATTGATTTCCTGGACTATGGATCACCCTGCCACACTACCAAAGTTTATTTATTGTCCTGTAGTGTCTAAAAGAAGGGCTTGCATACCCTAATTAAAATTTAAATGAAGGCAATGATCAGATTAAAAGTGACCCACAGGCTAAGGGATTGAAATAAATTATGCTATGATGGTATTTGAAGAAAATAGGACATCAGGATGGTTTTCTAAAAAATAAAAAAATAAGACAAATATATGGAATGACAAACTGTCATGTTTCAAGGTCTATGCTGTAAAAAAAAATAGCGAAAACTGAAAATAAATCCTCACTGTATTCATTTTGTTTTTCAATAGACAACTGAGGCTGTTTAACTGAATTCCATCAGCTGAAAAACATGATAAGGATGTCTAAAGAAAGTGAAATAATTACTTTGTGGACTTTTAGAAACAGGAGTCATATGCTCTGGAGTTATGAATAAGGTATATTTAAAATGAGATTGGCTGAAAAACTGCATAAAATATTACAGGAAAATATTAAAAGTGCTGTGTCCTTCAGCTTAGGATCTTCTCAGCCCCTGTCTGAAAACCCTTCCTACACAGTTACGTCTGCCTTGGGTTTCATCAACTTGTCCCTCCCATCATTGCTTCAGGCCTCTCTATCCCTTTATGAAATTCTCCTCAAAGTATTCTAATCTGAACATGCTTTTTGCTCTCTGCTAAGACTGTGAAGTGGGATTTTGGGATTGCATTGCTCATGTGTTTGAGAAACACGGGCAAAACCTCTTGCCAGGAGGAAAGGGAAGACCAACGACCCAGGACAAGGGTGACATCAGTTACTCAAGTTGTCACCAATGGTGGCATGGAATGAAGGACAGACAGCTGAAAGGGAAGGTGCTGGGAGGTTAAGTGACCAAGGCAGTTTATTGCTATGGTAATGGTAGTGATCATAAATAGTACCAAGTCTCTTGGCTTCTTCTCAAAGTCCTAGAAGGTAAACAAATGGGAAATGAGAAATTGAAATCAGTGAATATACAGTTAAGAGCATGCATGGATAAGCAAGAGGAAGTTCCCATAGCTATACATCTCCTGCAGTACAGCCATCTCTCATCTCTAGAGTCACAGAGCATATATGGCCGAGGACCAAGCCCAGAGCCAGATTGTAAAGGCTGCAGAGCTACAGTACCAATCATACCCTCAGTTTCACCAGGTGTATGATATTAAAGTACAGCCAGACCCTGACAAATGGGCGGACGCAGCCAATGTCGAAAACTCTGAACCCACAAAATCTTCCTATACATGGAGATAGACATTTCCTCCCTAAGAAAATCAGATCAGCCTCTCCCTGCATAATAACCTGTTGATGCTTCATCTCCCTCACCCTGCCCCACTCCCAGGATCCACTCCTGACACCTCTCATTGCCTCTAGGTCTATATCCTAAAGTTAGGTCCTACTGAAGCCCAGAGGGAGGAGTATCAGACAGCCTACACACCTTAACATTTACAGAACTTTTCCAATATGCATTGTCAGGAAGCAGGAGAGGATTTATGAATTTATGGCATTCAGTGACAGTGTACACTCACCCAAGATTTAGGATTTAATGTTTCTTCTTGGACACCAGAGAGTGGCATCAGTGATCTGACAAATTGTCAAATTAAAGCTTGGACCCAAAGGTGGCTTAAGTTTACGACATCAAACTGAACCTCCCTGCCATCCTGTGCAGTAGGGGTCAGCAAACTACGGCCTGTGGGCCAAATCTCAACTGCTATCTGTTTTGGTATAGTCCACACTAAGAATAGTTTTTCAGTTTTTTTAATGTTAAAAAAACAAGCACACAAACAACAACAACAAAAAATTATCAGTCTTTGGCAAGAACAATTGCTGAATTTTGTCTCCTGACAAAATACTTACCATCTGGCCCCGTACAGAAGTTGCATGAGCTGACTTCTACTATAGGGGAAAAAGTCTAAAGCCTTAGAGAGATATGATGCTGAAGTGGATCTATTATGAGCAATCATCACTCCCAAACCATAACTCCCTCTCTCCATGAGGATTGGGGAGGGTGGCACCCTTGGAAAGCTTAGAGTGACTGTCCTCAGCAGGTGAAGATGGTACGGGGCAGTGTTGGGAGCCATTTCTGAACTCACTAAGTTGAAAATACTACTTGTGAGGTTAAGGTGGGTTTTGCAAGGCCTCCTGCCGTCAGATGGTGACCGATGTCTACCTCCCACTCAATTATTTTTTGAGCACCGACCCCCCCCAAGGCACCTTGCTGATTGGTATCGGGAGTGACTTGTCCCCTTATTCTAAAATATGCTGATTGCACCTGTGAAGGAACTTATTATAGGAATTTCTTTTGTGATTATAGGAGCAAATATTGATATTGCATTTCCTGAGAATCCTGTTTTTTCTTATACTTCCCCTTAAGCAAACAGGCTATTGACCCCTGCTCACAAAGAACTAACTTTTGCCTTTACTATGCTAAAAACATTGTCTTGAATTTAAATGCTAAAGATACTTTCCTTCCCCATATGATAAGCATCTAAGTCACCTACATCAATCACTATTGATAAAGATTATGCATGAGTCTTCTACCAATCTATGTTCTGGGAAATTTTTATATACCAAAGAAATTTGTCATCAGAAATCATTGTCTAAGGCAAATACCACTTCTGGACCGGCCCCATACATTTTTATAATTAATAAAGCTGACTCTCAGGTCAGTGCAAAAATGCCTGCCTGGTGATCAGAAAGAAACTCGTGGCTCTCTCATTCCCTCCCCCTTTTGCTGACACCATCCATCCTTCAGGGAGCCCTGGACCTGCTGGAGCTGGACTCCGGCAGGGAAGGAAGGATGCTGAAATGAAATCAAGTTCTTTGATCTCAATGGAGATAAAGGGAACCAAGAATGATAGGAGCCAGCTGGTGGTACTTGATTGTCAGTGACAAGATGAATACAACAAACCACAGGGATGAGTGGTAATCAGAACCTCGATCCACAAGGATCTGTGGTAACAACTAAGTGATCAGAAGATTCCAAGAAATGAAATAAAAATAGATGATCGATCTATGAAAGTGCTACTTCTTGACACACATGAGAGTAAAAATTCTAGGTGTGATGGGCCAAAATCTAACGCAGTCACTATAGTGGGGATTCTCAGCCCCTTACCAAGTTTCACAGACGCAAAGCTTAACAGAGGGAGAGGCTGAGTCCTTTTGGGGATGACCCTACAATGCTGCCTTAAGCATCCCTCAAGCCTTCCATGGAGGATCCTGTGGCTATTTCTAGAGTGACTATGTATTAGAGAAAGGTAAATACTCAGAATTTCCACAAACTAGATACTAGATCTGAATTTACAGTGCTGTCTGAAATATTTCTTTGGTACACCATTCAACACTAGGGGACTATAGTTCACCTCACTATAGATCCAGTGAACTGGAGACTTACCTCAGTATTCCCCCAGTCCCAGGATGTACAGTGGAAACAGATATACTTATCAATTGGCAACCCCCCCACATTGGTTCACTGATTCATTGAGGGAGGACCAAATGGATACTCCTAGAACTACCCTATCCAATTAAATAAACTAAAATCATTGCCACACCAAGGCAAATTGCAGAGATTGGTGCTACTATCCAAGACTGGAAGAATTTAAGGGTGGTTATTCCCATCTTATCTTTATTTAACTCAGAAAAAGCCAGATGGTTTGTGGAGACTATTGGGAGACAATCACAAACTGAACCATGTGGCATTACCAGTCACAACTGTGGCTCCAGCAGCAGTATTTTTATTGTAGAAATCAACAGACTGTGGCATATGGTATGCAGCTACTAGCCAGGCAAATACTATTACCCTCTATCCCCATAGTAAAGAAAATCATGATTTATTTGCTTTCTGTTACTGGGAAAAACAGTACACCTTTACTGTAGCATTAGATCCCTCAGTCACATCATGCTCTGGAGCATTTCTGCCAGCACCACTATTCATGGACATGCAGAATGCCTCATCCATTTGCTCTCTTATCTCCATCAACATTGCCTATGTCCAGAGAATGTATTTTAAGACAAAGTAAGTGCAGCATTATACTATCATCATAGATTTACTGATCTTACCATGTCTCTCATGTAAACAGCATTTTACATAATTTATCTCCTTTTCCACCAAAATATACTAGTCCAGAAGAAAAAGGAGGAAAAGTGAGTGTTCCTATCCTAACTGTTATCGTAACACTTAACAATCCACAATCCACTTACAGAATTTTTGCTTTTCATCTCCATGACCTTGACCACCTGACCTGGGAAGTCTTACTGCCTTAGTAGCTGGTGACATGCTTCTAATCAGTAAATGTAGCCAGAGTTCCACTGAGTTGGAGGCTGAGATTGCCCTGGGCAGTTTGGGTTGGCCATATCACTAAACCAAGGGGCAAAGAAGGGTTCACTGACTAATCCCATCTACCAGGGAGAAACTGGGTTGCTAATACAACATGGAGGCCTATGCTCCTCCATGGAACTAGGGAACAGCAAAGCAACCCAATAAAGAAGGGACTCTCAGGAGTGAGATTCTGCAGGAACAATGGTTTGGGTCACCCTCTTCCAGCCCTATCTAGCTGAGAAGCTAGAGCAAGTAAAGGGTACACAGAGAGAGGATGAAGGAATACAGCTCATGCAACAGAATCCAGGGCTGCAGCAGTTGGGCTTTGCATTGTTCTTTATTCCCTTGTTACTGGTTTGAAGAGGGAACACCACTGTAGTGACATTATTCAACAAAAAGCCACAGCTGATGAGACTTCCTGAGACCCCAGTGAAGGCAAAAACAACATTACATTTAGACAAAAGATAAATACATATACTAAGGGGCAAAAGGGGTGGACTGTGCCAGGTATCACCCCCCCCCCATCCCTCCGGATTTTCTCTCTACCCTCTCCATCCTGTCCTATGCACTGAGAGGCTAAGTAGGATGGATTATATCAGTGGGCTTCTCTGCCCTGTGGCTTCTGGTTGGGTTCTGCCAATGGGAGTCACCAGTAAAAGACAGGAGAGCAGAAAGAGAGTGATGTCAGGGTGTTCATGCCCGTGTTAATTGCTTCCATCTGGAGGCCAATTATATAGTTGGCCTGTACACTTCAGCAGACTCAACTATGTATCTCCACTTTCAGCAACACTGGTCATGTCCCCTTACACAAGTCTGCCAGAGGCTTCTATCTACCTTGACCCCTTCGACCTAGGGGAGGTAAATAGAGCTGCAGTTACTATCCCCAGAGTGCTGCACTGTCCCTGTAGTTTCCTTACACCCTGCCCACACCTTTGCAAATGATCCCTTTATTACATTCTTCTCAAATTATCCTCATTTGAGTGTTCCATCTGTTTCCTGCTGAGACCCAGATTTATATAGCATCAACAGGGTAAAACAAAATGCAGCTTTTGTGAGGCATTAGTTTGTTTTTCTGAACACAGACACACAGACAAAAAAATCTGATAAGATCAGCTCAAGTTCTTGAGGCAAAAGAGAGGCTTATTATGAAACGTGTGTGTGTGAGACAGACAGATGGACGAACATACAGGGAGAGAGACAGAAGGATTACCACTAAGAAACCTAACCCTAAAGGGAGAGAAAGCTGTAGTGAAAAGGGGACAAGACACCCAGGCCTGTCTGGCCAGTTAGAAGGTCACATCCTCTTGGCCACTGTGATTGACTTGAGAGTGAGCATATGATGATGGTAGTGTCATATTTTGGGACTTTTGCTGCAGTGACCTGGAGCAAGGCATCCATATGGCTGGAGCCACTATCAGCCACCTTACAGCTGAAAGTGAATAGCCTGCCTGAGAAGGAAGCCAACCCAGAGAAAAACTGAATCCCTGGATCAAATCATGACTGAAGCTAGATATTCATTTGAACTTTTGTTTTGCTTGAGGCACTTTGAGTTGGATTCTCCATCACCTGCAATGGAAAAATTTCTAACTATCAGTGACAAACCAAGGACATGGTGGTAAGACAAACCTACCCTGGGTACAGGTATTAAAAGGGTAGATTACAAAAAATTTAAAAATAAAATAGAACCCACTCTGAGTCAATCTGCTTTTCATTATTACCATTCACTGGTAACTTTAAACATCAAAGTATTCCTTCCCCAAAGTTCTAAATAACTGTTGCAGTTACTGTTAAATTTAATAACATATTATACATGTATGTTTTAAATTAGCTTATTTTCTTATCTTTAAATAACTTCATATTCTAATTGAAAATTAATCCAGAGAACTCTCAAGTCTATAGTTGACCTCTGGACTTAAGCCAACTCAACTACACACCTTTATTTCAAAAAATAAATTTATTATGGGAGCTCTGAAGTGGGCCCAGCTCAGCCTAGGGAAATTAGGAGAGGCTTCCCAGAAAAGACAACACGTGAGCTAAATACTGAAGGTCAATGTCTTCATCTCATGCCTAGATAAGTTTAAGAGATTCCTAACTGGTCACCCTTTTCCTGTTCAACCCACCTGATAATCTATTCTCATCATATCAGCCAGATCCTTTTAAGACACATCTCTGCCCAAAAATGCACAATAGTTTCCCACTTCATTCAGACCAAAGATCAAAATACACTGGCCAAAAAGCCCTACATTGTTTGTACAGCCCATCCCCGGCCCACCCCTCTTACTCTGGCAAGGATTTCTTCCTCTTGTTTGAGTCCTCCAAGCATGCTCCTGCTTCAGAACCTTTGTATTTGCTTTTCTCTTTCCTGTGAACCCTTCCAGCTCCTCTTCATCCCCTGTGTTCACGGTTTTCTTCACTTCCTTAAGGCATGTGATAAGCACCTTATCTGTTAGGCTTTCCTTTCCCTGCAAAACTTAGCAGCATTGCCCTGCCCCACCCCCACACTGATGATCCCACTTACCCTCTTTATTATTCACCATAGCACATATCACCATCTTACATACTATGTATTTACTTGTTTATCTCTCTTTTTAATTTTTATTTAAATTCTATTTAGTTAACATACAGTGCAATATTGGTTTCAGGAGCAGAATTCAGTGATTTATCACTTACATACAACATTCAGCGCTCATCATAACAAATGCCCTCTTTAATACCCATCGCCATCTAGCCCACTCTCCACTCATCTACCTCCATCAAAAAAGAGTAGGCTCTTAAGAAACATTTGAGAATAAATGAATAAACCCAGGGAATGGCTTTTTGGGCACTAGAACCTACCTAAAGAAAAACAGAGACATGAAAAAGTTTGCTCTATTTAGGGAATTTAAATTTAGGGAAGATGGAGAGAATGGAAGGGTAGGCAAGTAGGGACCTGATCACAATTTGCATGCATGCATGTTCTCCCAGATGACTGAAATCCTTTCTGGGAAGAAACAAATAAAATGGGGACTGGTGGGGAAGGGGAGGGATTCAGACAGAACTTTCACTGGACCAAGGAAAACACACAAAGCAGCTTTGCTGATAACTCCTCAGCATTCAGAATAATATGTATTAAGCACTTTTGAACCAAATAAAATTCTTCACAATCCCTGGTGAAATAATAAACTTTGAATCAGTAACTATGCACTATCCAAGCTTTAGCAACAGGATTTCCTCCTAATTATAATGCCCAGTGGAAAGATGGTCAAGATGCAAGCTCAGCATCAGCTCCAAACAAGTTTATATGCAAATACCCCATCCCTCCAGCCAAAGTTACACTAATGGTACTTCTTTAAATAAAGCTTTTTAAAGGACCTGATGGCATGGAAAATACAACTTGAGAATCCACAATAAACTGCTCCTTTGTGCCTGGAAAATTAGCCAAATTAGCTACCACCAGAGAAGTGAAACGTCAACCATGCACTTTGTGCAACCATAAATATTAAGATATTTAACACCAAATAGTTATTCATCACCTATTATGTGCCAAGGAATTTTTTGGTCCTTTTCATTAATCTATCATCATCTAGTGCCCACTAAACGTCACACATAGTGTTAGGTGCCCAAGGTTAAGAAAGAATGAGACATCAGGGCGCCTTTGTGGCTTAGTTGGTTAAGCATCCAACTTTGGCTCAGGTCATGACCTTATGATTTGTGAGTTCGAGCCCTACATCGGGTTCTATGCTGACAGCTCAGAGCGTGGAGCCCGCTTCAGATTCTGTGTCTCCCTCTCTCTCTCTGCCCCTCCCCCACTCACGCTCTGTCTCTCACTCTCAAAAATAAGTAAACATTAAAAAAGAAAAGAAAGAATGAGACATCATCCTGCCCCTAAGAAGCCTCTGGAATCATGGCAGATCTATAAACACAAAACTATTGTTCAATAGGTTAGGCACTACTATAGGGATGCAGAAAAGGTGTATTCTCAGAGTTAATGCTCTAAAAATACTTTAAATTTTCATGTCTGCAAATCATCTGTGATCTATATGTAGGAGGTATTTTTATGGGCCTAAGATGCTAAAAGAGTTTAGTATATTAATCAAGATGGATTAGGTTTTGCCACAGAAATAAACCCCCAAAATCTCAGTAACTTAAAACAAGAAAGATTTATTGCTTGCTCAGGTTACATGTGCTGTAGTGAGTCAACTAAGGAACTGTTCACATCATCACACAAAGACTGTAGTTGATGGAGTAGCTACTGTCAAGAATTAGAATACATCAAAACATGCATTGGCTTTTGGATTTTCTGCCCAGAAGTGACATCACTACCACTCACATTTAGCTGGCTATGACAAGGCATATGGCTATATCTGAGTTGGGTAAGGAAGGTCAACTGTGCGATACTGTATCTCAAAAGAGGGAAGGAATCAAATAGTTGTGAACATCCTAGAAGGCTACCTTAAAGATGTGACACAAGTGGAAGCAGGAAAGTGCTATTCCTGAATATGTTTATCATGTTACTTTGTGCCCTAAGGCTTGACTTTCCTTAAGAGTCCTTGCTCTTTTTCTTTGGGAGATGAAAATCCAGATGCACAATGACTCCTTTTGTGGCATTCCTACTCCTACTTGGCAACTATGTGAATCTTGCTTCTAATAGTTGTTTGAATCACTACTGTTGGGAGTAATTAGAAAATGAGGAAACGGGGGTGGAAATAGAGAAAGGAAGCAGGGCAGATGGCAGAGGAGAAGTGGTTTTTGTGATGAAATTATTGGCAAGAAACAGGAAGCTAAGGGAAAATAGACCCCAAATCCTGAAACTTTACTCAGATTTGTAAGAAGAGGGGAAACTAAGTCACACAGGCATCAATTATTTTCTTTACCTTGTTCTCCATTTCAAATAAGACAAAAGGCTTTTCATGTGCAAATTATTGTCAACAGAGGAAATTAGAAGGGCTGTTCTTTAAACTATGAAGGAGCATAAAGTTTCTAAGAAACAAGGGATGATGTAGAAATTAATTATACAATCCACACCCATATAAATATAGAAAATGTCAGTTTTCTATATTTAGCATGATGTTTATAGCTTTATTTTGGCAAATATAAATTATATGTGGTTTTCATAGGCTTAGTTTTAAAAAAAATTGCTTTTCCCAACCCATGAAGTCCTCGATCTCAAAGTCTTCTACCTCTGATAAAATGTTTTCACACATACATCCCTGTCAGAAATTAAGGAATGGTTACATTTAATTTTCTTTTCTGGTTCTAATGGTTTGATTTCAAATGAAGGCCTTTAATATTTAATTTGCTTCATTATATCTTCTCATATTGACCTATTTAGTAAGAAAAATCTTTCATAAAAGAAGCAGTGACATAGATTATCTTAGAATTTTGGTTTATGGAGGTTGTAGTTCTGTTACAAACTCAGAGAGCTTCAGAGGCAATCTAATTTCTTTCTTTCATCTCATATCTGCTACTTCTCAAACACAGCTGATATGATACAAAGCACTCAACCTTACATCACATGGGTGATTCAATGATGCTATTGTTTTGACAGCTGAACCCTGAAAATTTTGATGTGGCACCACACCTGTCTGCATATCAGCTTCACAGGGAGGCAGGATGGCCTGGAGTTATGAGTGAGGACCTTAGAGTTTGTACCCCTCAGCATTTGCATTAATTAGTGACCCTGGGCCTGTAATTACATTCTCTGTGCCTTTGATTTGCTTATTTAAGGGTTGTAGTGAGGATTAAATAAGATCATGAATGTGAACCATTTAGCACATGTGGAAAATAATGAGTACCCCATAAATGTTATTTATATTATTACCACCTAGTATTGTCATTCTGTAATGAGGAGGTCCTCTACCATCTACCCATAAGAACAGCTGGCTCTTCTCCACCTGTTGTACATTTGAGATTGTCCATTTCAGAAAGTTTTCTCAACCTTATAATGAATTTTTATACCTGTAAACTTCATAGCAATAAAGAAGGGTTATTAAAAATGTGACAATGTCCATGGACCCTGAAAGTAACCTCCAAATGTACCTGGCCCTTAGGCATTTCAAGAACGCTTGAGCCTCCAAATGCCCAATACAGTCTTCTCCACTGTCACAGACACCACACTGCACTCCTTCTACTGAAACGAAAGCACCTTAAACCTTGATGAACCCAACTAACTAGAGAAGAAAAGATACGTCTACCTGAGAATCATATTTTGTTCATCTCTCCTTCAGCCTTACTCCCAGCTCCAATCAATCAGAAAGTCCTGCCAAGTTTCCCTCTTAAATATTTTAAGATCCTCTGCTATTGTAAAAGATAAAGCCCTTACTGCTTACCATGGCAAACATGATCTAGCCATCTAGCCCCTTATTTAGATCCTGGCACTCCCCCATCACACTTGATTCTCCTATAATATGAAACTGCTTTGGTTCCCATATTCACCTTGCCGTTACCATCTCATGCCTTTGTTCATGCTGGAACACCTTTCCTTCACTGTAGTCTTTGTATAACTGGAAAAATTCTTCCTGCCCACTCTTTATGATACAATATAGACATCTTCCACAATTTCTCTCCTACCCACTTTGCCAAGCTGAAATAGCTGCCCCTCTTCTGTGCTCGCTGAATACCCTCTATCCATCTCTATCATTGTCCTCACTCTGTTTTACAATTATTGATTTTTCTATTTTCCCCAACTAGCTATGACAGCTGGCTATATTCCTTATTCACCCTCTCTTCTCCCAGTGTTCAGTAGAGACCCATGAAGAGATGTTCAACAAATAATTCCTGAAAGAGGGAGCAAAGTTACCCTCAGATACACCTCAACATATCAGTGTAAACTTGGAAAAGTTTCCTAAATTCTACGGCAATAATTTTCTTCTTTTATAAAATAGAGAACTAGCTAAGTCCTCTGTCAACCAAAAGTTACCATGATTCTATGATACGTGCTTTTCTAAAACCAGCATTTGCAATTAGAGACAGAAATGAAAACTGTAGCTGATTATGTTCAAAAAAATTTAGCAAAATACTTAAAATCTACAACCTAACAACCTTCCTTCAACTTCATCTGCCACCTCCACCTTTCCCTCACCCATTGTTCCAGCCACACCATCAATTACAGTGTTCTCTAAATGCATTATAGACTTTTCCATGCCTCTGGCTTTGTCCATTTAGTTTTATCAGCATGGAACATTGTCCAGCCTCTCCTTGCTCAGGGAGATCCCACTCTCTTCTGTACTCACAGCTGTAATGCAAGCTGTACTGTGAAACAGGAATCTTTCAATTCCTTCCTTGATTAGATTTGACTATAGCACTTGTTCCTTATGCTCTAATATTATAAAAGTTAACACAGCTACACCCTTGACTTCACTGTAAATTACCTGAAACATGAAGTAGGTCTTATTCATCACTATTAGCATTCAAAATGCAGAGAGCTGCCCACATAGTAGGTGTTAAATGTTTTTGGTTGCTATGTAAATGTATTCTGTTACTATAAAATGAGAAAGTCCACTCAAAGGACAAATCGGCAATGCCTAAACAAGATTATGTATGTATGTATGTATGTATGTATGTATTTACTTATTTTCTTATTGCAAGTAGGGTAGGGGCAAAGAAAGAGAGGGAGAGAGAGAATCCCAAGCAGGTCCCATGCTGTCATCATGGAGCATGACATGGGGCTCAGTCTCACAAACTGTGAGATCATGACCTGAGCTAAAATCAAGAGATGGATGCTTAACCAAATGAGCCACACAGATGCCCCTAAACAAGATTTTTTGATTGAAAATCTTCCTTCCTGAGATTTTAGCCATATAAAATAAGGTAAATGCTATAAATGCAAAATGGTATTCTAGGAAAAAATGTTTAAAACAATGAAAAACTGAAAACAGGAAACTAAGTATGATAAAGCAGATCAATTTAAGAAGGTATCATAGGGCCATTAAAAGTGATAATTTGAGGATTACTTAGAAATGTGGAAAAATGTAAACAAGAGAGTTTGAACACAAAATTAAATATGTGGCATAGTTGTAACTACAAAATCGTAGGAATAAAGATTTGAAGGATCTCTTCACACCACTCTGCCACAATTGTGGGATTATCAAGAAGTTTTTCTTTTTTTTTTTTTTTATAAACCTACTTCAGTACGAATATCAAGTTGTTTTAGTGAATAATGATAATAATAAAAGCTTATGGCCAGAAAGAAGTTAAGGAAAATAAACCGAAATAAAGGAGAAAAAAAGATGCACCAATTTGACATTACTAACACACAGAAATTATGCATACAGATACAGCAAATAAAGTGATCAGAGCCAAGCTTGAAAATAAGAAATGGAATACTCCTACTACAAAAACAAAGAAGGAACTTAATTCCTGATAAAAAAGCAGGAACTGATATACTTGTGGTTCAAATGGGTTTCAGATTAAGAATTAAGAACCTAGAAACTTAGGGCATAGGACATATGAGGAGGTAAAAGAAATGGGCTTGGGACCACATGAGGTAGGAGCTAGTATTAAGTCTCCCTAAACAAAGTCCAAGAACTCAAAATGTCACCCATACCATGAAAAAGGAACTAAATAAATTGCCACTCACTCAAGAAAGTAGCAAAGAATCTTGCTTATTAAACAATGCCATGAGGAAGGACAAAAGAAATGCCACCTAAAAGAAATCCAAGCCCTAGCGGCACCTGGGTGGCTCAGACAGTTCAACGTCCGGCTTTGGCTCAGGTCATGATCTCCTGGTTTGTAAGTTCGAGCCCCACATTGAGCTCTGTGCTGACAGCTCAGAGCCTGGAGCCTCCTTCGGATTCTGTGTCTCCCCCTCTCTCAGCCCCTCCCCACATCATGTTCTGTCTCTCTCTCTCTCAATAATAAATAAATGTTAAAAAAAAATTAAAAAAAAGAAAGAAGTCCAAGCCCTAGACTTGACCATGTGTGGGTACATAATTCAAATTCATATTTGCATGAAGGGAGACTGAGTTGAAAAATTAAAATAGGAACCAGTTCAAGATCTAGGTCATTTAGAGGCAAACATGAAATGTTTCTTAAAGGACCCAGGGGCACCTGAGTGGCTTAGTTGGTTGAATGTCCAACTCTTGATTTCAGCTCAGGTCATTATCTCACAGTTGGTGAGATCGAGCCCTCTGTCAGGATTCATGCTGACAACACAGGGCCTGCTTGGGATTCTCTCTCTCGCTCTTTGTCCCTTGCCTGCTTGTATATGCACTCTCAAAATAAATAAACAAACTTAAAAAAAAAAGTTTCTGAAAGGACCCATGTAAGAGCCAGGACACATGGAACCCCCTCCACCTACGCACACGTAAACAACCAAAATAACCAAAACTCCTGCAGAAGGTCAGTTCACAAAGGAAAGCTAAAAACTACAAAAGAAAATGGAATATGATGATGAAGATTAAGTCTACTAAAAATAATTGTGCCTCAAGAACTAAAGAAATAGAAAAATTTAAGAGATAATAGTTCACTGTACTAAAATAGTAAAAAGGACTAGAACATAGTTCTATAGGAAGTTTTGTTCCTACAAAAGGTTGTTTTTGAAAAAACCAACAAAGAAGCCAACTTAAGAGAGAGTTAACAAACTAGAAGATAGAATAAGAGAAGTCATGCAGAATGCAGCACAGAAATGAAATAAAAGATATGCAAGATCCATTAAGCATGAAGCATACAATAGTCAAACCTGTCTATACATAAGTTTTAAAATGAAAGAAGACAGAATAGAAGGGGAGAAAATTCAAAATAGTGGTTGAAAAATGTGCACAATTGAAAAAAGACGTAAGTGTCTAATAATTTTTAACCTGACCACAGCTATCACAACTTAAAATTGTACTCCTTCAAAGAAAAAAGGATATAGGTAAAACAAATAAAGACAATTGCCAACAAAGAAATCATAAGTAGACTGACAGATTTCTCATCAGCTACAAAAGACGCAGGAAGCAATGAAAAAATACCTTCCGAGAACCAAGAAATTATCTTCTAAGAATTGAGGAAAAATAACTCACTTTAGAATTCTATACTCAGCATCACTATTATTCATGAATGAAGCAAAATAGACATTTTCAAGAAAACAAGAAAGATTTTACCATGCAGAGAGTCAAAAAGATGTTCCTTATTAAGAACCATGTGGAATCCAGAAGGAATAAGTGAAATACAAAAAGCAATAATAAGCAAATAAACTGGTTATTGTGTTGGTAAATCTACATAAAACTACTGACTATAAAAACAGCAAGAAATAATTGTTAATATGGAGAAGGCCTGAGAGCAGGTATAAGTAAAATATTAAACCAAAATACTACATAAAGGTGTGGGAAGATGGTTAATCAGTATTTGGATCCTTGTGCTATTGGGGAAAAGGAAATATATATTATATATATATATTTTATATATATATATTTATATATATAGTATCTTTATATATATAAAGATACTATCTTTAGCCCTTGACTACTGTACATGTTCAAAACACCCATGGATACTACTATTAACACTAGACTTTAATAAGTCAAGGAAAAATGCTATGATTTATAAGGTAAAGTTAAGTAAAAGACTATAATCTTGAAAGTTTGAAAGGAAAGAGTCTTTTACTAACAGGAGAAAACAGTAATTTTTTTTAAATGTCCAAACCAAAAGGAAGAAAGGAAGAAAAAAAGAATACATGAAAGAAAAATAGAAAGTACATAGTAAAAGGGAAGACAAAGAAAAGTTGAGGTTCCAGATTAAAGGAAACTAAAGGGATAAACCAACTAAATACAATGTCCGAGCCCAGATAGGGAAAACTTTGCTGTAAAGGACATTATTGGGACAACTGGGTAAATTTGACTATGGACTATATATTAGATAACAGAATCAAGTCAATGTTATATTTCTTGAATTTTTTCATTGTACAGTGGCTTATAAGAGGATATCCTTGTTCTTAGAAGATACTTAGGATTACAGGGTCTTATAACTGCAACTGACTCCCAAATGGTTCAGGAATAGTTATGATAAGAATATGAATAGAGAGTGATAAAATAAATGTGGAAAAACATTAACAATCAGTGAATCTAAATACAGTATTAAGAAATACACTGCAGTATTCTTGCAACCTTTCTGTAACTTTGAAAATTTTCAAAACAACAAGTTTTAAAAGTCAACAGAATAAATGAGAGAAGTCATATGCACATTAGGGGAAATCTTAATCTAATGATTAATCTCCAACAAACATCATACTTAATGGTGAATTACTGAAAGTTTTTATTTGAGATAGTGTACAAGGTACATAGGCATACTATCACCAGTTCAACACTAAACAGATGAAATTAGTAAGGACAGTAAGACAAGAAAAATAAAAGGTTTGAAAGGAAATAAATACAACTATCATTATTTACAGGTGATACGATTATGTTCATAGAAAATCAAAGAGAACCTACAAATACATATAGCAATGTTGCTGAATATAATGTCAATAATTTAAACATTAATTATATTTTTAATACCAGCAATAAAGAGAAAATTTAAGAAAATATCATTGTATCAGCATCAAAATAATATTTAAGATAACCTAAAATCATTATTATGTATCATTATGTATACACAAAACTGGAAAACATGATTAAGAAAAGTAATTAGCCTTAAACTAATGAAGAGCTATACTGTGTTCACAGACTGAGAGTCTCAATATGTTTAAAATATCAATTCTCCCCCAACTGGTCTCCAAATATAAAGCAATCTTAGTCAAAATCCTAAGTTTTTTATGACAAGCTTATGCTGGAATTTATATGTAAACAGAATATGCAGAATACAAGACACTCTTTAAAAAGATAAATAAGAAACTTATGTTGTTTGGGAAAGAGACACTATCTTTAGCCTTTACTAAGTACATATATTAAATATTTATGTGTACCTCAATTAACATTAGACTTTAATAGGTCAAGGAAGTATGCTATAATTTCTACAGTAAAGAGAGATGAAGGACTTTGTAGGTTTCAGACAGGAAAAAAAAACATAGAAGAACCTGCCAAATCTCGGATATCAAAAGTTATTTTAAAACTACATCAAATAAGAAAGAGTAGTCTTAGTGCAGTGATTGATAAATAGGCCAATGCAGCAGAGGCAAGAGCTCAGAAAAAGACAGATGCAAATATAGAATATGAATTATGGCAAAGATAATAATTGAAAAAGGCAAATCTTTTAAATAAGTGTGTTTATATCTAAATATGAAGGTAAAAATACTAAATTTTCTAGAACATCTTATTAGAAAATATCGTTATGACTTGGGTAAGGAAAAATTTCTTCAACAGAACATACAATGTACTAACAATAAAGAAAAGGACTGACAAATTAGCCAACATTGAAATTAAGAAATTCTGTTTATAAAAGACATCATTAGGAGAGCTTTGCAAAGTCAAGCTACAGATTGAGAGAAGGGGTTTCAACACACGTCTGAGACAAATGGTTTGTATCCAGAAATTATAAAGAACTTCATATCAATAAGAAAAAGACAATAAGTAGAAAAATGGGCAAGAGACTTGAACAGGCAACTCACCAAGAGGAAATTCAAATGGTCACGAAAACTACGAAAGGTGCTCAACTTCATTAGTTATCAGGGAAATGCGAAACAAACCCTCAATAAGATACCTTAACACCCACAGCACATGTATTATTAAATTGCTTCCAGAAAGGTTATACCAAGTTATACTTCCTAAAGGAGTGCCATTTCACTTTATGCTTGCTAATTTTGAGTATTATCATTATTATTTAATTTGCCAAATTAATGAACCAAAGTGATAACTGTTTTACCTTGCAGTTTTGGAATTTTATAGACTTATAATTTTTATGTATATATTGACTAGACCACATAGTTTTTCATTTGAGACTTACACTGCTTCTACTATAGGCTGTCTGTTGTGGCAAAAACAGTTCCTTCTTTCTCAACTAAGAAAGTGCAGATTGTGTTCAAGGCAGCAATGCGCTCAGTTCAAAATACCTGCTCCCAGAGACCCCTGAAGATAAAAGGAGTTAGATGACCCAATTTTGGCCATGAAGTAATCAGATGCTTACTACTGGAGGTTCTAACAAAATGATTTGTTTCCTAATGAAAAAGGACAGTCTTAGCTGCCCTCTGTCCTTCCCCTTATTCCTCTTTTCTGGAATCATAGCTTCCCATCTAGAGGACAATTTTGTGAACAGCACGACAGCCACATATATGCATAGTATGGTGGAAGAAACCTATATCCTTGATGCCTTCTCCTAGAGACTTCTGAACTACCCCTGAATTCCCTACCTACTGACTTCCTTTAATATGAGAAAAAATAAAGCCCCATTAGCTCGAGCCTCTGCAGTAGGGTCTGTCACATACATTTGAATGCAACCTGATACTACAGATGAATAAGAAAGGAATAAGTATAAGTTATTTTTTTAAGTATACTATTCTTTCCATGAATTAATGTTGCAAATGGATTTTAATTTTAGCACATGTATAAGCAAATGGATTTTAGCAAACACAAATTTCTAAAGAAAAAGTATACATGGTAGATACAGATGGATGAAAAGTTCTTAAGAGAAAATTAAAACAGTTGAGTACTGAAAAACGAAAATGTAAACAATTTTAAGTTTTTTAGCGTTTATTTATTTTTGAGAGAGAGAGAGAGAGAGAGAGAGAGAGAACAAACAAACAGGAAAGGGGCAAAGAGAGAGGGAGACACAGAATCTGAAACAAGATCCAGGCTCTGAGTTGTCAGCACAGAGCCCAACATGGGGCTTGAACTCATGAACCGTGAGATCATGACCTGAACCAAAGTCAGACGCTTAACCGACTGAGTCACCCAGGCACCCCTAAACAATTTTCTGATAAATTATAAACAAGCAAAATTAACCCAAAAAGGAGTAAAAACAAGATAACCAATAAGAAAGAAAAGGAAGGAAGAACACTTCCCCACCCACCTCCCACATTTTCTGACCTCGCCCTCACCTCTCCCCCACATGTTCAGTCATTCCTCCCACATGTCAGGCTGCTCCCATCCTAGGGTTCCTGCTGTGGTTTTTCCCTCTCCTGGATGTGTTCCTTTAGGTATCTATGCTTTATCAAACACCTAGAGCAATTTTTAAAAAGCAAGTCATGTCAGATCACTCCTCTATTTAAACCCTTGCAATGGTGCCATGTCATTAGTAGGAGTAAAAATCCAACTACTCAGAATGGTTTATGAAGAGCTGGACTACTGCTTCTAGCCCATTCGCTTTCAGATTTCATTTCCTGCTCTGTCCTCTTCACCCACTCTGATCCACCTACACTAGCCTTCTTGATGTTCCTTCAGTATGCCAGGCATGCTCCCATTAATAACCTTCACACTTGCTGATCATTCTTCCTGAAATGTGCACATCTATACATCTGCTTGGCTCACTCCCTGGTCCCCTCAAGTCTCTGCTCAAATGTATAGAAAGCAGTGAGGTGTTCCCTCACAGCCTCACTTTAAATATCCCTCATGGTTGGTTTACTTCACCTCTTATTATTACAACCTGATGCTTTATAGGTTTACTCCTTAAGAAATTTCAATTTTGGGGGGTGACTGGGTGGCTCAGTAAGTTAAGTGTCTGACTCTTGGTTTCAGCTCAGATCATGATCTCACACTAATGTGAGTTTGAGACCCGCACTGGGCTCTGTGCTCACAGCATGGAGATTGCTTGGGATTCTCTCTTCCTCTCTTTTTCTCGGCCCCTCTCCAACTTGCCCTCTGTCTCTTTCAAAATAAGTAAACTTTAAAAATAAGAAATTTCAATTTTTAATAAAATTGTAAAAATATATAGAAGAAAATATAGGTAAATATGTCTGCATCGTGGATGTGGAAAGGATTTCTGAATAGAAAAGCAAGGAAAGATTCATAAAGAAAAACATCAATAGATTTGATCTAAATAAAATTTCCTGAATTTGCCTAGTTTAAGAAAATTAAAAGACAAGCAAACTAACACTATCTGAAAAAAATATCTGTGATCACAGAAATATAGTTTACATGGAAACAGCATTAAAATTCATGAAGAACAAAGAGTGTATCTCCTAAAGACAGAAATACAAAAGGAATAGATATTTAATAAAAAGGGAGAGAAAAATGAGTAACAAACTTCTAACATATTCTACTTCACCAATAATAAGATTAAAAATTTAATCAGGAAAATATAATTTTACATGGTTTTAAAAAAATAACAATGTTGAAAGAATTTAGTGATAAGGAGAATCTCATAAATTGATGGTGGAGCTATAAATTAGTAGAGTCTTGCTGGAAGTATTTTGGTGTTTTGTATCAAGAGTTTAAAAGATATTTATACCTTATGATCTGATATTAAGACTTTCAGGTATATATATTTGTGGTAATCATATATGCAGACTAACATTAAAGATAATGTCACTGCAGCATATTTTATAAAAGCTAAAAATTGGAAACATATATCCCACAATACAAGGATGGGTAAATAAATTACGTTGTATATATAATATGGACTATTAATGTCCCATTAAGATCATTTAAAAGAACTTAACCTGGGAAAATGTATATTTTAATATTATGGTAGTTGAAAAATGCAGGATGCCACATAGATTACACAGAGTAAACATATGAGTACATGAAAATACCTGTATCATCAAAAATGTCAAAGGAAAGAAAACAAAAATCAGAATTTTTGCATTATAAAATTAGGGTGTTTTTTTCCTTTTTAAAATATATTTCTTTATTTCCTAAATTTTTGTCAATGATCAGGAAAAAAACAGAATAAATGAATCTTATTTAAAAGACAATAAAAATGCATATTTTAAAATACAGTGCTCATGGTCTAAGTTCTACCAGTTTAATTATGAGTTACAGTGAATATTAATCATTCTAATTGGGTATTTCAAGTAAAATCTATGCCTATCATTTAGATATAAGGAATAATAGACTATCACTTTCTAATGCCAGGAAAACTACCCAAGGCAAAAATCTATAGCTCCAAAACAGATATATAAGAAAAAGTGATGTTGAACCTTGGCACCAGTACTATGGGAAATTCTACCAGAAAGTGCTGCCCATTATCATGATCTCTGATCAAAGTAGAATGAATAGAAGAATGATTCTCCTAGTAGGTATGATAGTACATATACATGGAAGAACCATGCCCATCTAGGTCGATCTGTTTGTTTTTTAAATTAAACAAAATTTTTCATGTTTATTCATTTTTGAGCGAGAGCGAGTGCCTGAATGTGAGCAGGGAGGGGCAGAGAGAGAAGGAGACACAGAACTCGAAGTAGGCTCCAGGCTCCACACTGTCAGCACAGAGCCTGACATGGGACTCAAACTCACAAACTATGAGATCAATGGCCTGAGCCAAAATCGGACAGTTAACCCACTGAGTCACCCAGGCGCCCCAGGTCAATCTTTAAACTGTTTCAGTCAACGGTCGTGTTTGCTACTATTTACTACTATTTCCAAATTCCTTCCTTTAATCATACACACAAAGTCCCCTCTCCAAGAATCAATGGCAGAATACTGAGGAAATTCTGATGGAAACACGTTTAGATTTTTATTAACAATATTTAATAAAGTATTCCCAATTAATCATTGTTAATATTTAATCTATAAACACAAACATTCTAAAAACTCAGCCTTAGTGGTAATTTACAGGCAGCTCCCCAAATTCCAGCTGCCCCCAAATATTTTCAATTCATTTCAACCAACTCTACTTATTAAGGAAAGACCATGTGCTTGATGCTCAGAGTCACAGGCTCTAGATATTAAAGGTACCACCATAGTTTTGTGAGGACAATTACCAGGACAATTAAGATAATCCCTATTTTTGGCAATCTCCCAATATTATAAAGCACATATCCAATAATCTAGCAAGTATAACTCTAAAAATGTTCTGCATATACAAATGCACTCCAAAATAACATGTACAAGGAAACTAATTCATAGATACAGAATTTGAAATGGGAACCTAAATTTCCATCAATAAAGGACTAAAATGAATGAATGGATTGGGATACATTAATACAGTGGATTACCTTGAAATTGTAAAAGATAAAAAGAAGATCCTTGTGTATTCATTTACATCAGATGTTTACTGAAACTAGCAGTAAGTAAAAAATCTCAGAGTAGAACAAGTGTGTAGCATATGGTACCATTTGTCTTTTAAAAGGCATAAAACTGAAACACGGCCTTCAGGTTGAAGAAATTGGTAGCTGGGAAAGATAGGCAGGAAGGAGACTTTTCTGTATACTTTCTTATATCTTTAGAATTTGTAACAGGATATGTAGGTGTTGCCTATATAAAAATAAAACACTTGAAAAATAAATACAGGACAATTTACCTGTATGTTTCTATTTCTCCAATATTCATAATAACAGCCCAAGGTCTTTTTTATTCTACTAAAATATGTGTCTATCATAATAGACAAATGCTCTCCAACTCAGAACAATGACAACTACTACAATATCTTTCTAGCCAAAGGTCGGGGTTCTTTTATTTTCATTGTCAGTTAATTCATGCATTCACTGATTTAATTATGATTAGTTGAGTACTCTCCATGTGCCAACATCTATGCTAGGATTACAAAGTAGAAAAGGCACAGGTCTTATTTTAAGATGCTCACTATACAGGAGGGAAGACAGGCAACCCATTCAGTCCACAACTATTTATTCAGCACCCACTATGTGCAGGGCAAATCAATATAGTGTGGTAAGTATGTGGTAAGTATGGAAGGAAAGGCAAGAGCAAAGAACAAGGACAGTCCAGATAAGGGATGCCACCTCAATCAAAAGAAGTGAGAGCAGCCCAAGAGGTAAATGGGAATTACCCAGGGCATGGAAGGGGTAAGAACTCTCCACCATGTCCAAAAGTGGAGAAAATCTGCGTTACGTTCTGTAACCTACCAGTGGTTGGCTTGGTTTGAGAGAAAGTATGAGAGGATTGTAGGGAGAAATGAACCTGGAGGCAATGGACCAGGAGAAGTTAGATCATAAAGGACCATGTTCATGGGTTGAGATTTTAGCCCAAAGGCATCAAAGGGACAAAAATGTTTTCAAAGCATTTGGGATTCCTATAGAGTTTCCAAACATGATTGTACATCAGTATCACCAAAAGAGTTTGATTTTCAGGTTCTACTCCAGACATACTGAATGAGAATTTTAGATCATTAGGCCCTGAATTTTTTGTTAAGTTTTTAAGATGTTTGTCTGGTGATTTTGATGGTAAATCAAGTATGAGAAGCCTTAGTATCTAGGATCCCCTGGCAGAGGTTCAAAATACCCTGTTGATGAATAAGAAAGAGACACAGAGAGAGGTCTTGGCTCCTCTCACCCAATGTAAGTGGTAAGTAAGCAAAAAGCTGTTTCCCTGGGATGTTCCCAACATCTGAGACAGAGAAAATGAAGAGCAGGAACAATGAGATAAATCAAGGCCGGTCCACCAAAGGGTAACATTTACAAGTCTCCTCTTATAAGGAAAAAAAAAAAAGAGATCTCAGTTGACAGAGACACAAAAATTTCTTTGAATTTTTTTCTTAAAAGTCAGTACAAGACACCAAAGCAGAGAGCACACTTTAACATTATTTTTATCTCAGCAACATAGTTAAGAGTTACAGCATCATATTGGGCATTCACATGCATGTAACACATAAAACCTCAATTGGCCTGAAAACTGCAAGGTATTTTCACCATCTGAGGCAAAATGAGAAGCAGCAATTTGCTACCGTACATGCTTTACTGAGGACTGGCAAGAGCTTCACACTCACAACTCTTTAATGCATCAAAGTAAACATTCATCTCTATTTCGGGCTTGTCTTCCTTTTTAAAATTCATCTTGGCCACACTTTGAGGTATTTTGCAAGATAATTACACAGCAGTTCGGAGGACATGAAAACAAAAGGGAAAAAAATAAGGAAAACCAAGCCACCCCACAAAGATGTATTTTTAAACATTTAATGGTTTTAAACCTAGATGAGTCACATACTAAATAAATACCACCCACAATTCCACCTGACCTGCAGTGTGTTTTCTTCCAAAAAGCTATGCATATGTTTATTAAATTTATACTCATTGCATGGGTATTTATTGAGCACCCACTCTGCAGCAGGTACTGTGACAGGTATGATAAAGTAGTGATCTAGGCCATACTCTTTCCATGCCTTTACTTCATATACTGGTGAGAACAAACACCAGACAAAGCACAGCAAGGACATGGGATAAGTCCCATGAAATGAAGGCACAGGATGCTAAGGGACCATACAATGTGGGGACCTAATCCAGCCTGGAGGTCATGGAGAGCTTCCCCTATTGACTTTGCTAAAGATGTGATCTGGAAAATAAGTAGGAATTAGAGCGGAGTGGGGAAGGCAGAAATGTATGTGAGAATAGATTGGGAGGCAGGGCAGGAAGGGAATGAGGGTATATTCCAGGTAGAGGGAAAAGCATAAGAAAATGGGAAGAAATGAGATAGAACATGCTATGCTTGAGGATTATGCCCAAGCACAGAACGCAAAAGGAGAATATCAAGAAAGGAGGCTGGAAAGATAGGCAGGGGATAAACATGGTATCTGATTCATGCAGAAGATTCCCATGAATTAGGCAGAGATATGTACTTTTGCCTCACTTTATAATTAACTCTATATAAAAGTTAAGTGGCTTGGCCAAAGTCACCCAATCAGAGAAAAATCAGAAATCTGTTGCACTCGATTCCCTTGTCTAATGGTTCTATCAAATACTCAGATCAGGACCTTGCTTTAGTTCCAAATTAT
The DNA here is from genome assembly GCA_028646485.1 of Cryptoprocta ferox. NCBI lineage: Eukaryota > Metazoa > Chordata > Mammalia > Carnivora > Eupleridae > Cryptoprocta > Cryptoprocta ferox. The sequence goes on from CM053571.1 coordinate 19,659,442, forward strand.
GTAAAGTTAATCATAACTTTAAAAAAGAGAATCAAAATGCATGCTATCCATACTTCTATTTGCACAAAGATACAACTTGGGAGCTTCATAATTTTATTTTCTATTGAAGGAATGTGTACTAAAGAATAACTTCTGATGTTTTAATAGATTATTAGGATCAATAAAAAATTTTGTTTATAACACCAAATTATTGAGTGATATTACAGTTTTTTTCAAAATGTTTCCATTTGGGAAAACTGACTGAACTATATATGGGTTTTCTCAATATTATTTCTTATGATTTCATGTGAATTTACATTCATTTGAATAATAATTTCAACTGAAAAATCAAATTATTGGTTTACTCAAAACTAAAAATAGTAAGATAAAAGTATGACCCTTATTATTGTGATCTTTAATTTTTCAGTGTTTAGACTACTAATTCATTTGAGGTCTTGGGACTATGTACAGCTAACACTTAACAAGGATACCTAGATGAAAGATGCCTTACTAATTTGCAATCTCATTTATACCTCACAATAACTATAAGGTCAATGTATTAACTCTGATTAACTATTAGAAAACAAACAGAGCAGTTAAATAATTTTTATACATTCCAGACTTCTGAGGGGCAGTGCCAGGATTCAAACCCCTGTGTGTGTGATCCTAAAACCTGGTTTCTAAGTTACAACCCAGGTCCTAGGTTCTTTCCTTCCACAGGTCAGTTACTTCCTTCAGGCATCCATATCTTCTATTCAGTGAAGAATCTGAACCAGATGGCATCAAATTTCATTTCCAGTTCTAAATGTCTGTTAACTTACATTGAAACGGTAAAGTCAATGTTATATATATGCTATCTAAAAACAACTCTATAATAAAATATTACTTTTTCCCCATTTCCTCCCTTCTTTGGTCTGGATGGTTGTTAGAGGAAACTATACAATGTGCTTTCTAAAATTCTTTGAAACATCATACAGACATGTATGCTATAGAGATGTATCATATAGATGATAAAAAATTCTACAGCAAGTATTAAAGCCATGAAAAATGGAAGCAAATTTATTGGCTTGTGTTACAGGCTAGCTTCAGTCACAGATGGATACTCAAAAAGCCCCTGGCAAGAGACAAAGGAGGGAGAAAGACTGCCTTGAGCTGAAAAGGGAACAGAGACCTTGACTCCAAGCTTTCTCTACCCTTTAAACTCCAGAGTAATTACTATATGCCAGCCAGTCCTCTTCCTAGATGAACTTTTCTTTTAGGTTTCATCTCAAATGTCTAAGATTCTCTTAACTCACATCCCCCTCTAGGTCCTACTCTTTCTGGCCCCTTCACAGCTTAAGAGAACTCAGTGCACCCACCATCTCCATCTGTTTTCCTCTCCTTCTGTTCACTTTTTAATCCCTCCAATCTCACCCCTCCCCCAATCCCACCAAAACCGCTTTTGCTTAGGGAATGAGGACTTCCATCTTGCCAATACGATGTACCTTCTGTGCTCTCAGCTTCTTAATCTTCCAGTAGAATTTGACATGATAGACAACTACCCTCCTCAAACTTCTCTTCTTGGATTCAGCAATAAAATATTCTCCTGGCTTTCCCCCTTCCTCTCTGGCTGTTCCTCTTTCAGCTGTTGTGTAAGGAGTTCAGATCCCCAAGGCTGCCATATGGAGAGACCTCATGGAGACAGAGTTGCCTGAGGAGCCCCAGCCACTGGAGTCTTTCCAGCCAGGCAACATTTGTGGGCTTAAAAAGCTTTGAGAGGACCCCAGCCCCAGCTGCTGTCTGAAATCACAACTGAGAACTACCTAAATGAGCCCACTCAACCCCCAGAATCATGGGGGATGGGGAATGACGCTACTGTTTTAAAAAGTTTTATTTTTAACAATCTCCTCTTCCTCTACCCACCAATTAAACTGGATTTCTCCTGTTTAGAATAGGTAAATCCATAGAGACAGAAAGGGAATTAGTGGTTGCCAGGGGCTGGTGGGGTAGGGGAAGAATGGGGAAAATAAGGTTAGAGAGTGACTTAATGGGTACAGCTTTACTTTGGGGAATGATGAAATGTTCTGGAATTAGTTGTGATGAGTGCACAACCTTGTGAACACACTAAAAATCTCTAGAGTGTGCTTCTGAAATGGTGAATTTTATGGCCTGTGAATTACACATCAATTCAAAATAAATTATCGGAGAATTATATGAAATTACCTGTCAATGAATGAGTGTTGTACAGTATCAATCATGCTGCTCAAACAGAAATGCAAATGATTCTCAATTCTGTCTTTTTCTCCCTGTGCCCCAATAAAAATGTTTGTCCAGGGGTATTTTCTTCTCTCTCCTCTTTGTCAATCTCCCCAATCCCCATAGTATTAATGTTATGAATATATAGACACTCCCAAATTTAACTCTTGTTTTGACTGTTCCACTTACCGGCTGGCTATTTATACCTCCATGTGGATGCCTCATAGGCTTTTCAAGCATTAACAAATCCCAACCTTAATTTTTCATCCCTCCCTCTCCAACTCCCCTCTCTTCAAAAAGTCAACTTCTCTTCTGCTTATCCCAGTCAAGGGATCGCTCCACCACCCTCCCATTAGATAGGGCCTCCCATCCTTCTGCACAGCAGGTCTACTGGAAAGTTAAATCAGCTCCCAAAATATATCTCGAACATATTCACTTCTCTCCAAGCCCACTTCCTGCATCCAGTACAAATCACCATCCTCCTTCCTATGGGCCCAACTCTTAACTGGTCTCCTCACATCAAATCTAGTCTCTTTCTAATACATTATTGACAAGAGACAGAATGGTTGTGAAATGAAATTCAGAGCATGTTACTCTTCTGCCTTAAACCCATAAATGGCTTCCCAATCCATATAGGAGAAAATATAAAACCCAGTTTCACCTCCAAGTACCTATCCCCAGACCTGCAATTTTTCATCCTTCCTGTCTCTTTCCCAAGTATCTCACTTGTTTCCTCTTTCACTACCCCCATCCCATTATACTGTTTTATGTTCTTCATAGCCCTTAGAACCAGCTGAAATTATCATTCTGATTTATTTCACATCTAATTCCTGCCTATAGAATAGAAGCTCTGTGAAGGCAGGCACCTTGTGTATCTCGTTCACCTCTGTAACCCTAATGCACAAAACAGTGTCTGACATACAGTGGACACTCAGTAGGTAACTGTTGAATGAATGAGTGAATGAATGAAGGAAGCATTGACATCTTTGATGTGTCTTGTCTCTGACTTTAAAGAAACAGAAATAAAGTAGTAAATGTATTAGCTTAAATTCTATCTGAAGAGAAGTGTCTAATAACCAACATTTTTTCCTTCTGGCCAGTTTTTCAATATGAACAACATATTTCAGACTAAACGCTAAACTCCTACCACCACTCTGAGTATTCCATGCCACTCTATCCAGCATGGTCTAAATATATATCCAGTCATTTTACCCTAAAATGACTATGTAAGCTATTCCTTTCTCCTTGTTCAAAATTCTAATCAAGTCAAAAGTAATCTGTGTATCTTATAGGGTGGCTGTCATTCCTAACAGTAACAGAATTTTCTTTTATCTATCATCCTTCTAAGTTGCAGGCTACTTTTTTGACATTGCTAAGTCCCTTCCTTCTGTTGAACACCATGATGAGGGTTTGGATATGTAAGTATGAGGCCTGAAGTTGAGGAGAATTAAACTGCTCTATAAAAAGAAATTCAAGTTCTTAGGAACAGAAGGTGTGAAGGATATTTTTTCTTAATATAGATGAGAAATAATTTTACAGAGTTACAATATCATAGCGATGAGGAACATCACCAATCCAGACACATTTTTAGAGAACCTGTTAACTCCAGACTGGCCTTGGCAATTTGTTTTCTCAGAATCATGATTTGATTATGATAATGATGGTGGTGGTGGTGATAGTGACCACTAAAATTATTAAGCAATGATAATGTACCAAGCACTGTCCTAAGCCCTTGAAGTGTGCTATTTCAGTCTTACTAACAACTTGCCTAGAGTCACCCTGAGAGTAAGTGACAGAGTTAGATTTGAACATGTATTTCCCCTTGCTCTTAATCACTCTGCTAACAGAAGAGCAACATCTCCTTTACCATAATTCTAATAAGGAAACACTAGCTGGTGATGCTTGTGGAACAGGAATTTTGGGAAAAAGAAATTGTGTCATCTTGGAATTTGTCCACAAAAGAAGAGGAAAGTTAAGACATGAACTTAGGATTTTAATAAATTGATTAACATTAGAAGTAAAGAAAGCATGATGTTATGCTCAAGAAGTTCTAAATAGAAACCCACCTACCTTAAAAGGAACCAGAGACTCTAAGAATGACATCTACATACACACATGTGCATTAGTGCATGCACAGGCACAAACAGCTCTAAAGAGAAGGCCAAACAACAATCTTCTAGATAAAATAACATAGTTAAGAGAGAACTTTCTGAGGGGGTCAGGTTTAAAAATAAGCACATAGAGGATGCAAGGGGAAACAACAAAGAATGAGATAGAGGAGAAGCACTGACCTGTAAGAATGTCAGTAAAGTTTAAAGCCAGGAATGAAATGGAGCCTGTGAAAAATGCCAAAGGTGACAAAAAGGTTAGGCTGTAAAAACAAAGACATTCAGAGCCAGAAAATGAATAAAGAACATTATGTCCTTGACCTTGGGTTGGGATGTTGGACACTGCAGTATTATCACAGCTATACAGGATATTTGGCTGAGATCTATGCCAGTGTTGGGTCCACCAATCTGGTTGACTCAGCTACAAGATTGTAGATACCCACAAGGAAGCAATGCGCCCTTCCTAAAACATACTAACAAAAATGTCATAGAAGATACACAACTATCAAACTTCAATCGCTGTCTTCTATGAAGAGCAAGCAGAAAAAGACTAAATATAGTTAAAAAGTACTTGAAGCTAAGATAAGAAAATGATAATAAGAAATCCCTAAACTATTTCAGTCATGTTCAATCTTCAGGCTCTGATAAATTATATCCTAAGTTCTTAAGGACTAGACAAACTCTCTCGCAGAATCAAAAAATTGGTTGTATACTAACGTGAAATGTAACAGTCAAAATTCTTCCTTGCCTGAGGGCCTTTGCACTTGCAACTTCCTCTGCCTGGATTACCTTTCACCCTGGGTTGTCTTATGGTTTGCTTTCTCGTTTTATTCAGGACTCTTCTCACTCTTAACCTCATCCTCATCCTTCCCTGACCAGTCTATTTGTACAGTTTGCAACCTCCTATCCATTATTCCCTATCCTCTTATCCAGCTACATCTTTCTTCACAGCATTTATCACTTCCTCAGAGATGCTTCCACTTGTTTGTTGTTTCCCTCTACATTGAAATATATGCTCCATGGGGATATGTATTTTGCTCATTCACTACCTTATCCACCATACCTAAAACATACCAGGCACTCAATGTGTATTTGTTGAATGGACAAATAAATGAATGAATATGTGCATGAGTAGGGAGACCTAGCTCAGTAGTTTTTATGAAAAAGTCATAATGGTATCAAATAATAAGATTAAATGAACCAATAAAGTTAGGTGGGAGTATTTTTTTAAGTGTCATTTTAGGCCTTATTAGTATAACAGTAATATCTCAAGGATACATTAGAATTACTCACATGTATTTACTTTCATGATATCTATCTTTGAGCTGCTCTCCCCAAATTTCTGTTCCAGGAAGTATGTGATGAGGCATGGACATTTTTTTTAACAAGTTTCCATTGCTCACTTTCCTTTAAGAACCAATAGCTAGACAAATGGTCATTTCACTGGGTTTTGTCAACCAATGTTGCATGCATACCTACAAGATTCTAGTAAAATCTGGAGACACAACTCAAAAATAACATGATGTGGTAGTTTCACAGGTAGTTTTATGATATACTAAGTGGAGGCTAACCAAAAAAAGAAACGCAGGAAATAACATTCCATAGCCCAACATGCCCCATTGGCCAATTCATAATTGAGTAAAGCAGACCTGTTACTCCAGTAAATGTCTTTACCTCTGTCAGTTCAGGGATCTTTGAAGGAGTTCTTATACTATCACAGTCTGGAAAAGTGACATGCTTGGCCTAGATAAGTGGCAACTCATGAGAGCTGCCTTCATATACCTGGAGAGCTGTCACTCAATAAAAAGGGATATAGTTTTGTTTTGCTCCTAAATCCAACCTCTGGAATGACTCAGTAGAAACAAGTGAAAAGAAAAGAACACTGAACAAAAAAACCATCCAACCTCCATCCATGTCTGTTTTGATATTTACTACTAACCAGCATGGGCTGAACAAGTCGCTTACCCTCCCTTGGGTCTCAGCTCCCCAATTCTAAGTGGCATAATGCCTGTTTTGGTTTTGGTTTTTTTTGAACCAACCTAGTAGTGCAAACTGTTTCAAACTGGGTAAGTTCAAACTGAAACTAAGAATGAAGGTTATCAACATGGCTGACATCGTTTATCCTTAAGAAGTCATTTATCCTATCCTTGAGAACCAAAAGTACTATGTAAAAGTGCTATGGGATCCATGTTCATATGAAAAAGAGCAGTGTAAATATGTGCAAGGCATTACTTACTCAGGCTTCAGAGAAGATCAAGACACATTGTAGACTACTGAACATTTTACAATAATTCATTAGTTTTCTCGGAGTGTAAGCTCACAGACACAAAATCATTGTTTCTTGCCACCCTAAATTAACCATGGACAGCATCCAAATCCACTCCACCTATACAAATGAAACAAAGTTCTGCCTAAAAGTCTCTGAAATGCTTGTTTGTCTTAATTCCACAGCAAGCAAATTTCAAACAAGCAGTGGTTCCTGGATATTTTACCTTATCTCAATAAATGGAAGATATCTCTGATTTTAAGATCCCCATTATATGTACAGAGAATTAAAAACAACCAACAACAACAAAACCCCCACAACTGCCAAAAAATTATGAAATGATGCTTCATTTATAATTTTTATTTTATCTCTATTGTTCTTTTAAACTTACTTAGATTGGTATTTTATCAGATATCATTCTTGTACATAAGTTAAAAAGAAATAGATTGGTTAAGGTATCCCTAAACTTTTTTCATTTGCAGAGTCTGAATGTCCAAATCTACTGATGTGTTTCCAGTCTCAGTGCTTTCCACACAAAATCATCCTCTGTGCCACTGAGAGGGATCCTGTGTTGTCTCTGTGATTTTCTCTGAGCTACTGATACCAATTCTGCAAGTTCTGGTACAAACCCACAGTTAAAGGCAAGGACATCACAACTACAGACTGGCCAACAGCACATACAGGATGCATCTTGATCCCAGAGAGGATGATCCTTAATGGGCTTGCATCTTAGAGTCAGTAAAATATAGTATATAATTCCTGGGAGAACCAATTCCGAATAATCTTCTAATTGTTAATGCAATAAGTTTATCTTCTCCGGTACATCATTGGTGGTGTTCTCGGTATTCCATTCCTCAAGGCTAGATTTGGAACCTATTCATCATCTCCCTTCTCTTTCATCTACTCTAATTATATCCTTTTCAATCCTCACATCACACTGCCTGATAGACTTGCCATTATCTCCTTAGTCCCACAGTCACATCCTCTTCCAGGTTTCCACCCATCTCATACACTTTAGGATCTGAGTAAAACTGCCCTTCCCTCTTGCAGTCTCTCTGCAATCCAATGTATTAGAAACAATGACCTTTCTTACAACACCCTGTATTCATTAATTCCTTTTTCAGGCATCTCCATTGACACTCTTTTACTCATGGTTCAAACACCAAACTCCCTTGAATGCCCCCATAATCTGACCTCCACTCAAAATATTTTCCGTCTCCTTCATCACACATGTGGCCTGATGCTTAGGCTGTTCTTCTAAATTTTGTGCCCACCACCTGCATTCCCAACCTATCTACTCAAACTATCTCCTATTCCACTTCTCCAGTTATAATCCCTTTCTGTCGGCAAAGTCTTCCTTGACTTTTCCAGGCCCTGTGAACTTCACCCTTTTGCTGTATTCTTGTTACACTAATGGTATTTCTTGGTTTTAGACTGAATGTGCATTCTATTCTTCTACTCTATGAGACTGTCAGCTTAGAATCATCAAAAACTTAACCAATCTTGGGGCTCAGTCATCTATCAAGTTGGCACCCAATTCATTTTTAGTCCATTCCCCTTCCAGCCATTTTCTACTACATCCCGTCACCTTCACCACCACCAACCTTAGCCAGCTGGCACCACTGTATCTTATATTCCATACTTAATCATCACAAGGATCAGCCATGACCCCTAGCTGACCACTAAAAGGCCAGGTATGTTCCTGTGGAATAAATACTCAAGGTTCACTCATGTTGAACAGAATCAGCTAGTCTGTTAGAAGAGAAGGGGTAGTTACAGGAGGCATGGAGGCTTTCTAAGAAGTAGAATTGCTTCATCACTATGTCTATGATGCTTATATCAGACGATCCCATGCTGACTTGGAAATCTAAAGAAAAAAATCTGTCAAAGCTATACTTTTATGTGACTTAGCCACTTAAACCTTTGAGCCCTGACTTTTGGGCATAAAAAAACAATTTTTATTTGTAATACTTCTCCCAAACAATGGTTAAGCTATTTAGAGATATAATATGGCAGCAGGTTGAACATACAGACTCTGGAGCCAGGCAGCCTCTGTTGGAGTCCCAGACCCACTGCTTAGTACCTGTGTGACCATGGATAAGTGACTTTAAATCTGTTTGCTCATCTGTAAAATGGGAATGACAATATTGCTTGTCTCAGAAGGTTCCTATAAAAATTAAATGAAAAATTCTTAGAACAGTGTCTGGTACAGAGTAGGTAGTCAATAAATATTAGCTACCACTATCAATATCATCATTGTTTTTATATTTTATTATTTAAAAAAGTAGCTGGTAGACCTATTCCAAACACAAGGTAAAGCCTGGATCCTTTGGCATCCTTTCCTCAACTCATCCACAAATAGTACTTTTTTCTAACCTCCTGTCACCAGCCCTTTTCACTTTCAACATAAATTCCTTCTCTGGTAATATCAACCTTGCTTCCCTCATGAGTTCCACACTTATAGTTTCTTAATGGTCTTCTGACATCACTTAAGCAGTCCTTCCACAAGAACTTCACATATAACATCTCTCCCTGACTCTCCATTACCAATGGGATAAATCCAAGTTCCTCAGCCATCCTTCTTGTGTGCATCCACTATTAACAGCGTTTATCCTTTTCAATTATCTAGGTCTTAGCTCATGCTCTTCCCTTCATCTGGAACATCTTTCCCTTTTTCTCCATTTTAACAAACTTTCTCAGAAGCATTCCTCTGCCTTGCTACACCCCTTCTCTTTCCTTTAGACTCTCAAAGTGTGCAGTTCCAAATATTCTAGCATCTTGGCCCTTATCACATTGTATGTTAGTTACCGGCATCTCTCTTTCTTCTTAAGAGTTTAAGATTTCACATTTAAATTCTTTCTTGCACCCCTACTGCCTAGTACAGTACCTGACACAAAATTGTTTTCATATTGATTAATAGGATTTGGAGCTCAGGCAAGACTTACTAGGCATTTTAAAAACTTAACACAAATTTACATTTCTATCTGTGGGGACTCCAAAAACTTACTGACAAATAGAAGAGAAGTAAGCAAGGTGTATGTACAAAGATGATCAACTCCAAGGTGCAAGAAATCCATTTATGTTTTTCTGGCTTTGTCATATTTTCAACTGATGAATGGGGCCCTCAGGCAGTGGTCTTGTCACTAATTGAAATGGGTTTTCCTGATTTCAGGTCAGGTTGTTTTTTGATATATGTAGCACCTTGCTTAATTAAATAATACAAGTGTTGGGTTACATAAGGGCACCCAGTTTCCACTTCACAATTCAAGAGGCCATGGTGGAAGGAGCCACTCAGTGTTAAATAATACTAGATAGCTGAATATACTGGCAGCACCAGTTGCAATAGAACAATTCAAATTATCAGCTCCCTAATAGCTGCCTCCAGTCATACGGGGTGTGTTCCATTTTACATTTGGGTGTTCTTTGGATACATTGCAGAGAAAAATTACAATAACAAGCACAACAATTTCCACATGAAGATAAAACAGCACAAATAAACCAATAAATCAGATCCGTGTATTGCAGTAAAATAATCAACTACATTGGCATTACAAAGCATGCAACTAATACAGATATTATGTTTATCTCTCCAAAATATTTTTAGCAGTTTTTGTTTTCAGTATTTTACAACATCAAGGCAATCATGCCAGGGACAGGAAGAGTACTGGGTAGAGAGTAAATTGCAGAGATTCAAATCCCAACTCTTCCATCCTCTATAACTTTTCCTTATTTTCTATCATCTCTGTAAGCCTCACCTTTGTGTGATTAAGGAAAATCTGCTCCTCCTTGAATATTGTGCCCAAACTACTCATTGTTCAGTCACTCAAAATAAATTTTAAAATATATAAACAATATATGCCAGGCACTCTACAAGCTGTTCAGGTCGTAAAATGAGTAAGATAGGTCTTTCCCTTACAGAGCTCACAGGAAGGTAGAAACCTAGTCAGTCCTGTCCTACTGCCTTGGTGCATTGAGCCCATGCCAAATGTGGGTACTATGATGTACTGAAGTAGGTCTTCACACATCTGGTTCTCCTATTAGACCATAAGGCCCATGGAAACAGAGGCCACAAGTAGTTCACGCATTGACTCCATGGTGGTCTGGTTCTCTCCTACATCTCTGATCACCTCTTCCTCTCCTTCACTCCACTCCAACCACACCAACCTCCATGCTGTTCCTCAGCATGTCAAAGAAACACATGCCTCAAGATCTTTACACTTGCTGTTTCCCTTGACTTGATCACTCTTCCTTCACATATCTGCATTGCTTGCTCCCTGTGCAAACCACAGTTTTTGTTCAAATGTCCCCTTCCTAGTGAGACCTTCCTTGACCACTTTTTAAAATCGCCAGTTCTATACCACATCTTTTCTACACCCTGCCATCCTTTATTTTTCCTCCATAACCAACATTAATAACACAACCCAAATTTTCCTCACTTTGCTCATTGTCTCACTCCTTCACTAAAAGCCGAGCTTCCAGAAGAAAGGAATGCTTATGTGTACACTGCTGAATACAGCACATACAGCATCTAAAATAGTTGCTGATGCACACATAAGGGATTAATAACTAAGTGATAAATATACTATAAAAGCTCTAAAAAAAAAAGTATGATACAATCTGTGCTCTCAAAGAAAGGAAAGTTTCTGGAGACTGAAGGGCAAAACTGGGAGGGAACATCTTGTTTGGTTACTAACCACATGTTTCTCCTTAACAGCACCACAGTTTTCTTTTAGGGGTATTATCTGTCTCCCACTATGTGTAGTCTTTGGAGATGGCACGTGGCCTTTTTCTAGGGCAATCAAAAAGGCAAATCCTTTCACTCACTGCCTTGGTGTGGCTGGGCTAAGCCCATCACATGGTCTCTTCCTATTTGCATCCTGAGAAACTGCCACAACCATAGAAGTGGTTGGAGTTCATTCCTCTCAGCAGTGGCCTGTTGATTAGACTGCTCCAGCTACAAGACCATGCACCAGATTCCTCATTCCTCATCCATGTGATACTGCCTTGTTTCCATCTATTTCCAGCCCTGGTTCTCCAGGCTCTGGTGATTCAGTGGGTTACCCACAGCCTCCTCCCCACAAATTTTCTCTTTTCACTCATGTTAGCCAAATCCATTTCTAATGCTTCTAGCCAAAGAGTCCCAATTGATACAGTATGAAAAAGAAAATAATTCAGATGGTATCTATTTAGTGACAAGTAACTTTCCTTATTTGACTCAGAGAAGGATACAGGTCCCATGGGCTCCATGTAAGAGATGTGACCAAACCTGGTATTTGAAGAATAGACAGAATCTGGATGGTAGAGAAGGGCGAGATTCTGAGGCAAGGGAAACAAAACCAAGATTTTAAGAACTCCTATGCGCCAGGCACTCTGCTAGACACCTGACTCAAGAACCCACAACTAGCAAGAAAGTGGTGGAGCTTTGAATTGGAGGCAATATCGAAGTGTGGCTTCAAGGAGATACAAGATTAAGTGACTTAGAAACAAAAAGATAAAGTGCCTAATTAGAGAGGAGCTGAAAAGGTCTGAGATTAAGTATGAGGTAGTAAATGATAAAACATCTCAATTTAAATTTTCAGGCTATGACTATTCATTTCTGAATATGATTCAGGAATGAAAGTGAGGCAAAAAACAAATTTGGTAAGAAGCACAAATTAGAATATGGAACAGTGAATGAGCTATCTAAAATAGTAAAACTAATGCATTTATGTATATTACTGATGATATATTCCATTTGTTTATTATTCTTTTCATATAATGTTTTCCTTGTGCTATGACAAACTCCAGTGACTATCATCAGGTGCTGGAATGAAGATGTTAAATGTTAGTTTCCATTTCTCAATTACTTAAAAATAGAGAGACTGGGCACCATAAGTTTAACATTCCATTTCCATTACAGTGTCCAGTTCCTCAATATTTTTTGATATACTCTCCCCCATATCCTTAATAAGGGCTTAGTTCTGGTGTTCACAAATAAATGAAGAAAATAAACTACAAAGTATTTTGAAAACAAAAATATTTTACTTGGTTAGAAGTGTCAGTATCAGGCAATCAGTCTGCTAAAAGTCTAAAAATCAGTTGCTTACACACAAGTTTAAATATTTACTTAAGTGTTTAAAGTATTAACAGAAAATGAACATTTAATATATTAAAGGTGAGGAAAATAGATCTGGGAAAGAAAGAAATGACTGAAATCTTGTTTCCTTTACTTGTTCTTCATTTAAGATGGTATCTTTAAGACATGTAGCCCAAAATGGTCCAATAAATTTGTTTCTACTGTGATGAGATAAAATGAACTCAGCACATCTGAGAGGCAAGTGGTTTTGCATTGGCAAGACACTAGCAGAAATCATTGAGCAGTAGGTCGATACACGCACGTGCACACACACACGCGCACAGCAAGGAAAAGAACTATTAGCCAAATATTCCTGACTAAAGCTAATGCTCCAACATCAGCAACATAAAGTAACATTTACCCAGTGGACACTTTACACATGTTTCTGAGAAACCAGAATGACTCCTAAGGTCATGAGTGAATGCTAGCAAATGTCATTAATTCTCTGTGGACTGTAAGACTGCATTATGTAAAGAGACATACTTTTCTCACTGCTAGTTGTCCCCAACAGGTGTTTCAAAGAAACTACTGGACCTGCCTCCTTGCCAATTGACCCCAACACCTGCTCCTACCCACCCTTTAGCAAAGACGGTTTGGGTCATAGATTTTATAGAAAAGATTCCTGCATTGAACAAAAAGATAAGTATGGACCTTACCAGGCCTATTGGGCACCTCAAATATAAGGTACACATCATTCTCCTGAAAAGGTCATCTGTGTTTTTTCATGGTAGGTGGCATCTTTCAGAGTGATCTTAAAACCTTACTTAGAGGATCAGGGGAGGATAAGCCTCCCTGTCTTCAGCCTTCATTCAGAGGCTGTACAGCATATTAGGCAAGCATAAGGATAGCTGAGACTTATGAGTCTCAGTTCAAATCCTCATTCTGACACCAGAACAGATTAGAAGATTGTTAACTTACAAATCATATCATTTGTAATATGGGAATAAAGATGGTGACAGCTATATTTTAACTTCCCAATAAATATTAACAATATGTTCATTAAAATTCAGGTGTACAGGCTTCAGAAAAGGAAAAATACTCATTTTATAAATTATTTAGCTCCACTCCATCACTCCACTAATAAGCTGTACCCCAGAGAAGTGAAGTGGCTTGTTCAAAGGGTCATAGCTCAGTGGCTTAGTGGCAGACAGCCACACAAAACCCATGTTTGCCTACACCTAGGCTAGTAGGCATTCCACTGTAGGATGTAGCCAGGATCACAGATTTCAGTAACTACCTTTAAGTACTTATTAAACATATGCTATGATCAAACTTGCACATACCCTTTTTCCTGTGTCAGCCCTTTATTACTGGACTCAGGAGCCCAGTGTTCTCAAATTGTTTTCTTCCTCCCCAGTCCCATCGAAACCAGATCATCATTTTATCCACAGTAGAAATGATTGCTTGTGGTATATATCACATAGTAGGCATACAGAAATATTCATTAAGTGACTGTACTTATGAAGCTATCTGTTCAAAAACAAAAACTCAAAAGGAACCAATCTGAAATTTTAGCACATCTCCATCAGATAACTGATGAAGAAAACATTTTGTTTTTGTAAGGTGCCCTCTTCAGATACCTGTGAAACCCACAATTCACAAGCATCAATATACTCAGAAGGCACCTGGCATCAGAAAAATGGCTAAATATCAACTATGGGATGTTTGCAACAATGTCAAAGAAAAGTCACCCAGTATACTGTGGCAATGTTTTAAATGTCACAGTGTTTTCTACCTACCTACTTTTATCAATAGCCACAGGATCTTTATACACTTTTAAATATCAATTTAAAATAGCACATTTAGCCAAGTTACAATGCAATAGAAAAGGCATTATAAGAAAACAAGTTGTAAACACATTAAAATTTTAAAATGTACTATCCCCATATTAAGCTCTTCATGAGAGGGAAATATATTTTTATGCTACTCACTAATGTATAGGTCTAGCCTACCTTCCACAAGAGATAGGTTTCTTATAACTTACAAAAGCTTTCTGTTCTCTCACTGAAACAGCCAAAAAATAAACCAAAAACAAAAAAAATTTAAAAATCTCTTTAAAAAATCCACCATACTTTTGGGCTCAAAGTAGATGCATAAGGTAAAAGCAAATTCATGGTATAGCCACCAATGAATTTAAGTCAAATTAACTATGTCTTAAGGTAAATATGCTGTAGTAGTGAAATAAAATGTGAGAAACACTCTCTCAGTAGCCAGGGCACAACTGATGGCACTGATGAAACCCTTGTTCAGCCAAGGAGGATGTCAAAAGAGCCCTGAATGAAAGGCTGGAAAGCCTACATGATGTTCATTATTGCCCAGGAGGCAGCCCCAGGGGGTGACAGAACCTACTGTGGTGTTATCCCAGGTAAAGGAATGTTGGGATTATGTAGGAGAGTCTTTTGGGGTCCTACTCAAAGAATATACTGAAATCCTTACATAGAAAAATGTAGTAAAATCCTGAATACTGTTAAATTTCCAAAGCATCCTAAAAACATCATTCACTTTCCATAGCAAAGGTAGAATCATCCCCTAATTGATCCCCTGGTTTTCCATCTCAGACTTCTTACCACTGCCATTTGAAAAAGAAATCAGAGAGAGATGGTTTCCCCACATCATCTGGGGCCTCTTACATATTCTCTATCTTAAACAGTAACTCTATATTGCTTGGGAAATATGGCTGACAAGTGAAAGAAGAAACCACCGGTCAAGCAATAAAAAAAAATCGTCTTACATTTAGAGAGAATTTTACCATTTATAAAGGCTCTCATGTCTATATTTTCACATAAACCCCAATACAAGGAGATGCAATAGACAAAATTATTACTCCTCTTTTTAGACAAGAACTATATTTCAAGCAAATTAATGGACTTGTCCAAAGCCACACAATTATAGAGTAGAAGATTGAAGACTTAAGTATAATACTGTCATCACTCTCTAACACAGTGCAGCATCTTAAATTGTGGACACGTGACCTGTGAAACCTATAAAAATATGGAATGACATAATCTTACATGAGCAATGCATCACTGAAAGCTATGGCACCGATTTTATCAAGGACTAGGTATTGGCATTCATTAAGCCAAAGAAAGAATGGCATACAAAGATTTTTGTGCAGCTGACTATACTTAGTTGATTCTTCCTGTGATGTTTCAATCAAGAATAATTCTGTATGCACGATTTACTACTGAGTGAATTACCTTGTACCGATTTCTTCTCTGAATTCCACCCAAGAGTAATAAAGATATCATCGTCATAAAGCAAAATACCGATTTTTACTTACATTCTAAAAATTCTAATGACGGAATTCCTATACACATATTGTACCATGTTAAGGGAGAACAAAGTCAATTTCTAACTTTTCCACTAGGACTGGAATAATCTAGCAACTAAATTAAAAATTATGATATCAAAGCGGAAAGGAACCAACTTCCATAGAGCAGCCATTGTATGCCATACTTTGTGCTGTTGGGCATTATATATACACATGTGCATGTGTGTAGTTTTATATGGATATATAAAGAACTGCACAAGTACAACTGATGAAATGGATATAGATAGAAAAATCTCTAGGGAACCTCACAATTACTTTATGGGGTAGGGATTATTAAATTCATTGGATAGATAAGGAAATTGAGGATCAAGAGAGACCTAATAAGTAACTTCCTGAAGTAACTCGCCCAACAACAGAGCTAGTTTCAAACCAAGGTCTATCACACCAAATAACCTGATCTTAGCCCCTACATGTTCAAAGTTCAAAGGTACATTATGACAACATACATTTTTTACATACAGTTTTTACATCCAGTAATATATTCAAAGAAATCAAGATGTGTTTTTTGCACATGGATCTCTACCAACAGAGTAATCTATAAGGGTACATTTTCTTAACTAAAGAAAACCAAAGTTTAACTTGAAGATCTAGTAAGCTATATTAGGCTAGAGAGAAGGAAATTATTTGTATATGTATTTCTACCTCCACTTTTTGCCCCTTGTTTTTATCGGATTTCTGTTTAACTTTTGGTAATGGAATGCTGATCCTCCCATTACCTTTATAATCAATCAGGTATAAAAATTATAAAGCATAAGATGGTGTTGTGTGGGCTGTTATTTTCCTAAACTCAAAAAGACAAAACCAAAAACTTGAAAAAAAAAGACTCATTAAGTACAAATACTAGTAATTTTGAACATTTTTTTTCTTAAGGTCTCTCATACACATTGGCAAAATCACTTAAAAGACTTTTACACTTTTTTAGGCAAGTGGGGGATTGCTAAAGGTAGGAAAGAAATAGCAGGACTGCAGTGCCATAACCCCTCCATGAGTCACTGCCCCTTGGCAAATGGGAATGAGGTTATTAATAATTAAACACAGTACTTAAAGGTGAGAAGCCAAAAGCTCCTATTAATTGCCCTCTCCAACTGCAGAAAATATTGGGGAAGTGGTGAGTGAGGAAAATATTAAATATATGTAAGTTTTGTACAAAATGCTAAAGGAAGCACAAATAAGGAAATGGTCTGAAGTTAGAGTAGACATTCTCAGTGGCCAAACCAGACAAGACTGTGGACCCTACTCTGAATATAAATGCCCAGCACCCCCTTGTGGCTAGTGCTCATTTATAAAAAAAAAATTTTTTTTTTAATCAGGAACACATGTTAAATCTTGTTTCTAGAAATAAGACTAGATACAACCTACCTCTTTCCATCTGAAATAGTTTCAGGGGAATATCCCTCTTTAGCCCTACAGTGCTAGAAACCTTCAGTGTCTCTAAGACATATGTGTTAGAAGTGGGGTTAAACAATGAAGCCAAGATACACAGAATAAAGGGACTTCATTTAAGTTTTCTCCTGGGGAATCCACCAACTCTGGAACTTCTGCTAAAGTACGCTGCATCTTAATTGGCTGGACTTCATACCTATTTTATCAATCCAAATACCAGAACCCAAACTATAAAGCAATCAATGCTAAATATTTTCTTTTTTACTTCAAATAACCATCTTACAGAATGAGACATGTCTGTTCATATCATCAAATACTGACATTTAATTTTCCTCCAAATAAATCATTTGTAAATTAGATTCATTCAGTTCATATTTATTGAGCTCCTATGTACCACACATTATTCTAGGCATAGCAATAGAGAAAGCAGAAACAGAAATCCCTACTTTCATTGAGTTTACATTTTAGAGAGAAACAAACAACAATACATTTAATTAAAATACATAGTTTGTTGGATCATAAACATGCTAAGGGAAAAAGTCAAGGAAGGGGTAGTATAAATTATCAAGGGGCTGTGTGTGTGTGTGTGTGTGTGTGTGCGCGTGCGTGTGTGTGTGTTTAACAAGGAAAAGAAGACAGGAGAAAAGTCAATGAAAGATTTTGAATAAAGACCTGAAGAAAGTGAGGAAGTGAGCCACACATATAATGATGAGAAAACAAGCTAAGCAGAAGGGAAATATGAAGTTCAAAGGTCTTAAGAAAGAACGTAATTGAGTTCAAGGATCATCAAAAGGGCCTACATGGCTGAAACAGAGTACATGAGGACACGAAAAGTAGGTAAGTTCAATACAGAACAGTAAAGAAAGCCACATTATTCAAGGGCCATTATAAGGACTTCAGCTTTTATTCTGACTAAAGAAGGAAGCCACCATAGGATTTCAGAAAAGAAGTTCTATGATAGGGCTTTAACACTTTACAAAATTACTCTGGCTGCTGGATTGAGAACAGACTTTGAAAGTCAAATGAGGTGGGGGCAGGACATAAGCAGGAAGACCAGTGAAAAGTCTAACAGTGAGAGATAATGGGTGGCTTGCACAGGATGTTCACAGTAGGATGGTGAAAACTGGCCAGATTCTGAACATATTTTGAAGGTAGATCCAATAAGATGTTGGTGGGATACGAAAGACAGTGCAGTAAAGAATAATATCAAAGGTTTCTGCCTGAGTAACACAGAATAGAGCTGCCATTAACAGAGATGGGGAGGAATTAGTTTGGGGAAATTATCAGGAGCTCAATTTTAGTCAGGTTTGGGACTTCTACTGAAATCACATACTTGGAAATGGCATTAACGAGAAATATTACTGAAAAATTTATATATTGCATTTACAATCCAAACACAGTGCAAGGTAAGGAAACAAGGCACTGCAGTGCAGAGAAGGAAAACACCCCTACAACCTTTCCCAGGCAACACTAGTTCAGCACCACGGACAGTACCCAACATATTGGTAAGAGCAAATACAAAAAGAGAAAAAGAGAGGTACTTATCACAGTACATCCATGAGTTAGATTAGTGGAACTCAATGTATCAATATTAACAGAATATCTTGGTTTTCTGTAGCCATTTTATTAGTTACTTCCATCAAATCATATCATACTGAATGAATGAGCTCTGTGAATCTTTCTGGAGCCAATCACCATTTTCCATATATTTTTTCTTTCTCAACTGCATCTTCAGACTTATTTTTCTGTCTTTAAACACATACTTCAAAAAATCTGTTTATACATTTTCCAAAGTTGTCTTCTTCAGTCATTTTTCATATTCCAATTCAAATTTTCAGTCCCTATTACATTGTCTTTCACTTCTAAATGTTACTCTTTTTCAACTAATCTACGTTCATCTATCTAAAATATCACATCAACCACAGTACTGCATGGTGCAACTAATTTGCCCATCATTAGTGGCTGAGGTTTGGATGATTACATTTCATTTCTCCACATAATGATTTTACTAGTCCAAATTTCTCAATAATATATACTCCCAAGATGGGTAATTTTGGTAACAAGCCTTATGATAAAATAATTGTACATGTTTAAGCTTTGTAATAATATTTAACATGTTAGAAAATGGTAACACACAAATGTTGCAGGTAAGCATCTGAAAATGTCCAGTCAATAGGCTGTAAATAATCAAAAATCCAGAGTCACATCATCCCCTTTTAAAAAACTAAAAGCAAAAGCAGGCATACTTTGGATCATTTACCAAAGTAACATTAGTTAAATTATGTGGAAATATGTTCATGTCCATAATTGAGCATTTCAAATTTTCATACAAGGCTGGAAATATGGTTGTCAACATCTAACTCCATCTCTAACTTGGTCCTTCACATGTGAGGCCTGGACATTATCCTAGTTCTTCTCATCACACTCTTTACCCTATCTCAGACAGGTTCCATTTTTCATTAAATGTCCATTCTGTTCCTTAGATATTTGTCTCCAGTTAATTACATGTGGCAGCATGGTGCCATTTTCGAAGTCCAATGGGTTTAAATTCCACCTTACCCTATTAATATCTTGGCCACGTCATTTCATATCTCTTAGCCTTAGCTTACACATCAAAACATAAAAAGACATATTACACAGTAGTTAGATTAAATAGGAATTATGTATGCAGTCTAGCCTAACCAGGCCCATATCAGGCCCTCAATAAATACTAGCTTTCCAGATAATCAAGTAATTCAGTATTTGTCTGTTTTCCTAAATGGTTGGCTACTAAGTAGATTGAAAAACTTACTTTTTATTTGTAAACCAATAGCAGCTACCATCTGATTCCTTAAGTAAAAGATTTAGGATCCTGTGTATTAAAATACAGAGAGTTGGGACATATTCCTTCCCTATTTCATTAATTGATATTAGTGAAATTATTTTGATTTCAAGTAAAAAGATAATCTATGATGAGAAACATGAGAAAGTTCACCATTTTATAATACATAGATTCAATTTCATACAGCTTTTTCAGCAAAAATCTATGGACAATTTGCACAAAAATATTTTGCTCCATTCTAGATATTAATCTTCTTGAAAATGGACAACTAAGTTAAAAAGTAAAACCAGAATATCTGAGTTTAAGACTCATAATACATTTCCTTTGTTTCTGACTTCACTTTATATATCAATACTAGAATTAAAATATGTCATAGGAGTTTCTATGACAACTTAGTTTTCTGGTCTCTGAAACCATTTCCTCTGTGAAGTAAACATTCATGGTTTTGTGTACTTCATTGATAAGATCTTTCCCACAGGCTGCCAATGTTGCTTTATGCATCACATACTTGCATGTTTTGGACAACTAATTCATCCCCATCTGTGACAACTTGGCATTATCCAGGGTTGTATTTCTGTAGAATACAAGACTCTTTCTCAGCCAGTTAATATGGCATTGTACTCTGAGACCAGAAGTCATTTTGTGCCGAACATAAGAAAATGTATTCTTTAGAAAATCTGTAAATATAAAACTTTAAACTAAATAGAATGTTTGGCTGCTGGTTTTTTGGAAATCGGTGATGCTGCCTTTTTTGTTTATTCTTTTATTCCTAGTAAAATGTCCTAATCTTGGAAAGGAATTTTTTTTAAGTTTCAATCATTCAATAAGCATTTATTAAGCCCTTACTCTGCAGTACAGATCCCTTCCTTTTACTATGAGCAATTTGAGACTTGGAGGAACAAGTGACATGACTAATTTACATGAGAGCCAAGTCCAACGTCAGATCTTCCTGCTCCTCTCCCAGTGCTCTTTCGAAAGTGCACGATCTCCTACACAGCCTCAAAAGCTCCCAATTGTGAAAAATAAGCTGTTTTGCTGTTATACTGATGCTATTTTTTCAATTACCCATCTGCCCACACCTCCCAAAATTCTCAATATTAACAAGAGCTATATCTTTTAACGACACTCTTCATAAATAAGTTTTATAGCATTTTTATTCCTAGAGTCTAACTGGTTGGTTAGACTGTACAGAAAAAAATTTAATTACCTTTGCTATATATGAGCTATTCTAAAATCGTACATGTTTATGTAAACTTTAATTGCCTACCATTTCATCTAATCCACACTGTGGGTGTATAATAGCTCATTCTCCAAATACATTTTGTTGTTACCTGCAGAGTCATCTCAAACTACAAAACACAGTTTTATCATATTTATAAAGTACTTAGGAATTGTACAAACTACAAAACACAGTTTTATCATATTTACAAAGTACTTAGGAATTGTACAGTTTGTAGTTACATTCCAAGTGGCTTACAGGGGAAAAGACTGTAAGAACTTTATGGGAAAAAAATTTCTTGATTTATACAAATAAACTGGTTTTAAAAATTGTTTAATATAAAATTGTTTTTTAAATATCTGGATCATGATTTTAGTCAAGGATGATACCATAAAAGCCTTCAATTTTCCTGAGTTCTATCCTACCTGTAAAACTAAAAAGTAGCAGCAATATATGTCCCAACTATCTTGTAAGCAACCACAAGAAATGAGGGAAAATGCAAAGTGTGGAAAAGAGATACATATTTAACAAAAAGACCCTCTACCTTTAATATAACAGATTTTATCAATTCTTTCTCATGATAATCTACTTATAGATGACTTCCTGAATTGGTATGGAATTTGAGTTGGCTTACCTTAGAACTAGAATAGTGTATAAGTACATTAATTTTTAAAGTAGAAGACAAATAATTTGGCTGCCAATTTCCTACTAAGGCACAGTTTTAAAACAAGTATTTCTATGCCTTTAATAGACTGAATGTTTATATAATACAGGAAGTAGGTGATGAAGAGGACAATGAACCCAGATATAATTGCAGCATACAATTATTTCTGTGTATTATGTCTTATCCATACATATGATTTTTTAAAAAACATACTTGAATAAAAAGGTTAAAGTTGGATTTTTTTCAAGTGGATTTGTTGTTGTAAAGCAAATTATGCATCAAGAGAAGGAAAATATAAAGCAAAGCAAAATGTAGTAAATAATAAGATCTGAAAAGAAATAAAAATATCAAGTTTTAGCTGCAAAGGAAGTCTGGGTAAGAACCCGAAGATAAGGGGTACACATCTAACACAACGTGTAGCAACTGCTACTGGAAGTTTAAGGTTCTTCTACCACCTGCCCCTCTGCCTCTCACTCTATCAAGTAATAGGCTATGACTGATGAAGATTTAAGACTCTGTCTTAAGAGAAAAAAAATCACCCCATTCAGTAGCTGGGATACCACTCAGTTAACACTCTTACTCATTCTCTTTGCTCATCTTTTTGGACTCCCTTGGGGAAATTTTTCCTTCTGTCTTGCTCTGTCTCTGTGCATCTGTGTGCATGGGGTGGGGGGTGCTCTTTCTACCAGACTCTCTCACATGCTTGCTGCCAGGTCCAGGGGCTGCTGTCTTGCTTGAGAAGATCTGGAAGTCACCGTGACTACTAAGTCTCAAAGCAAATGCTCTTTATCATTTGAACACTAGTAGGTGTGAACTTTTTCTTCAAATGGAAGTTGTTAGATCCAAGACTCAGGCTGGGAATTTGGAAGAAGTGGAAAAAAAAGAAACCTTTGACTTGCCAACTGTTTCAAGACAATCCAGCTTTGTGCAGGAGTTCTCCGTGTGATCCAGCCTGGCTGCCTGTTTAGCACAAGGGTGAGCAGAAGATTCTGCTGATAACAGTCACTTCATTTGCTTACTTTTGGTTAAGCTGCTCAAAATATACCAACCCCAGTGTTTTCTTATTTTTATACTCTCTGTGGAGTACAATAGGAATCTAGTTGGTGAGTGTGGTCAGGTTGGGGATTATGGGCCCAAACACAGAAGAACCTTAAAACTTTTGCCATCAAGGAAAAGTACTGGTCACTGAGTGGGGTATGGGGAAAGTAAGCACTCATTCAAAGCTGGTGAACATGTCAATTACGAGAATATCTGGGGAGAAGCAATTTGAGAATATCAAAATTCAAAATATGTATCACTGTTGAGTGATAAATTCCATTTCTACATATTAATCCTACAGAAATGTCAGCCTATTTACTCCAAGTACAGTGTTTACCAAGTTGCTATTTATAATGATGAAACACTGGAAAGAACCTTATATTTATCAATAGTGGAAGACCTACCTAAATTATGGCACATTTTATCTACAATTCAGAGTACCATACTGCTGTTTAAAAGAATGAGGTGGACCTACATGTAACATGTTCCAAGACCTATTAACTGAAAAAACAAGTTGAATACATAGATGATACATTTTTATTTTTTTTAATTTTATATATATGACTGACTCCATCTCTATTTCTATGATTATCTGAAATTATATTGCCAAGAGCAGCATAAGTGTAGCAGGGGGATAAATTGAGTCATTTCATTTTTATTCTTCCAGTTCATACTTATTTTTAAATAAAATATTTATAACACCAAAGCATACCTGTTTAAAAACTGCTCTCTGTTTAAGAATAGCTGAGAGAAAGGCAAAATCTTTCTCAGTTTCCCAGCCACTGATATCTACTATTCCAAATAAGACTCATTCTACATATCAGATTTGTTTTATTAGTTCTTAGAAATTAATCCCTAAGCCTTGATTACCCATTTGATGGCATACTAAGGTACCATATGGTACCTTACTAGATAGGGCTATACCAAATAAACCATTTCTATAAATAAAACAGTTGAAAATTTCCTACAAGGCATCAAAAGATAAATTTTGGACCCAATCAGAAATACAGGAATGTCCCTTCAATTCTGACAACCATAAGCATTTTTATTCCAAAGTGTGCTGGCTATGGCATAGTTAGAGCACACCAGGTAAATGAGTTCCAAGACTATTCAAATATAGTGCTGACCAATAAAAAGTAGGATATGAAAAATTATGCCCAGCTGAGAACAATGCAAATAAGTGGATGTTGCATCATTAATAAAGAAGTCAGCCAGCCCAACCAGGGTCAGGATGACAAAGCAGAAGGAAGAGGAGCATTCATTCCTTTATCATTTTCCTTTTCAGCACATGAAAAAAAGAGATTAAGTCTACAACTCTGCATAGAAAACCAGGGATGAATAGACCCTTGGGAAACACATGGAGTTAAATCCAATGATGGAGGTAGTCCAGAATCTCAACTGCTAGCTTAAATTTTTCCTATACCCCAGTTCTATTTTGAGGTGGATAAAAGTAATTGACATAGCAGTAGAGAAAGAACTGTACAAGTACTGCTGACAGCTCTAACACACTCAATTTCTTTTATCATGGGGAGTTAGAGATAAGCTTGCTAACTTACATTTTTCTCAATTTTGAGCCAAGTGTTTGGTTTTCCTTAAGACAGTAATGCCACAAGTGTATTGCAGCACAGAGTAAAAGAATTGTTCTGTAATCATCTCCTGTCTTTGCTCTGTCAAATCTAATGCTACATAATAATCAGGGTAGGGAAAGGGACCATTGGTTTTGAGAAACTGATCTTCTTGCTGGGGTGGAAAGAAAACCAGGAGACCCATCAGTTAGCTGTTTCAGTTTCTTTGAAGGAGTAATATTTTAATAGACTGAGGAATGAATGGTTTCCAACAGTGTGGCAGGTTGAGGTAAGGTGGGAAGGCTTCTCTCCTGCTCTAAACCACAAATGCTAGACAAAATGTAGCTATACAACAACACAAGTTTTAAATCCCAAGCCAAGTTGGAAGGAAGGGAGAGGGGGAGCAGGCAGGGGGGGGAATGGAGGCAAGAAGGGACTCAATGACAAAATAAAAAGCAGAAATTATGCCAGGGCTGTCTGAGGGAAAGAGGCTGAGGACAGGAAAGTAATTTAGAACCACCACATGCCAGCCATTAGAGACAGACAAATAAGACATGGTGCCACCATCAAAGGAACTTGGCATGGGATTCATCTCGGGTTCCATGCTGGGTAAGTAAATATGCATGGGACTGGAGTAGGTGAGCAGAGAGGGAGAAACAGGGAGAGATTTCAAGGAAAAAGGCAGAAACCCACTCCAACTTCTTCCATAGGTAATTCAACCCTTATATGCTTTCCCATAGCCTTTAAAACCTTGTAGACAACAAATGCTGTCAAATGCTCTGCCATTAGATAACAAATGAAAAACTATCTTACACTTAGAAAAGTGTACTTGGTACCTATGTTATTGCTTTTGAACCCTCTTCTCAGGCTAAGTCAACCTCTAGATCATAAAAATATGGAGCATATAGGTTATAATCATTAATCACCACCAAGAATTTCAAAATACACATTTCCTCCAAAATAATTTAGAATTCTACTAGCATTTATGCTCATTCTTAACTATTCCATGCCATAAAATTCAATATACTAAAATATTTTTATACCACTGATGAGTCTTACTTTAAATCATCGGGATGTATATCCATCCCTAAAGCTATTTACTGAAATACGGTTTTCAAATAAATTATAGTGTTTAAATTCTCCAACATTAAATACTTTCTCCCCTTTTTCTATAAACACTACTAGTACCTAACTGACAGTTAGCATTGGGAAACTGTCACACTACTGAAAAGATAAACATCCTCCACTTTCCTGGGTTTTCTAGTTATATTTATCTTTAACATTTGAATATGCTGAATCAGAAAAAGGACACAGTAATAAAATTTGATTTTTTTCTCTGCTTATATCATCCAATTAATTCTAAATCACTAAAAACCATTTAAAGACCTATTAAACAACTAATTCATTGAATGTCCTCATATTTATATTATTCAGGCCATTTAAAACAAAAAAATACATGATCAGCCTAAGTTTGAGAATAAGAGATACTTAGGTTGGAAAATTCAGTCCCTCATAAGACAGGTGATATAACCTAGGATTTCTCAGTCTTGGTACTACTGAAGTTTGGGATGGATAATTCTTTGTTGTTGACAACTGTTCTTTTGCTGTAGGTAGGTTAGCAGGAGATCTGGTCTCTATCCACTGAATGGCCAGTAACATCCTCCAAATCATGGTAACCAAAATGTCTCCAGATGTTGCCATATGTCCCCTGGGAAACAAAATCACTCACAGTTGAGAACTACCAGCCTGCATATTTGGAAGTTAAATCACAAAGTTTCAGCAATTTACTCAAGGCCACAAAACTAGAATAAGCCAAATTATTGGATTCTTTGTTTAATATTCTTTCAACAATGCCTCTCTGTTTTTCCCATATTACTGTATGAGGTAGCTAAATGATCAGTTAATTATGATGAAGCTGATTAATAATAATTTTTTACAACTTTACAAAATCAGTTAACTATTTGCACTACATGAAAACTTCCCCCACCTTCAATTTTCTTTAGCTACTTGAGGACAATCTAAGATTTACAAAAAATTAGCCTGGGATGATTAAAATGATTTAAGCTTCTACCATTTGTACATCTACTACTTTAGCTGACCCCAATTTTTCATGACCTAATAAGACAATACTAGAATGTACCCTAATATGACAATACTAGAATGTACAGATTATACTAATAGCAATTTTAAAATGCAATTTTCACATTATCCTTTTTTTACTCTTTTGCTCTCTATAGCCAACCTTCATAAGGGCAGGTCATAAAGTTCTATACCTGCATGGTTATTTTGAACTTTGCAAAACATGAGCTTTAGCACATTGCTCTTCAGTTAAACAAGCATTGAGTGTCTAGCATGTTCACCTTGATAAGTCCTGTGCATAAAGTTAAATGAGACACAGTGCTTACTTTTGAAATATGTACAATTCAAAGTATAATACACAGCTAATTTTTAAGTAATTCTATAGAAGGGAGCCATGGTATCAAAAATCAGGAGAAAGGAACCCAAACTGGGGTATTGCAAAGAGATTCCTGAAGAAAACTAAGGACACTACATTAGAAAGCCAATTAATCAAAAGTGGAAAAATTATATCAATAAAGGAAATGGCAACATCAAAGGCCAAGGGGCAATGAAACAGTGGGAATGGCAATTTGTTATTTAATCTTTCAAACCATGAAAAGAATGACCCAAGATTAGGTTAAGGAACTAAGGAGGCCAGAGTTACAAGGGTTTTCAAAAACTAATCATTCATGAAAATGTTCCAAAGCATAAATTTCTTCATTTAAAAATATGATTAGTTTTTAACACACATGAATTATATTTATATTAAGTATAAGACCTACATATAAAATGAAGATTTTAGTTTTGCCTATGAGGCATAGTCCTATGTTCCAAGTCTGTAGTTATGACAGTCTTCTGTGAAGTAGAAGTTGGAAAATAATTTGGATAATCAATCATATTTCAGGGAACTAGATTTTCCTATCAGTTTCCCACAGGCCAATCATTCTGATCACAATCTACAAGGTCGTGATTTCTAGACATTGCCAACTTAACCAACTTAACCTCAACTTTACCAACAATGTCCAGTCTCTCTGTAAAATGTATAGACTAATACTACAGCTCACCAAAACTCAGTTTAAACTGACTCATCTTCAGCACACTTGTCTACTTCTGTTCCCTCTAAGTTGTACAATTTTCAAAAATTAGTTGTGCTTGTTCCCAAATCTTTTTATGCCATTAATAATTATTGTAATTTTGTGATTTTTTTTTTAAATTAAATGTGTAAACCAAGGAAATTTAAATATATATTTACAAAGAGTTGGGGGACATCTGGGTGGCTCAGTGCTTGAGTGTCCAACTTGGGCTCAAGTCGTGATCTCACAGTTCGTGAATCGAGCCCTGCATCAGGCTCTGTGCTGACAATGCTGAGCCTGCTTTGGATTCTCTCTTTCTCCTGTCTCTCTCCCTCTGACCCTTCCCCACTTGCTTTCTCTCTCTCAAAATAAACTTTAAAAATAAATAAAAAGAGTTGGTGTTTAAAAAGTTAAATAAAAGCTTTGGAAAGGGGAACCTCACAGAATCCAACAATTGAACAAAGTTTCCTTTGTCATTCATGGCCATAAAGTTTATCCATCAACTTTAGTAAAGAAATGTAGTGATTATATTATAGTAAAAGCTGCATTTCACATATAATTTGTTAGATACATGGTAAAGTGAGCTGTTCAGTAATCCTGCTTTTAGCTTCACTATAACATTGGTTTGATTCTTCTCAACTATTTTGTTTTCAAATTCTCAAGTCATAACCAAACAAGGAAGACCTAAACCAGGCTCTAGGCTAAATGCAAACAGGACTACCTTTGGGTCCATCTGTTGGGAACCTATTAAATTACTCAGATACAATGATTACTAATGGAAGGTAAACTGTGTATCTTCCTGTTTGGACCTTACCAAGTAGGCAAATTCTACAGGTATACCCCAGAGTCAGATAATCAAGTACTTTTTATCTTTTTAACATATCTTTTGAAAGGTCTCTATGGAATACACTTAAGGAACTATGTAAATGACCAATCATGCCCATTGACTGAATTTTGTATTTTCCCCAATCCCTACAAAAAATGACCCAAAGGCAAATTGTCAAGTAATTACATTTTAGATCTCTACCTTCAAGAAAACTCTTCCTAAGTCATCCCCCCACCAAATAAATACCTAAGATTTTTTCTCTAAAATTGTTTTTTCTCTACATAAAAAAATAAAATTGACTCAACGACTGCCTTTAGAAGGCTAAGAACTCTAAAGATATACCAAGAAAAGATTTAAAAAATCTCAATTCTAAGAATCTTACAATTGAAAAGCTTAGAAAAAAATTAGTATCATTAGAAAGTGCACCATCATAAGCACATAAACTGCCTTGCCATGTTCATAGAAAATAAAATATAACAACAATTTAATCTGATTGATTCCAATTCACCCATTTTTATCAATAGCCCCATTTTGTCAATACCTCCTTTTATCCTTATATTCAGTTTATCCCCAAGTCATAGTTGATTCTATCATTTATGTATTTCTTAAAATCCACTTTTAACTTTATGGCCACTAACCTTGTCTGGTCTAGTCCCTAGACTGGATTACTCCCATAGCCTCCTAACTCAGCTAGCCATATCCATTCCTTGTCTCCTCCTTAAATAGTTCATAAACCTTCCCAACACAGGGCTTTTGCAGGTGCTATTCCATCTGAACTACTCTTACCTACTCTGGACAGAATAATGCCTCATCTTTGATAACTTCATGTAAATATCATTTTGTCAGAAAGGTCTTCCCTAATACCACAAATTAATGTATGCTTCCTCAATTACTCTCTCTCTCTCTTCTTACTATTCATAGCAATAATCACAACTTATATCATCATTTCCTTACCTCATATATACCAATGAACTCCAGATTCTTTAAGGACAAAGATTATACCATATTTATTCATTATCATATGCCCATTGTTTAGCAGTTTGCCTGGCATAGAGTAGATGCTCAGTAAATATTTTAAATTTAAAAAGTTTTTATGCCATGCAGTTAGTGCTATGAAAGTTACATATTTTAAAGGCTTTGGGAAGATAATTTAAAAATGCTGAATTAATCATATTTTAAAAATTAACTTTTCTAAATCTTACCAAACTTTCCTCTTAACACTCAAGGATCCCATCTGCCAATCTGCAAAATGTGTTTCTATACACAATTGCATTAATAGTTAAGTATTCTTGCTTATTTATTACAATATCCAAATATGCCAAATTTTTCAATTGTTTACAGTTTTATGGTTGTAAATACTCAAGCTTGTACTCAAAAGACTCTTCTGTTGGTTGGGAAAAATATGCAAAGTCACACACACACACACACACACACACACGATGTTATCTGCTAAAAAAATGTCTTATTAAAATAATGCCTAAAATAAGCTTATTTTAAAATTAGTAAGTCTAAATTTTAGTCTAGGATAAAAGAAGAATTACCATTTATATTCATTTTATTTCCACTTTCAAGGTATAGGAAAACAAGTTTATAAAAGTTTGTAACAAATTTAATGCAAATAAGTAAATGGCAGTACAGTAAGTGAAATACCATGGGTTTTGCTAAATATTTAATGTTATACGCTAAATGCTCAAGTTATGGATTAATGACTATTTCATATCTCTAGCTAAATCATGGACATTAATTATTTATATAGAATATTTATATTTGTCTTTCACCAGCCAATGTCACATATCAAAAATTTCAATATTTGAAATCCAAGTTCCAGGATTATCAGTCAATGATTGTATTATTACAACAGATATTGGTCATAACAACACCAAAAGCTCGAAGTAACTTGCTGAGGACCATGGAGGGACTTAAATGCAGGCTTGTCAGATTCCAGGGTTCTATACAATGACCAAAGTGCAAATGGGTCACTTGTTGCATGATCTATTTAGACTACATTCCTATGTTTTCCAGAATATTTAGGGAACCAATAGTCATTTATAGGCATATTCTCTCTTTCTCTCTCTCTCATCCAGCCCCTCAGGCAGTCTTGCTGAATACACTCCCTTTTTAAAATAATCCCAGACCATCTACTCGATTCATAAAAAAAGTTCTCATAATCCTGCCCCACCAATTTACAGTCCTGTCCATGTAGTCCCTTCACCCCCTCTGTTCTCGTGGGAACTCTACTCACAGCCTTTCACACTTTCAGGTTTGGGATGTGGAGGAGATTCCAGAACCTCATGCCCCCAAATTCCAGTCACTGGACACCTATCAAGCTAAATTAGGGTTGCTCTCACTTGGTTTGGAATAAGGATGAGCACACTCTTCTACCCTCACATGCTCAACAGGACCCCAACTTCAATCTCATACAATACAATAATAGAACAATAATTCTTGCACGACTCTTAGCATCTTCTGAATGGGTTAACTAATATGGGCAAACCTATTATACTAGTCTTGGCCTTTGGGATCTCTGGCAAAAGTGAAATATACAGAGCCTGCCTTAATATCTTGTTGCATTTATAGCAGTAAAAATAAATGAAGAACAGGGAAAAAACATTTTTAAAAGAAATTTTTGACATTTATTTATTTTGAGAGACAGAACATGCTTTGATAAGTGATGAAATTCTGGTCCTGCCCCTCTTGTGTTCCTCCACCCTTAGCTTACTCTTCCTGAGCATGGTGTCATGTGAACTTGCAGCCTCTTAAAAATTAGAAGGAAAAAAACCCTACAGTATTAATGTAAATGAACATGATGAATGTTCTTGGGGGTAATGAAAATATTCTCAACTTGGCTTGTGGTGATGATTTCACAACTTAAAAATTTACTAAAAATTATTGAATTCTAAATAGTTGACCCTTAAACAGCACAGGTTTGGACTGTATGGGTCCACTTATATGCAGAGTTTTTTTCAATAAATATGTTAGAAAATTTAGATTTGTGACAATTTAAAAAACTCAGAAGAACTGCATAGCTTACGAATACAAAAAATTAAGAAAAAATGGTATTTTAAGAATAAAGCATATAATACATATAACATACAAAATATGTGTTAATCCACTATGCTATAGGTATGGTTTCCAATCAACATAAGTCTACTAGTAATTGAGTTTCTGAGAAGTCGAAAGCTATACCCAGATTTCTGCCTTTTCTTTCTCAGCCTTAGTTCACTACTCTGGAAGAACTTCTACTAACATTGCTTTTCCTTTTGAAAGGTGCTACAAACATCTCCTGGTTCTTTAACCTAGCTGAACATGAGCAAGGTCATATTCCCGAGGTAAATAGGTGGGGGAGACTTGGAGAAACAGAGTTAACGCCCAAGCATCCCTGAGCAATATCTCCTCTTCTGGCCTTGCAGTCATCCAGAAAGCCCAGCTGAGCATGGTTATGTTTACCTCAACTCATTCTAAAATGGATTTAAGAAATGCAGGTATTCAAAGCTTTCAAAATAAACATTTTTAGATAAAAAAATTTAAACAAACACATACAAAATAAAATTTAAGTTAAACAAAATCAATATGAAGGAAAAGGGAAAACTAGGGTAAATAAAGAAAAAAATTTAGTAAAACAAACTCAAAATTTAGTAAAACAGTAAACAATTATGTCTTTTCAAGATTCTATACTATTTTTTTACTACTTGTTGTTTGTTAAAATGTAGATAAAACACTGAACTTCATCTATGAACACAAAATGCAGGCCTACTCATTGGATAAATACTTACTGTGTGCCTACTCTGTGTCTGCTCTGTGCCTGCTATGCACTATTCCAGGCACTGGGGAACACCAGTGAACAAGACACAAAATTCTTGCTCTCTGGCCAATGAAAACAGATAATATCATAGCAAGTGAGTAAATTCTATAGTGTGTTAGAAGATGGGAAGTACAGTGAAGAATGAAGCTGCAAAGGAGACAGAAGATATGAAGTGGGAGATGGTGCAGTTGCAAATAGGGTGGTTCAGCAAGACTTCACTGAGAATTTCAGCAAAGACTTGGGGGTAGGCATTGGCTAAGAAGACGAGCAAAGAAGACTATTCTCGGTCACAGGGAGTAACAGTGCAAAGATCTGAGATTGTAAAGTGCATGGTGGCATGCTGCAGGACCAACAAGGAGGCCACTGAGGCTGGAGCACAGTGAGTTGGCTGGGTGTAGGGGAAAACAGGGTAAGATGGGGTGAGGAAATCATTTAGGTCCAGGGAAAGTCAAAATAGGATTTTGAGCAGAAGAGTGACATGATGTGACTTCTGTTTTAACCAGATAACTCTGGGCATCCGTGCTGGGAAGAACACAGTGTAGCAGTCAAGGTCAAAGCAAGGAGGCTACTGTGATGATCCAGTCATAAGAGGGCTGTGGCTTTGACCAAGGTTGTGGTGGTAGAAGTAGTGAAAACTGCTATAATGATCTATTTTGAACCTATGCTCTTTTCCAAGAAGGGACTAACCTTCTAACTACCTTTGAGATTTTGTTTTGGGTAAAGCATTGCATCACGATGACAATTATTTTGGTAATAACTCTAAGGAGTATTTATGGACTTCAAACACTTTTACTAAAAGTTAAAAACAAAAGACAAAACAAACACCTGTGTATACCCTCCCGAAGTTTTGACTTTGACTCCCCAATGAAATTTCAAGCTGATATCATCATAAACTTAATATAGAATACAAAGAATATAATTTCTGGCATATGTAAATAGTGTAATTTTAATACATAATTTCTATTTCCCACCATGATGGTTAATTTTATGTTTCAATTTTACTGGGCCACAGGCTACTCAGAATTTTGGTCCAACATGATTCTCGGTCAGGTGTTTCTGGATGAAATTAATATTTGAATGAATAAAGCAGTATGTCCTCCCTAAAGTAGATGGGACTTATCCAGTCAACTGAAGACCTGAATAGAACAAAAAAGCTAAGAGGGAATTCCTCCTTCCTGACTGCCTTAAGTTGGGACATTGGTCTCTTCCTGCCATGGGACTTGAAAAACAATGGCTCTTCTTTGGTCTCAAGACTACTGGCTGTTGGACTGAAGGTTGCACCACTGTCTCTAGCTTGCCAACTGCAAACCTTAGGACTTCGCAACCTCCGTAATTACATGAGCCAATTCCTTATGATCTCTTCATCTCTCTTTATCTTATCTTCTTTCTCTGTCTGTCCCCTCCACAACCTGGTGTGTGTGTGTGTGTGTGTGTGTGTATGTGTGTGCGCATGCACACATGTGTGCATGTGTGTGTATTTATGTGTTATTGGGTTCTGTTTCTCTAGAGAACCCTAATATAAGCATCATCATAAAAGTAACTAAATTCAAGCTCCTCCTTACCAGTTGGAAAATTTATATAGTTTTTCTTCTTTAACTTATATTCAGTCTGCCTCCCCACAGAAGTTTATCCCAAGATAGCATATGTTTATGTCAGGAAGTCTTTTATTGCTCACACTGCTATACTACTTTGCAAGAAAATATTTCAAATTGCTGCTCTTTTCAGTGCCCAGGTGAATTCTATACCCATGCACAAAAATTACAGCAAGATTTAAGACAGATAAGAGAGATGCCTTTCTTCACGAAAATGGGGAAAGAGTAACTGTGAAAGGGTGGGAAGAAACAAGACTGAGCACACAGTCCAGATTTTGGAAACTGATGCCCTTAGAACCTTCCATGCTTTGCTGTGTGTTCAGGTACACCCAAGGAATACCTGTTAAAAGTCCTTGGAGTAGACCACCCATTTATCTGAGTACTAAAGAACTGTCTATGTATAATCATGGCCTGTTTGGTTTCCCCCATGCTGCCCTTGGAATAAGGAGGGGAGCCTACTACTCAGGCAAATGTCTTTGTTAGCAACTCAGCTCACTCTAAGGGAAGCTAACCCCAGCTTTAATTTGACACTCTGCTAGGGCACTGTGTCTCTCCTTAACTGGCCACACAGAATAGCTGCATTCTAGACCTATGGTCTAGGTGGAGTAATGCCACCTTTAAGTTCAATGTCAATGAACAATTCTCAAAACCTCAGCTGTGAAAAATACACGGGGAAAACTGAAGGACAAGCAGTCCATCTACTTTTCAGATCTCTGGGCCAAACCACATTAGCAGAGAATGGAGTACCTAAACAGAACCCTACTGTTGCTTTTATAAAAATTTGTTTTGAAGCAATGCTACTAAAACAAAAGTGTTTTAGGAGAATCAAGTCTTATAAGACTTGATGATTTTGAAAACAAAACACAATGTAGTCTTTATGGAGACTCCTGGGAGAAATTCTTGTCTGATGTTGGTGCCAAGAATAGTTGTAATCATCCTGAGCAACTGGCTTCTCTTTACTCCTACAAGAGCTTCCTCTTCTTGCTTGCTGACAGAAAGCTTAGAGCCAAAGCTACGGCCTCTGTATCTTATACTTAGGTCATTCTGACATGCGATTTAATTGGATACCTGGTTCTATTTTGTTCCCCCTATTTCTTTCTTGCTTTTGAACTTTTACTATGTCAAATATCATCTATTCCTATCAACAGCTTGAATTTCTTATAGTAGGAGATAATAGACCTATAAATACTTACAAATGTATATATATATACACTGGAGTTTTATCCTATGATCTCATGATCCTTCCATATCCTTCTAAATTCATGTACAGAGCCACTTTAAATTTTTGCCTATTTTGGGGCTCCTGGGTGGCTCAGTCAGTTAAGCATCAAAGTCTTGAATTGGTCATGGGATTGAGTCCCACGTTGGGCTGTGCACTAAGTGTGGAGCCTGCTTAGGGTTCTCTCTCTCTCTCTCTCTGCCTCCCCTCCAAGCACTTCCACACTCTCTCTCTAAAAATAAAAAAAGTAAAATATTAAAAATAATTTAATGTTGTCTATGTTTTTAAATATTGAGAGTCATGAATATTCCATTGACTTTCACATAAAACCAAGTTACCAGGTACAATCATTAAGGTCTCTACAAGTAATTCAAAACTAAATGGGGTACAACAATATTTAATCAACAGAACAATAAAAAAAATCTGTTTCAAGATTTTGATCATTGATCATTTTTTGAGCTTCTACTTTGTGCCAGACACTAAGCTAGATGTAAAGAATTAAAAGAAAAATAAGAATGGCTCATTTCAAAAAGACTACTATAGTCTAGAGAGGAAAAGAGGAATTATATATGTACATATGTCTACATATACATATATATACACACACACATATAGTATATCCTTAACACAATGACATAAGTCTATGTAAGCCTATATGAAGTTATAAAAAACAGCGACCAATTAACAGAAGAAAGATTTCATATTGACTGCCATGGTTTAAGGGATTCTTTCTTATCCATCATGCTGTCTATAACTGAAGACTTCTTTAATTGTGACTTATGATGAACAACACAGGTGAATTCAAGAAAGAATTATTTTTTTTTTAAACTTTATAGTTTATTGTCAGGTTGGTTTCCATATAACACCCAGTGCTCTTCCCCACAAGTGACCTCCACCAAGACCATC
>CM053571.1:19696141-19729847 GCA_028646485.1 Cryptoprocta ferox
TGTTGGCCATCTGGATGTCCTTCAAGAAAGAATTAAACTCCTCCCTCCCACAATTCAGTGAGGATTGTGCATTATTTACTGTACACTTAACTGGAAAAGATGTGTCAAACTACATCCCTTGATCAGTATGGCCATGAGAACAGTCTCCGCTCCTGTCCAGTTTTTCTAACTTGCCTTATAACGTGGAAATTTACCTACTCCATGGTGATTGGAACAGCCTTGAGCATGGTTTTCATCCTCAATTTTGCAAGGGAAATCTGAATTCTTATGAAAAGCCTAAAATCCTTCAAAAGGCAAGGTCTGGCAAAAGGGGTACCTGGCTTGGATCCATAAAAAACCTTCAGGAGTGTCAGTTTCATAATAGAACACACCACATGATTTACAGAAATATACTTACTTTTTGGAACAGATAGCACTGCATCACTCAAAGGTAACTTCCAAAGATAAGGGAACTAGCCTTGACTCAACTCTCTGGAACATTTTATAAGCTTTTGCTAATAAAAAGTAGCTAGGCTTTAGAGAAAACTCTTAGCTAAAAGCACTTGGATAAAACGTTAGGCAATTTATAATTTTCAGCCACACTTAATTCATTTTCCCCACACTTTTAAGGTGTGGGTCCTTTTCTGTGTCCCTCACATTGTTCCTCTGACCCATGTCAATGCAAATGGCTGCCAATTTCTTATGAGAGCCCTGATTACTGTTTGCTGAAAATTCTTAGGCTGTGAAATTGCTTAAAGCTCAATTTAAGTGTAGTCTCTTTATCAATTTTATTGCCCAGGAAAGTAGGTACCATTCATATACTTCCAATTAACCCTATTTAACATAGCCTCTTAGAGTAAGGCAATTCTGGGAATTCACTATTGAATCATTTCACACATTCCAGTGTGACTTACAAGTATACAGAGGCATGAAAGAACCCTGCAAGAGCTCATGATGGCCCACTCACCATACCGGCCGCATTAACTGCTCTTGCTACAGTGTCCCTCCCTGGCTATTCTACCCTTACCTCCCTTTAAAATATTGCCTATTTCTTTAGCAGCAGTTATCTTATCCATACTTGCCCATTTCACTTCCTAGGCATATCTTCCTACATTCTTTTAGCTCCAATTTGGAAATAGATCCATAATCCTGCCACCCCTCAACCATGTCCAATGCGTACACCCTGCTCCATCATCACCTCTCCTAAATTTCTGGACCGGCCTCCTAACCAATCTACTTATACCCTGACTCCCAATGCTCCATTCTCCATGCAGCAACAAGTGAGATTCTTTCAAGGCTACCAGACAAATCATTACACCTCTGTACTCAAATCACTGCCCTGACTTCCCATCTCACCCTAACATCTAATTAATACCTACCATGGCCTCTGGCTCCCAGCTGCTCTTCTGCTTCTCTGCTCTAGCCCACCTGGCCTCTTTGCTATTATTAATCATGGCAAGTATAGTCTCTTCCCAGGGCCTTTACACTAGCTGTTCCCACTACTTGGACACTCTTTCCCACATGTCCTCTGGCTTACACCCTCCCTCCTTCCCCCTCAGATCTCTATCCAACTATCACTCTGCTGAGAGGACTGCCTGAAGAGCATGCTCCACACCCACCCTCCCTTTCCCTTTAATCCTGCTTCATTTAACTTACCAGTGCCTGTCACATCAGCTTATTCATCAACTTGCCGGTCTCCTCCTACTTGAATGTCACCTCTTTGGAAGCAGAGAGCATACCTATCTTATACACTGCTGCATCCTAGAAGCCAAGTACAAACCCTGACCTAGAGGTGAATGTAATGAGTGATTGTTGAATGATCTTGCAAAGGACCTCTCTCTGTTATTCTTAACACCAAAGCCCTAGTTTAAGAGAAAATAGTCTCTCACTGGGCTTAGTGTTGTAACCTCCATACTAGTATTCTTGATTGTTTACCCCTGCCCTTCTCATTCATCTTCCATATGGCTACCAGAGTGATGTCATCTACAATCTGACCTTGTCTTTTCTGCTCAAAATCTTTTCCAATGACTATAGAATATAGGAAAACTTCCTGGGCACATCATACAAAGTCTTTTGAAATGTGGCACCTGCCCATTGGCTAAGCATCATCTCCTACCATAGTCTCATGAATTACATTACTTGTAACCCACTCACATCCCAGTGACTTTTCACTTGCTAGTTTCTGTCTGGCACAACCTCCTCTGCTTTGCCTCCCTGGCAGCAACTCATTTAAATGGTCCCAGTTCAGATACCACCTCCTCAGGGAGGTCTTCCCTGATTATCCCAGGATAGCCTTAGGCACTCCTCTCCTGCAGCATTCAATTCCACCCTTTATATAATTTCAAGAAAGTATATTATTTTATTATAATCTGTTTTCAGGCCAGTCTCCTAATGAACAGCAAATCCCTTGATGAAAGGACATTTTATTAGCATATTCCTAATGCTTGGTCTATAATAAGTACCTGTTAATAAATTAACTGAGGAGGCATTTAAGAGGAAAATAAATTATTACAAGACAATGTTACAAAATACTGTGCAAAAGGATCTTAGCAACTGGTGCTTTCAATATGACAGTGAGAAAACCAGGTATTAAATCTAATTAGAGATTTAAAGCAAATATGTATTTATAGTTAGGTCAACAATTCAAAAGATGTGGTTTTAACATGGGGGTAAAAGAAAAATGAGCCAATCATATCCATCTATGCAAATCTGCAAATTTTCACTATTTTTCCCCTAAAGTATTCATTCATTCTATGGTGCCTGAAGAGTACTCCCATTCCATCTCATCCCTCAATACATCTGGAAATATATGAAGGCTAGACAGGAACCTATCATAAAAGTACATCAAAGTATTTAAATAAAAAATATTATCAAGATATATGAAGAATACTTTAAAAACACTACTTAGATCCATAAAAGATTTGACTAAATAGGAACATATACTCTGGGGAAAGGTTGATTCAATTTCATAAATTCTTAATTAATCTATAAGTCTAACCCTTCCCTCAAAATATGATTTTTTCAGTACTAGACAATGTCTAAAGTTTATACAATAAAACAAGCATGTAAGAAGGCCCAGAAAGATTCTGGAACAAAGAAAAATACGAGGTGACTATCCACACCAGATATTAAAACAAAGAAAATTTTTAAATAGGGAGCACCTGGATGGCTCAGTCAGTTGATCATCCAACTCTCGATTTCAGCTTGTCAGATCCCAAGGTCATGGGATCGAGCCCAGCATTGGACACTGTGCTGAACGTGGAGCCTGCTTAAGATTTTCTCTCTCTTCTTCTCCCTTTGCCCCTCTCCCCTGTTCATGCTCTCTAAAATAAAAATTTTTAAAGTAAACAAAAAGCTAGAGAAATTAACAGTGTTGGGCTAGCCAACAAACTAACAGTTAACAAAACAGCAAACTCCCCAAATGGTTCAAACTGCATAAGGGAATTTAAAAGATTATGCTACCCTTTCATGCCACCTCCACCCTGGTCTAAGTAAACATTGTCTTTCTCAAAAATTAACTTATCACAGGCAAATAAAAGATACATCATTCAAAAAATATTTGGGGGCAAGTAGGTAGTTACTGGGAAGAAATAAAATTGAATTTCTATTTTATTACTAAACTAAGTGTGAATAAGAATAAAATCATTAAAATACAAAAAAGAAATTGTTGAATTAGTTTTATGATCCCAATGTGGGTTTGGCTTTTTTCATTACTATACAAAATCCAGAAACAACAGAAGTAACATGACAACTTCAATTTCATAAAACTTAAGAATTTCTTATCCCCAAAATATTATAAACAATATCAAAAGGCAGATGACAAAATAGGGGGAAATCATAGGGAAATTTTAATTTCTTTAATATATAAAGAGCTCCTAAAAATCAAGAAGACCAAAACTCAAAAGTGAGCTCACAAAGAACATTAACAGAATGTTCACAGAAAAGGAAAATATAGGTAAGCACATGAAAAGATGCTCAAACTAAACTATGGGATACTACTTTTCACATAGCAGGTTAGCAAAGATCAAAATGTTTGCTGATGGGGACAGCTAGATGGCTCAGTCAGTTAAGCATCGGCTCTTGATTTTGGCTCAGGTTATGATCTTGGGGTTTATGAGATCAAGGCCCTCGTTGGGCTCTGCACTGACAATGCAGAGCCTGCTTAGGATTCTCTCTCCCTCCTGCCCTCTTTGTCCCTCCCCTGCTCACATTCTCTCTCAAAATAAATAAACATTAAATAAAATGTTTGCTGGTGGGCTTAGGAATAAGGAAACAGGCATTCTCATTCAGTGCTGGTGGAAGTATAAATTGGCACACTTCTGTTACTGGGAATTAGGTAAGAGCTATCAAAATTTTAAACTCACATGTCCTGTGACCCAGGCATTCTGCTTTTAGAAATCTTTCCTACAAACTAACTGCCACAAAACAACTCCTCCCAAACCACCCTGCCCTTGTCTACACCAATCCCATCTCCTTGGTTATTCCCCCCAGGAAACTGCTAATGACATTATAGTAGTAGCCCGCTTAGACCACACACCATCTAAGGAGCAACCATCCCTAACCCCTCTGTCAGAATCAAAGGAATTTAATCTTTGCTGCCACCTTGCTCCTTGTTTTCTTCCATCTCAATTTCTCTTTTCCTGCCAGAAAGTCACTTACTGTGTCTAGTAGGTCCTCCTCCATAGACCCCTGTGGTCATTCATGTCTCCAATTCCCCTGTTCATATGTCACTGTGATATAGACTTGCAATTCAAGTGAACTGAATAAGCATTTAAGAGCCTGAAGTGCTCCTGGGTGACTCAGTCGGTTAAGCGTCTGACTTTGGCTCAGGTTATGATCTCGTGGTTTGTGAGTTCAAGGCTTACATCAGGCTCTGTGCTGACAGCTTGGAGTCTGGGGCCTGTTTCAGAATCTGTGTCTTCCTCTCTCTCTGCCCCTCCCCCGCTCGTGCTCGGTCTCTGTTTATCAAAAAATAAACATTAAAAAAATTTTTAAAAAGAGATTGAAAGCAAAAACTGATGCATTCTAAGAAGCATCATAAAATCATTCATCCAAACATGAAAAAGAAAGCATGATCATTAGAAGAAAGTCTGCTAAGTAGGTAAATAGAATTGCTCCAAATTCCTAACACTAGAGACAAATAATGGTAATATTAACAATTGTTTGACAATGTAACCATCTTGCAGATGAGCGTTTTCCAGGTACTATCTCATTTAACACTAAACAGCTCTAACTATGAGGTAGGGATTGTTAGTTACTCTCATTTTTATAATTGAGGACAATGATAGATAAAAAGACTATGCAGCAGCCTGCCCAAGGTCCAAAGATGAGTAAGTGGCAGAGCAGGATGGGAACCAAGCTGCCTCTCTCAGAGCCCAAGCTCTCCACCACCAGGAGAGATTTTCCTTTAAATCCAAATTCTTTTAGAAGAAAGGTAGAAAGTATTGACCAAAAGTATCCGTGGAATAAAATAGAACATGGATACTGAATTAAAGATCACACATAATAGGGCAGGAATTTTTAAAAATTCATGAACACTTCTTTTTGTTTCAGGACACCATTTCTACTAATGGACTCATCCAGATGTTCTACATTGGGCAGAACCTTTTTTTTTTTTTTTTTATAACTGTTGCTCACTGATACATATGTCTCACTGGTTTTATCCTTCTTCCCTCCCAAACTGAAATAACTTGCTAAGTTTCTATACGTTCACTTTCTAGTTCACTCTCATCTCTTCCTAATGAGCTGTGCTCACAGGTGATGTCCATCATTTCCCTGCCCCACCTCCCAGGCCCAGAGCTCCCGAAGCTCAAGCTCTCAGTCTCCTAGAAGAACACTCCAATCTGTTCCCCTCAGACTCAAGTGAGAGACAGGTCTGTTTCTATCCTATATTCTTCATCTAAATTCTGACAACGTTCCCCTTGAGAAAAATACTCATGAGCTCTGGTGTCCATCTTACTTTTCCTTTAAGTCAATTCAAGAGCTAAATGCCTGATTATAACTTTTGTTCACAGTACCATTGTTTCAACAGCTGCAATTACCTAGGGGAAGAATCTCTCAAGATTGTGGTTTATGGAGACTAGTTAAAAAGTACATGTAATAACAGTAAGCAGAAAACAATGCATGGAGCAAAATAATTTAAATATAATAAGTTCAATAAATAGAAAATCCAAATATGAAGATAACAGTAGCATCAACACTCTTCATTTTCACCATTGTGCATATCACCATCTGACATGCTTTGTATCTGCTAATGGTGTGTTTGCTCCTCCTCTTTCTACCCAGATGTTGGCTCCATGAAAGCAAGATATAGATGGTTTTGTTCACTGTTGTTTCTTTAGTGTCCAGACCTGTGCCTGAAGCATAGTAAATTCATAATAAGCACTTGTTTAGTGAATGAGCAAAGAAGTGAGCTTCTTTTCTACCTCTGATCTCTCACTAAAAATCTATTTGCTTTCATGTTCTGGCCAAGGTATCTAGAGATTGTCCAACTCCATCTTCTTAGGTTACATTCAAGGTGGAGAGGCATCTGACCAGATCCAATTCTCAGATGCACAAAACTTAACTTACCCCTCCCTAAACCTATGTTCCCTAATTCTTTTAGGGAAAAGAAAAGTACGAAGAGGCACAACAGAAATCATACGTTGGGGATGAATGGAATTGATTACAGATAGAAGTTTCTAATAAGCTACTTTTTAACCTATATGAAATAGCTTATCCATGCATATACACAAAGATTAATAAAATGATTATATTCTTTGTAAATAGCACCAAGCTAATTGCCACAGAAAAACAAACAGAAGTTATGGGCAATGAAGCACCAACGGACCATAGGGTTCTTTACACTCTGGACAGTACTTTCACAAGAACTTCAGTGACCTCCATCCTAAATTCTCTCTAGGTCTAAACTGATTGATTTAGATTTCCTGGCTTCATTTTCTTCTGATGACTCTGAATGTCAAAGTGTACCCTCAAGGGTAAATGGGCTGGGTGAGAAGCAAACATCTTACGTAGTTATGTACTGAGCAACTACTCTCCTTCCCTGCTGAACACAGACTTTTGATTAATTAAATCTGAGGGGAGATTCCATTTTGGCTTTATCCAGGCCCTATTAATTATCTCCCATCTCTCAGAAATAATAAACTGCCACTTACCTCTTCTGAATACCATCCCCATCTCCCCCACCCAAAGGTCCCTGGACTTTCTCTGCATTTTCCATTTCCCTCCCCACAACCACCCCCCAAGCCATCTTCTTGTTGACACACCATCAGATCTGTAAGTTCTTTTTTGCTTTGAAATGTTTACTTATTTATTTTGAGAGAGAGAGACAGAGAGAGAGAGAGAGAGAGAGAACAAACACACAAGCAGGGGAGGGGCAGAGAGAGGGAAAGAAAGAATCACAAGCAGGCTCCACACTGTCAGCACAGAGCCCAACATGGGGCTAGAACTCACAAAACGTGAGATCATGACCTGAGCCAAAACCAAGCGTCAGATGCTTAACCAACTGAGCCACTCAGGCACCCCAAATCTCTAAGTTCTTGTTCAAGCCAGTTGCTCTGTCCCTCTTACCCCCTGCCTTACCTGCACACCTACAGCCTATAGAATCTCTAATCATCTGCCTTGTAACCAGATCATTTACACATGAAACAAGTCCTTACTAGTTTATGACTTTTTAAAAATACTTCATTCCTGGGGACCTAACACAATGCTTTGCTTATAGAAGGTACTTAATAAATTCTGGTTTACTTTATTGAAACTCATATGTAGACAAACATTTTCTGGGAGTTTTACATAGAATTTCTAATGGACTGCATCAGGATGACTGCCAATCTCATTATCCTTCTTAGTATAATTCATATAGTTATATTATTCTGAAAAATTAAGTTCTCCACAAAGAGCAGTAGCTACCAATACCAGGACCATAGGTTTTATATGGTGATTCCAAATCTAGCTTGTTCAAGGATTACTGGGTATCTGCTATTGGTATCTCCAGTCACTAAACTATGCCTTGGGATTAGAGATGAAAATATAGTTCCTGCCCTCAGGAACAAAATGTCTATTTGGAAAAAGAACCAATAGACAAACAATCACAGTACAGTCTATAAAATACTATGAGATCTTTGTACTATGGGATATAAGAGCATAGACATGATCTACCTACCTCAGCTTTGCACAACAGGGATTAGTAAAGGTGTTAAGTGTCACAGAACTTCCTTGAGAGATGATATAAGAACCTGCCTTGAAAGTTAGTCTGAAGAGAACAGAGACATTTCAGAGGAACCAGAACATGCAAAG
This sequence comes from Cryptoprocta ferox, assembly GCA_028646485.1. NCBI lineage: Eukaryota > Metazoa > Chordata > Mammalia > Carnivora > Eupleridae > Cryptoprocta > Cryptoprocta ferox. Next base: position 19,704,416 of record CM053571.1, read on the forward strand.
GCACTGAGGCAAGTGAAAGCACTGCAAATGGTTTGATACTTCTAAAAAATTCCACAGGAGCTGCAGAGCAAGAGGTCAAACAAGCAAACAAAGGCTGTATGTAATAATGGGCTTGCCATGCAAGGCCAAGGGATTTGGTCTTTAACCTATGATTGATTAGTTCCACAAACACCAGACTACACATTTAGGATTCCAGGGAATAGCTAGTTTTTCCAAAGAACAATCATTTTATGAATAATAATAGTATAAACAAGTTTATTCAATCTCTTTTGCTCAGTCAGGTAACAGGAACAGAAGCTAAGAATACTGTTTTGAAAATGGAAGATACATGTTGCAATGACAGCAAAGGTGCCTTTGTAGGAAAAGAACTTGTCAGTGGAATACTCCCAGGCAGAAACTGACCAAGCGAATGGCTTTTCAAATGGATTCTTTGAAAAACCATCTGAAACAGTAAGATCACTGGCTGAGAATCAAGACAAACTCCATGAAGCATAAACTACACTCTGAACACTCAGCAATGGTGGCGTCCAGCTGTTTTGTCACTGGATCCCCACTGCCTGGCATTTGGATGGACATAATAGGTGCTCAATATGTATTAAGTGAATGAGTGGATGAAAGAATCCATCTATAAATATATCAACCCCTCTACAAAACTGATCATCAGTTAAATAGTTGAAATGCAAGGGGGAAAAAATAACTGAGCATAGTGTTTGTAAAATTCTTGAAATGTTCATAAGAAAAGCAAACTTCAATATAAAAAATGCATTTCTACACAAGCATGAACAAATTACCATAAACATTGGCTTGATGTGACTCACTCTGACTGGTACAGCCACGTAATCTGCATGAAATGAACCCAGAAATAATGGACACCAGTGAGTTAGATGCCACAAAGCAGTTTTGTGAGCAATGAATGACACAGTAAGTGTCAGCTGTGTATTGTGGAAAGGGCCCCACACCGGGAATGGAACAAGGGATCTGAGTAAATCCAAGCACATTGCACTAAAATGTCTTTCCAGGTGCTAACCAGGTCTCCAACCCTGGAGAGGGCACAACTTCCCTGAGACTCAGCTTCCTTATCTAGGAAATGAGAGGGTTGATAAAATGTGCCTCAAAGTCCTTTTTGATGGTTAGGAGGAACATTTCAAAATGTCTCAGAGTAAGCAGGTGGTAGTCATGTACACAGGAACCCTGTTCATGAAGGCTCACCATTAACACACTTTTCTGAATCTGATATTCACATCATGGTTATAGTTCCGGGGGGCGGGGGTAATCAAAGGAATGTAGAGCCCACCTCTTCTCTAAGAATGTCTAACCTGGATCAATTACCTTAAAAATTACCATCCATCCAATAAAAAATAGAGGTAAAATAACAGTTCATAATTTTCAATGGTTGGAGGAACCCAATGAAATTATCTGGCCAAAGCCCAAGGTAGCAGATAGGATATGAGTCTCATAGCAGTTGGTGCCTGGGGCTGCACTGGAACCCGGGGTCCTGAAGACATCCTCTGTGACTAGCTGTCTTCTGTCTCCAGACACTCATTCCCTCTGACACTCACAGGAGGTCCTCAGTGGGAGACCAACAGGAAAAATGTAAGTAAGTGAATTCCTGCTGTGTTACAGTATGTCTGCTTTCTATAAGAATGGCTGCTGGCTCACACAAGCCAAAAGGTCACTCAGCAGATGCCTAATTAAGGGTCAAGGATTTCTATTTGAGAAAAGGTCCACAAAATCTGTCATTATTTATTTTTAACAACTTCTTGGATCTTTAGACTTAAGGGCCAACAGCTTGACTAGAGAATTAAATGCTACATAAAGGGAAGAATTTCCCCTTTCGTCTTGCATTATTTTGGGGCTGTGATTTGGTTCTCCTCCAAAATTCTGCCATCTCCCTCTACCACCCAAGAGATATAACTTGCAACATAAACATTTATGACAGTCTGGCTAGATTATTATGCTACTGAGGACAGGATTTTTTTTTTTTTGCAAAGCTGTCTAGTGACTATAGTCCTAAATGAATTCAATAGGGAAGCACAGATCAAAAATGCAGCATTCAACACAGCTCATGAAGCATTTCTCCTGTTTTATACAAGGTAAGTTGCCAATTGAATAGCCTGTTCCTTTCAAAGTAGATCACCATAGCTAGTGTTTGAAGTGGTCTTGAATCTCTGTTAGAGAACAGTCCTCTCCCAAAGCAGCTTTATGTGGGAGTTGTACATTCCTCTTTTTTCTCTGTTAAAAAAAAAAAAAAAGGCTCATGGAAACATGGTAAAGTATATTATTTATACTAGAAAAGTCAACAGAAAAATTCAGCCAACATCCTTAATGATATGGTTCATCCAACCCCCCCCCCCAAGAAAGGCTGTATCATAGAAAAAAATTTTTTTACTTTGTAAAAATAGACTCCATAAACTCCCCTCTAAATACAAAGACCTTTTAGGTAGTAAACATGTCAAGATTTGAGGGCAGTCCAACCTAGACAGACCTAGAATGTCATTAATTTAAATGCAAAACTGATTCTATTTCTGGTCCTGATAATCAACTATGGAAAACAGTTTCAATGACAAGAATGCCTGAAGAAGCATGAGGTTATATGTGTATTAATGGGGGCAATTTCTTCCCTCATGAACAGGATTACAGTTTGAACGCTGAAGTTCGGCTACTAAACGAGAAGCTGTAACCAACTCTCCACTAGTTGTCAATTTTCACTGCCTGAGTTTCTAAGGGTACGTGGATGCATGCTCACACATAGCAACATACATAAAGCAGAAGTAGGAAAGAACACAGAAAGGAACAGGATAAAAATGGAATACTGATTTACAGTAGAAGCCGCAGATTTCAAATTAAACCACCCCGGAAAGAAACAGTAAAAGCATGGTTTTAATGATGCCTGTAATTAACAAATGTGAAAAATGAATAAGTGCATCATCTACACCAATAAAGATGCTTCTGGACCGATTTCAAATAACTTCCATTCGCCAGAGTGGCAAGCAAAACCAGTTGCAAGGTGCAGCCCCTGAATCAACACACAAATAAAATGTTGTGGTGACTTCATCACAACAAGAGGCTACTGGCTCCACTCAGCACAGCTTTTATCAATTTTTCCTGCAGTTTTCTGCACAGCCTTCAGAGACCCTGCAAAGGAATTAACATGACACCATGCTGTGAGACAAGGAAATCCTGTAGAATTCTCCCAATTCAAAGAAATTCCCAAAGGCGTTATCTGGAGGAGGGGTGTAAGAAGTGGGGAAAGCCCTACAATAACAAAAACAGAAAGCGCTAGCTAGAGAATGCTAAGCCATAGCTTAGGAATTTTGTTTTGATCCTCTAAAAGAGCATGCTACAACTATTGAAAGTATGTTCACGTAACAGTCATCAGTAAACATTACATTTGTGTATATACTTGCATACACCACACACACACACACACACACACACACACTTCTGATTGTATAGGCAAACATTCTGTTCAGCAAGATAAAGACGACTAAGGAATTTTCTTCGCTCAAAGCTGAAGTTGCTACTAATTAAAAGGAAATATTTTTTCAATGCATGCAAAATTGCTTAGAGTGTGAAACACGGAGTCTATTTCCTTGACATACAAGCGGATTCTAACTCTTCCCATCTTGAGTACCTCAAGCTGTGTTGCCAGGCACCTGATAAAAATCCTTGCAATTGGAGGAATACAAGAATAAGCAAAGTAAGAAAACACCATTAAGGATGTAAGTAAACAAGTAAGAATGAAAGAATTATTCAAGGAAGCAGAGAAGTCTACCAGTCAGATCACAACATTGCTATGAGCTATAACTGAGTGTAGGAAAGAGTGGATATTATAACAGCTAATTGAAACTATGAATGTATTTCAAACATTACTTAAGGATTCAGAGTTTACAGTCTGCAATATCCCAATTTTTTGTTTTGTTGCTTTTAACCTATTTGCTGGTTTCACTTTGAAACTGGACTGTACATAAACATCTACAAATTCTTGCTATTTAAATGTATGCTTTCATATAAGAACTCTCCACCAAATATATCTACTCTGAACCCAGGGAACAGAATAAAAGCATATGCCTGATGTCATCACCACTATTTTAAGAAAAATCCACACAGGCAGTGGAACTAAAAGTGGTGAGAATGAGCAAGACAGTTGAGGAACTTCATATTCCAAATTCCCAATCAACAGGGGAAAGACCAGAAATTTCACTGCACCTTTTTTTTTTGTTACCAAAAATCACATTTATTAGCGCAGTATCTTACAAATCACAGACTGAATTACAATTGATCAGAACCCTCCCTAGAGTGAAATGGACCAGAATTAGAAATCCCACACAAAATCAAATAAGACAACCCATCTTCTAGCCCAAGCTGGAAAAGAACTAAGCAGAATTACCACTGCGAAGCTTATTCTTTGGAATGCCAAAATAATTCAACACACCTGCTAGCAAAAACAAAAAAAGAAGGACATCTCCCTGTGAAGAGAGGTACTCACTCAGTCAACCACCAGTGAGATCTATACCAAATGTTCTTGGTTTCCTTTGGACTACAAGAGGCATCCATCCAGTAACAGACCTCAAGTTGTGTTTCTGTCTGCAGCAAGGCTCAGGACACCAGGTGAAAAATTAGGACACTATTCTAAGAGTGATGTCCTGGAATAAACAATCTGCCTGTGGACACTGCAACACACATGTTCTTCCTCTGAAACCTGCTTATTTTCACTTAGAAAAGTCTAACCATTCCAGTAGCCTCAAAGCATTTCCTCTCCCAGCAGGAGGATGAAACTATGTTGCCAACTCAAAAAACGTTCCTGTCATCACTGCCCCACCAGCCTCTGAAAAGGATGTAAAATATGGTTTGCAGAGCAGGCACCCTGAGATTCCAAAGGAAAGGAAGCAATGAGGTCATGAATTACTCCATCCGCCAGTGCGGGATTCCTCCCGCCGCAAATGTCACTGCCCAAGTTGTGAAGCCCACAAGACACAGGGCCAGTTTGGACTCCCAGGGGCAGGTGCTCCGAGTGCCACTGCCCACAGCAGACTCCAACATAACTCACGCGGGTGCTGTCTTCACCTGGAAAGATGGAATAGTTTGCTATGTGGGCCGCCCAGCCCCGGCCCTTCCGGGTTCTGAGAGTGAACCTCAGCATGCCAAGGATTCATCTTGCCCAAATTTGTCAGTCACCCTCCACAGATTCCCTGCACACTGCTGCAGTTTACCATCGTGAACACACTCCCCTGGCTGCCGCTTCAAGGACAAAGAGAGAGTGCTTATGTTTCCATCAGAGCTGAGAAGCTCAGGTTTATGAATAAAAAGAAAAGACAAAAAGAAAAACAGTCCAGACAAATGAGCCCTGACATTTTAGTTCGCTGGATCACTCCAGACACGGATCCATGAAAAAAGGAGAAACGCATAGAGAAGGTCACTAAAGCTTAGCTGGGAAGAGAGGGAGCAAGCGAGCAAGAGCCTTCAGTTCACTGCAGCAGCGCAGCTCATTCAATGCAAGCACTTACCATAAAAATAGAAAGTCAAAAGAAGGAGAAGGGATCCTTCCTCAGGGTCTTAGGCAGAAAGAAATCCAGGCAAGTGCCTCGGGATGAGGCCAGCAAAGTGATGAAAGGCGATAAAACCACCACACACAAGTCCGTTCCAGCCTACCCTCGGCCCGCATGCAGTTGTTTGTGCTGTAAAAACCCTGAGAAGTCTGGAGCAGGACTCTCCCGAGAGCGAGCTGGAGTGAAAGCAGCCTGCTGGATTTCACCGCCAGCTCAGAGCATCACGCCCAGGACTTGTCCTCCCCCCGGGTGAAGGGGCGTCACAGTCGGGGGTGGCTAGGCACCAGGCTGGGGTCAGAAACGTGAGAAGAGGGGAGGAAAGGAGCTTCTTTTAAGTGTAAGGAACTGCCTGTGAGAATATCAGTATTCCATATCAGTTATTGCTGGTGACCAATCAGCCCAGCCAGGGAGAGCCCTGTCAGTGTGACAAGAGAGCATCAGAGACAGCTAGTTCTGAGAGACGAAGGACAGCCCCCTGCCTCCAACAGAACTTTGGCAGGACTGGCATCTCACTTTCCATTCAATTGCTGATAATATTTGCTTTGTTATTAAAAACAAATTCCAAAGCCCCATTGTGAAGGCTCAGGAAGTTTCCTATGCATCCCACAGTATCTCAGCCAGAAGCCAGACTTGAAACCCACCCTAAATGAGGTCTTCTGGCATCTCCAGACCAGACAGCCTGATACTGGGCATGGAGAGGTCACCCCGAGTATAGTAGTGGCACTTTGGATGTGAGCTTCTTTATAGCCAATGCACAGGATGTGAGGACCAGAGACTGGTCTCCCTATTTCACAAGTGAAAAATTGATGCAGAAAAGGGTTAAAGGTCTCTTCAGAAATTTGCCTCTCAGTTTCATCATTTTCTTGTGCACTATATGCACAGGAGTCTTTGTCAGAGATGAATTTATCAAGATGGCTAAGAGTTACCTTTAAGGTCTCTTAAATCACCAGTAAGACAGAGAAAATGTGGTTTTAGGCAAACAACCCTGTACAGAAGTTCATGGGCACACTGAAGTATGCGAAACTGTGCTAGACTAATAGAAGAGGCACAAGAATTGGGGCACCTGGGTGGCTCAGTCTGTTAAGCATTGACTTCAGCTCAGGTCAGGATCTCACAGTTCCTGGGTTCGAGGCCCATGTTGGGCTCTGTGCTGACAGCTCAGAGCCTGAAGTCTGCTTAGGGATTCTGTGTCTCCCTTGCTCTCTGCCCCTCCCCCGCTCACACTCTCAAAAATAAAGAAAAACATTAATTTTTTTTTAAATGGGCAAAGGAGCAAATCCCTTCGTGGTGATTAAAGACTAAGCAGAGAAAGCAATACTTTTCCTTCTTGCCTTTTTCCCCATTCTATTCTAACAATGAACTTATGACCTTAGTACATATATCTGAATTTATTTGTTTTTGGTTGTGATGATTAAATTAAGATAGGGGAGTAGGTTCAAAGTTAAATGCCAGTCAAACTGGACTCCACACTAAAACTTCCAAACTTTTAAACCTGGGGAGACAGTCTTGGGTAACTTTTTTTTTATCTCTGCAGAAAAGATTAATTCCCTTGCGCTAGCCAAGAGTTTATGGGAAGATACAAATGCTCCTAGCTTTGTTTGTTTTTCAGGTGGCTTACATGATATAGAGTTTTTAATTTTAGTTCTGTCTTTACCTAGAAGCTGAAATATCATTTGGACACTTTGTTGTGATTTCTGCCCAGAGGCAAACTAACTTTGGGGAGCCTGAATACCACAGCTTAAAAGGAAGGGCTGGGCTCCAAGGAACCAGTTAACTCACTGCCCAAATGAGTCACAGCAGGAGGGCATAAAAATGTTCCACATCAAAGATGAACATAATAAAATGAAATTGAGAGGAAGAAGAAAGTATCGTTTGCCAGGGTAGTCCTATGTACATTAAATAAAGAAAACCTGAGATACAGAGTCCCAAATTCTGTTTCACTACTCACTTCAGCTCAACCAGCAAACATTTAAAGAACAGCCAACCATGTTTCAGAGCTACAGAGATAAAAGTGGCAAACCCTGCCTTCAAGAAGTTTACAGTCTCAGGAACCAATTTAAATCTTTTCGATGTTTCAACACCGTGGTTCTGGCCAAGACTGAAAGTGTTCTATTTGAATGTCCCTTGAATAAAACCAAGCCATGAGTTGGACTCTGGACCCCAAGCTCTAAATTTGCCTAACAAGGTGTTTTCCATAACCAAAACATTGGGAAATATAAACATGCATGTTATTTTTTTTATCTCATTAAAACATGAAAAGGTTTTTAAACTAAATGTTTGCTTTTATCAGCATCAACAGCTTCGGACACTGCAAAAACATGGGCAGCATAAGAATATATTTAATAAGGGAATATTATTTAAACCTCCCAAAATAATTGAGATTAATACTGTTTATGGAACAGGTTCAATACCTTGAATATACAGGGTGATAATGAAGCATAAAAATGATAAAATTGCAGAAGTACAAATTACTTAGATTAAATAATTGCACATCTATATAGTAATTAGGTCAATGAAAACTGGTATTACTGTCACTTACTCTAATGCAATTAAATTTTTAAAGTTTGGCCACTTCTCCGCCCCTCCCTTCTCAAAAGACAATAGAACAACCTTACATTTCACATAGCGACAAAGGCCAACTGAATTTTGTAAAGGACAAAATATCCAAATCAATTAAACTTGGGACAATTTCTGGGACTATGTTTTCCTCAGTGGTATAACACTAGTACTTAATGCATAAAAAGTTCTCAGTAAATGAGATGGTCAAATGTTAGACAGCCATTTGACTGGCCAAGATAATTTGCTAAAGTTCTACAACAGCATGATTTAACACTTTATTTCAAAGACTAGAAGGTAATTTGAATTATGTACCTATACCTGCCACTTGTTTAAAAAAAAAAAAAAAGAGGGGCATCTGCGTGGCTTAGTCAGTTAGGCATCCGACTTTGGTTCAGGTCATGATCTCACAGTTCATGAGTTTGAGCCCCACATTGCGCTCTGTGCTGACAGCTCAGAGACTGGAGCCTGCTTTGGATTCTGTGTCTCCCTCTTTCTCTGCCCCTTCCTGTTCATGCGCTTGCTCGCTCTCGCTCTCTCTCGCTCTCTCTCTCATAAACATTAAAAAATAAATGAATAATAAAAGAAAAAAAGGTAGCGTTTTTAGGAAATTTGCTTCAGAGAAGCATGCTAACAGAGGTATAAAGTCTGAAAGACAAGGATTCGTAAAGCTCTATCTTTCAATGCTGAAATCATTCTACTTTCTGTAATCAGCCTGAAGAGAAAAAGTAAAAATACACCTGTTTTCTAGATGGTCAAAAGGGTACATGGGCATATACTTTCATTTAAAAAAATTTTTTTAATGTTTATTTTTGAGAGAGAGAGACAGAGTATGAACAGGGCAGGGGCAGAGAAAGAGGGAGACACAGAATCGAACCGGGCTCCAGGCTCTGAACTGTCAGCACAGAGCCCGATGCAGGGCTCAAACCCATGAACCTGAGCCAAAGTTGAATGCTTAACCGACTGAGCCACCCAGGATCCCCCATATACTTCCATTTTAGACATAAGAATCTATTAATGGAGTTATGAGAATCAAGAAATTTTAAGGAACATGCTGCCAACCAATGGTTTTGAAAAGAAAGTCAAAAATCTCTCTACAGGAAAAGCCTCTTAACTAACTTCTATCAACCAGTGTCTAAAGAAACTAATATATATTGAACCCTACTTTATGTCAGACTTTATTCAAGCGGCCTCACATGTCTTAGTCTTCACAGCACTCCCAGAACACAAATAGGATTATGTTCACTGCAGTAACTGGGGCTCAAGGAGGTTGAAGGTGTTTGCCCAGGTGGCAATACCAGTATATGAACAACCAGAACAGCCTCAAAATGCTCCCTCTTTTCCATGGAAACATGGGACTTGGTCATAGGAGAGAACCCCAAAACCCTTTTTGAAGGGGTTTTTGTTTTGATTTTTGTTTTGTGCGTGAGTGTTTTAAATGTTTATTTTCGAAAGAAGGAGTGCAAGAGCACTAATGGGGGAGGGGCAGAAAGAGAAGGGGACAGAGGATCTGCAGCGGGCTCTGTGCTGACAGCAACTCAAAGTTAAGAACTACAAGATCGAAACTTTAGCCAAAGTTGGACGCTCAACCACATGAGCCACCCAGACGCCCCTGTGTTTTGTTTGTTTCTGTTTTTAAGAGAGAGCAAGCAGGTAAGGGGCAGAGGGATAGAAAGAATCATAAGCAGGCTCCATGCCCAGCATGGATCCCCAATACAGGGCTCAATCTCAAGACCCTGAGAGCATGACCCGAGCAAAAACAGAGTTGGGACACTTAACCAACTGAGCCACTCAGGTGCCCCCCGAAATCATTTTGACTAAGCATGTCAGATTACTTTGGGACTCTTTCCATGGTGTTATATGAATTTGGGTGAAGTGGGAATGAGACAAGTCCGTATTAAAGAAGAAACATTTTACCTCAGATTAAATTTAACCCTTTTATGCAACAGAAATGATTGATGCTTATAATTTCAAGAGCAAGCAGTTGGTATTTGTTGATTTCTTTTTCCCAACTCTACCTCTACACTGCATTTTAAAATCAGAATGAGTGATCCCTAATTACTATAAGAATGGAGAGGATTCCAGAAAAGTGTGGGGTTGAACATAAGCACTGCAGTGTAATCCCTTGTCTAATACCTAAATTCTCCTTCAGCATTCAGTGAAAAGCCTGAAATGAAGAGAGAATAGGTTGCTTCACTAATGTTTGCCTACCAGAGGTCACTTGATGAGAATAATTTCCCCAAAGTGCTTAGTAGGCAGGCTTTCAAATATGCAACAACAATTCCAAATACATAAAAGGTAAATAATCTGCAGTACATATAGTCATTGCATCCAAGTCTTCAAAACTGTGTTTGCCCTCAGCGTTTCTCAGCCAAAAGAATACTATGGGGTCAACAATCACATTACACAGAAAGGATCTTTAAGATCACAGACCTAAACTTTTTCTCTCCTTCTTGAGAATAGAAAAATACTTCAATGGTTGGCTTGAAGAGTCAGAATTGGGCTGAGTCTGGGGAGACCAAAACAAGGTGGGTGTATGAGTGTGTGCATATGTGTGTGTGTACTAATGGAAAACCCATGTGTGCATCCAAAATCCAACTGGTGTGTCTCCATATCCAATTAGTCTTTAAGCCTCACTAATGTTTTCCCTACCATTCTCTTCGATGTATAATTAGGCATGATGACCAAGTCAGGGCCATCTTCCTTCTCCTAAACTATAACAATCGTTTCCCAACCTGACTTTCCCTTACCAACCGCATTTGCTTTCTAAAACACAGCAAGTTTAATCATGCCACTGCCTCACTAACAAACCTGGCATGCTCAGGCCAAATATAGTGCCTCCTGAGCCTGGCACTCAAGGCCCTTTGCAACTGGACCACCAGCATCATTTTCCACCATTCCTTCCTGTATATCCTATGCTCTGTATATACCCAATTACCATGAGAAAGGAATAGGGTATCTGAAGAAGAAGAATTATCTGTTTTTCCTAGAATAACCTTCTCTCCCTGGAGAAACCCTATTATTCATCCTTTAAAGCCCAGTTTACTATCATCTTCTTGGTGAAGCTTTCCCCAAATTCCCCAAAGTGACTTAATCGCATCTTCCTCTGTATTTTCATAGCATTATTTCTAGTCTTTTACTATACAGCAAGTAACATTGTGCTAAAATAATTACTATCTTTTAACATATTTGAGATCCTTTGATAGTCCCAGTGTCTGGCACACAATAGGAGCTCAAGAGATTCATGGAAGAGTCCATTTTTTATGCCTCTTCTTCACAGTCAAAAGCACTCTGAAAAAAGCACAAATTTGTTTTCTGGAAGTCTGAAGAACTATAGGCTTATGAGCCATACAGCTCTCTTCCTTCAATCAGGAGTTTCTGTGATTTAAGACAAGGACCCTGAATTATGTCCTGAACTAGAATCAGTGAGCCAAGTCCCAGCTCTATCCCCTGTGTCACCTCTTAACCCAAATAAGAATAAAACAAGTCCTGCTTACTTGTGAGGGCTCTTCTGAGCCACAAATGAGGAACCATAGAAAGAACTTTGCAAACTATAAAACTATGTTAGTAGGCAGAGTTACTGTCACTATCACTGCTTCATGATTGTTAATATCACATCAAAGCGATCACAAAATTCAAGACCCATATCTTCTGAAAGGCAGCCTAGGAGGCCAGTGACTCAGCACTTCTTCATTCCAAGTGCCTTGCTCAATCCTACAGGTCTGCAGTTAGGGGCAGTGGAAGAGTCAAAAGGCACAGGCTCAGGTCCTAGAAACCCAGTCCCACATAGCCAGGTCCTTGTCTAGGAAATGGGAGTTACTATCGCTACACCTCACTATGTTGTTGAGCAAGATGGGATGTGATTTACACACAATATACATAAATCTATTATATTTACAAGTCTCTAACAAGCATTCTGTTGCTGGTTGGGAAAAGTGAGCCATTTACTCCTCATTCTACAGTATCTGCATACAACCCAACCACTGCCCTCCGTCTGTTTCTTGAACTCACAGAGCTCATTCCTACCACGTGGTCTATGTAATGTGTTTCCTCTGCCTGGAATCCCTTTTCCTGAGACCCAGGCTTGGCCACTCATCAGAAAGACTTCCCCAACTCTGCCAATCATTTTCCATTATCTCACTCTCTACTCTTTTCACATTTATCTCTCTCTGTAACCATCTTCTATGATTGCTGATTTAACATTTGTCCTCTACACTATAAAGTATGCTCCCAGGCAAGAATGGTCTCTTGCACTCATTGTGTCTCCACAGCCTCAAGTATCCAGAACATGAGAGGTACTCAGTATACATTTTTTGAATATTTACAGGATAACCAATGCTTGTATAACTGTTCATATGCTCTCTACATCTATACAAAGTTCTAATAATCCTTAACTATTGACGAGGAATGAAATCTAGGAGGTCACTTAATATAGTACTTAGGACCATACCACAATGTTCAAGCATGTATATTTAATAATGTATAACAGACATTAAAGTGCTATCCAGGAACGGGGTACCTATGTGTAATATGCCAATTCCTGTCCCATTACAAATAGGAATTACCAAGAATAGCATGCTGATCCTTACCTATATAACAGGAACTGAAGAACTGAGCAAAAACATTAAATGTTTATTTAATAAATCAAGAGATTTCATGGATCCTTATTTCACACTTTCCTTCTCTTTTTTAATGTTAAAATTGGTCCAAGCTTCTCCTGAGAAGTTGACAAGGTCCTTGATCTCTGAAGCATCAACTAGAACAGTTTCAGAATACTAGGAGCCCAGGAATCTAGGCAATTTCTCTCTCCTCCCACGAAGGTGCCTCAAAGGCAAGATACAGAAATCCTCTGGAGCCTGACCACATCATCTCCATTTCTGATTAGTCCAGCCTGAGAGGAGGCCTAATAAATAAATAACCATGGCAATCCTGTATAATGTATGAAGGTTATTTTCCAATGGTCATCTGGAAGGACATAGTTTTCAATTAGAGTATTTTCAATTAGCAATAGCACGCCAATCTACAAAACAGGCATATGGATTTGTCATTGGCAAGAAACAGGAAACAGGCAGTTCTCTTAAAAAAAAAAAAAAAGTGGGGGGGGAATCCTAGACTCAATACCAAACATATCTTTTTCTCCCAGATCTGCTCTTCCTCTGGACTTTTCTTTTTTTTTCTCCACTTAAGAGCATCACTATCTACTCTGCTGCCCAAATAAAAAGACATTTATTGACTCTTACATGGAAAACTATTTGGGATCCTTTATAGGGTACCCAGAAATCTCAGCAACATTCTTTAACTCATCTTGCCCATGTTCCCATTTCTTTCTTCTGTCCATCATCTCCCCATTTCCGTCACCCCAGTCTCATTACCAATTCTCCTCTGAACTAATGTGATGGTCTTAAAAACAACTTGCTTTTTTTTCATGTTTATTTATTTTCAGGACGGGGAGGGAAGAAGGGGCAGAAAGGGAGAATAGAGAGACTCCCAAGCAGGCTCTACACTGTCAGCGCAGAGCCAATCATGGGGCTCGAACTCACGAACCATGAGATCATGACCTGAGTGGAAATCAAAAATAAGATGCTTAACAGACTGAGCCACCCAAGTGCCCCCTTTTTTTTTTAATGTTTATTTATTTTTGAGAGAGAGCAAGAGTGAGCGAGAGCAAGAGTGCGCATGCACTTTCCTGACTTGTGTCTCAGTCCAATCCATCCCTCACAGCCACCTGAGGATTTTAAGTGAAAACACCATTAATACCCTCTCCCACTGAACACTCTTGCCTGCTTCTTACTGTGTGCAGGATGAAAGATACCCCGTAACTGTCCTCCTGTCTTTCCTCTCATCATCACTCCCCATTTGCCTCCTGCTATTCATCCATGTCCGAATAGCCTGCTTGGGATTCTCTCTCCCCTTCTCTCTCTGACCCTCCCATGTGTGCAGGAGCTCTTTCTCCCTCCCTCTCTCCCTCTCAATAGACAAACTTAAAAAAAAAATTTCAGGGTCGTGGCACAAGCTTTTTCCATTGCTTAGAATTTCTTCTCCCTGCCCTCCTCCTCCTGCACTCTTACTCTGAGACCCAACTCAAGCATTTCCCTCATCCTTGAAGCATTTCTAGACACACACTCCCTACACTCTAGAGTTAACCATTTCTACCTTATGGCACTGATCACATGGTATTCTAATGGTCTTATTATTGGATTTCTTCAGGAAAGTCCTCGTCCTGAGTTTTATTTACCTGTGTATCCCCAGAGATGAACTCTCCCTGGACATATTCAAATAAATGGTAATAGGGAGATTGGGCTCCCCTGTGTATCTGTCTCTTATTAGAGGCTGTGTTTCCCAAGGGATATAAGAGTATCTTGTCTATTTTTCTAACCTCTCAGCTTATTGCAATGACTGGTATATATGGATGCTCAGTGTGTATTTGTGGAATTGTTTTAAAATTATTGGGAAAAAAATCTTTCAGTTCAAAAAATTTAAAAATCACTCTGAGCTTATTTTTAATTAGCTCACTTTTTTATTTAAGAATTCTCCTTCTCCTTGAAATTATAGAACACCACAAGCATTAATTTACTCTACAAAGATTCAACCTCTGCAACTCCTGGCTTTTAATGGTAACCCAACTAATTGGGGCACCTTGGGGACAATAAGGCATTCCAAACATACTTTCTACTTTTAATTGCCTGGCAGAGGAAAGGCTATTGATTTTCTTGAGCCAAACGGCCTTCTTGGAGAAATTTCACCAGCATTTAAGTTTGGGGGACAGAGCCCTGTGTTCCTGTGTGCAGAATTTCACTTTTAACAGCAATGGGCTGTGGCTGTTCCTTGGAAATCCAGTGTCCCGACGAACATACAGGACCATTACAAAAGGGATGTGGCTTGAGGAAATAGGGCAAGACGTAGTACTTATGGTAGACCCTCTATACTGGCCAGAAGATTATCTAATTTTCTCACCCACTCCCCCTACCTCACAGGAAATTAGCTACGATGGATCTAAAGAACAGGAATAAAACTCCTCTGTGTGCATAGCTGCAATGGCCATTAGCACCTAAAGAACTATTCTCCCCTTCATGTGACTAAATGGGGGACATCTTCATCAGCAAGGAAGCCCACCAAAGTGATTGCAGACATCTGACCAACTCAGCTGGGGTGGGGGTCAGAAGAACACCTACATCTCCCATTCTCCCATGTTGCTAACCCACAAGTAAAAAAAATCAAGAATGAGCCATAATATCAGTGCTACAGATGTGATTATCTAGCCTGCCTTTTTTATACAATTTCTCCTCATTTCTCTGTAATCAGTTTTGAGTTCTATTATTTGAGTTGAGAGGAGAAACAGAATGAGCATTTTAAATAACTGTGACATGCTCATATTTTGGTAAAATGAAACTAGGCCATACACTGACCATTCTACACCTTCTTAGGGATGGATTTTTCCTTTTATGAATTTTTAAGAAGTCCTTGAACCTCTAACAAAAATAAATCTGTATCTCTGGTGGGAATGCAAAAGTCATATGACCACTTTAGAAAACAGTTTAGTGGTTTCTTTAAAACACACTCTTACCATACAATCCAGCAACTGTGCTCCTTGTTCTTTTCCCACATGAGTTGAAAAACCTATGTCCACACAAAAACCTGTACGCAAATATTTATAACAGCTTTATTCAAAATTTCCAACACTTGGAAACAACCAAGACATCCTTCAGTACTAGGTGAAAGTACAAAAACTGTGGTACACCCAGACAATGGAATATTATTCAACATTAAAAAGAAATTAGCTATCAAGTCATGAAAAGACATGGAAGAAACTTAGATGTATATTACCAAATGAAAGAAGTCTATATTAAAAGTCCTACATACTGTGTATTTCCAACCATATGGCATTCCACAAAAGGCAAAACTATGGAGATAGTTAAGAAGATAAATGGTTGCCAGGGGGTAAGTGGAAGAAAGAGATGAATAGGTAGAGAACAAAGGAATTTTATGGTGTAAAAATTCATGATTGTAATGGTAGATATATTATATATTTCATGGATTTTGACAAAGGTATGACATCAAGAGTGATCCCTCATGTTCACTATGGGCTTTGGGTGATTATTATGTGTTAATGTAGGTTCATCAGTTTTAGGATATGTACCACTATGGTGGGTTATGTTGATAGTCGTTGAGGAAGGGGTATATGTGAATGCTCTGTACTTTTGCTCAGTTTTGTTGGGAACCCAAAACCTCTAAGACAAAGTCTATTTAAGTAAACAAAAAAAAATCTCAGTCTCCCTGAAAAATAGGTGGTTGTTTGTTTTATTGTCATTGTTGTTGTTTTTCTGTTTTGTTTTTACAAATTTCAGTTGTCTTATGAGGTAGATACTTATGGGAAATGAACTTTAAAAAAAAAAAAAAAAGGAATAATAAGAGGATGCCCCTTACCCCAAACAAAGTGAAGTTCTAAGAAATTCACTGTGACAAACACAGACAAATCACATGGCCCTGTCGTTATACCTCAGAATCCCAACTATGAATGTGATAATGGCTGTCATGTTCTAATACAGTTCCTATTGTCAAGGCCTAGAAAACCTGAACACTGAATACAATGTGAATTCCACTGAAAAATTTAAAAGAAATTTAAAATTTGTCATCTTTCTTTCTAAGGCACTTCCCTTTTTAGGTTTATTCTGTATTACTGCCTAGGAGTAAAACAGGACAAATGTGTTAAGAAAAAATTGGCTTACAGGTCTCCATGCAGGACAAGAGAAAAGCAGCTACAAAGACTTAACCACACCTATAAATGATCAACTTTCCATTGCAATTACAGGAAAATAAGAAAACTGAAAGCAATGTCTTTACCAAATAAGGGTCTTAGATGGCTATGTCTGGAGAAAAGGAGGAAGAAAGGAGACAGTGGTGAGAAAAACTTACTGGAAGCATGGTGGGAAGGATGCCTTGCCAGTGAATAAAAGTCACTCTTCTCCTGAAGTTCAAAACATGGTAGGTAAAAAAAGAAATATGAGTACACAGCTACATGCAATATAGGCAGATGTTGATAAGCTCTAGGATACAGGTTCAAGGGTCAAAAAGAAAATGGGGTGGGAACAATGCAGGGGAATTTGAGAAGGCCTTCCAACGAGGGCAGATTTGATTGAGCCTCAGAGAAATGGCAGGCCTTCTGCAGGTAGAAGTTAAGACCAGACATGAAGGTCATGCCTGATAAAGTTATGGCCAGAGGTAAGACAGAACTGGGTCAGTAATGCATGGATTCATTCATTCATTCACACATTCAACAAACAACTTTTTAGTACCTGCCAGTGGCGGACATCATAGGCAGTGGAAGCAGTTAAGCAACATATGATGAGCAGGGATGAAACTTCACACAAATATGAACATTAGGTTACATTTTTTATAGGCAGCAGAGAGTCTGGTGGGATGGATGCTATTGGTTCCTTTCTCACCCTGGATTCCTCCCTTTCTTGTCTCCCTTGCCATACAGAGAGAGGCCAGCATATTAAAACCTATATTTACCAAACTCCTTGAAACCAAGACTCTGAAGGAGAATTAGGTTCCATCAATTTGATCCATTTGCATGAGCTTTGGAAAGTGAAAATTGGAAGGATACCATTTCCTTGACCTGTTTTGGCTGCTCTTCACTTTGATAAGATCATAAAGGTATGATTTTTTTCCTGGAGCACCATTCTGGGGTACAATGTCTTGCTGGGTGAGGAAAGGCAGTTGAGGGACAGTAGCACCAATGGCTTTGTGATCCATGAATAACTATGGCTGGAAGTTCTTATGCTCCAGGCTTTTAGTAGACCTTGGTGCATCCTTCCTGTACTTGTTCCTCTAAACCTCTTAATTTTATGATTCCTTAACCCCCAAGTTAAATCCTTTCCTGATTGAAATACCTAGAGCAGCCTCTGCTTCCTATACTGAATCTTAATGGGTATAGCCAACAGAGAGTTTGAAGCAAGGGAGAAATAAGAGCAGATTTGTGCTTCAGGAAGGGACCTTGGTGGCTGCTTCGAAGACAAACTGGAAACAGATTTAGGAAACTCTTAAGAATGTCCAGCTTAGACCAATGTGCCTGGGATACTGGGACTGAACAAAACAGTTGTAGTGGGAAGAAAGAAGAAGGAATGGAAATACGATATTTCCTAAGTATAATTTACAGGATTGAGTAAGAAAATGAAAATGAAAATGGAGTGAGATGAGAGAAGACTTCTTTCAGGATGAGAGAAGAAATTTAAACTTGGCCCTACTTCATCGCAACCCTGCCAGGGTCCTCTGCATCTGTTCTTCACCATCATAGCAGCTGTCATACTTCCTTAAAACTCATCTTTCTCTTCAGGCTTCAGACCTTTTTGCTTTTTGCTAAGGCCTAAGTGCAGGGCACAGCGAATAGTGCATAACAGAATGCTCAGTAGACACTGGTTGGGTGGATAGAAAGGGAGGAGGAAGAAAGGGAGGGAGGAAGTCTCTAACCTCAGAGACACTGTGCGGATTGAGATTCTATTAACCAAGGAAGTAATCACAGGCTGAGTACTGCTTGAGTAATATTGAATCTTGGATTACATGGGGCATCCAGGTGAGGAATATTAGCACACCAGTAGACACAGGAGTCTGGAGGTGGGAAGTAGGCGCTTTGACACAAATTTTAGAATTACTGCACAGAATGAAAGCTGAATACTTCACAGGAAAAGATGACACCTCAATAAAGCTTGGGTACTACCCACATTACTACAATGACAAAGAGAAGAGTGTCTAAAATTCCAATCACCATTTGAGACACTATATGCACACTGTCCTTTTAATTCTTGTAACAACTTACAAGTGAGGTGTTATCATTCTCACTTTACAGAGAAGGAAACTGAAGCTCCGCAAAGTGAAGTACTGCCCAAGGTCACACAGCTGGTGAGGACAGAGCTGAGGTTCAAACCCAGGTCTCCCTGACTCTCAGCCTCCATGAGAAGAAAGAGTTGTTCAAAGTGCCAAAGGACTAGTCAGAGGAAAGAAGAGAAGTAGAGAAATGGCAGAACATAAAAACCAATTAAGCAGATTTAAAAAATGAGGGTAGACTAGAAAATGTTCACAGGAATCCCAAGTAAATCAGGAGTTTCTTTAACAAGAGCAAGATGCTTATGGGCCAAAGAGAACAATGAAAGGTATAAATCAGAGATGTAAGAGGTGAAGGCAATGAATAAGAAAGGTCTCAAAAAGATGCAAAGAATGAATAGGCAGACATTGAGAAAAGAAGGGCAACAGACAAAGTTTTAAAATTGAGTTGTGGTCCCCCACCTTATACTAACAAAGCAAACATTGAGTACCTGAGGAATTATTTCCTTTGCCAATAAGCCTAACAGATGTTAGGCATATGCACTGATCAGGCTACATGCAAACAGAAACAACTTTCCTTTTGATTGGAATTCTATCAATCTATTTCATACCACTGATTGGCTCATGCAGATAAGAAGCTCTGATAGAAAGTTAAATTTGTATTTGATCAGCCAAAATAAAGTGATCAGTAATTATCATTTATTAAAGATGGTCTTTTTTTTTTCCATAGTCTTCCAAAATCCATGGTAGGGGATAATGAAAAGGGTCCTTCATAGCAAAACAATTATTAACTGTCACTAAAGACTATGTCAGCATAACTACAGAAATACACAGAATACACTCAGATATTATCTAAATAGCTACAAACACTGGAATGAGAAAAGAGAAAATGGACTACAATCAAGCAGTAAATATGGTTAAATCCAATCTAGTAGTGAAGCGACCCAGATGGATGACTAAAGACCTAAATCAGACTAGAGAAGATATAACCAGAATCCATCAGATGAGGACTGTAAGACTATTCCACGTGAACAAGTGGATTTGGAGACTTCCCTGGCATTGCAACTATAGAAGAGAGGTCTATGTGTCCCCCACAGTTTAAGAAAAATCCACCTGGACATCAGTACCTCCTGACCGAAAAGCCTAGCAGAATGGTTGATGGCAGAATTATTTTCTTGGTGGGTAAACATCTGTTAAGTCTGGGATCATGTAGAAATACTTGGAAATAATGTTATAAATTAAATCTATCATATCAACATTTTTGTGTTCAGTATTTAAAGAGTATATAATGTTTACGACAGTCTGGCACATTGGCCTAGCTAGCAGAGGACCATTTCAATTCCAATATAAATTATGTGGTTGAATAACCAAGCCCAGTGACTTCAATTAAGAGGTATGGCAGAACTTTGCTAAGCTTGTTACAACACTGGGAGGTTTAGGAGAAGTTTTACCACATTATGCATTTATTGTATTTGTAAGAATTAGGAAAATTTTATTAGGAAAATGAGGTCTTAAAAAGAAAACAGAATGTTATTATCAATGCATTAGAATGTTTTGGAGATTTTAATTAACTTAAGAAGGCCAAACTGTAACCAGATTCCTTGTGACCATTAACAATTATTAATTTAGTATTGAATAATAAGGTCTGTGTGTTTAAAGTTTAAGGAAAACTTGAAAAACTAGAATCGTAAATCTGTAACCTTAATAAAGTGTTAATGTTTAAATGGCTGGCAAATACAAAGTCTGTGGGGAGCACAAGAGCCCCAACAAGGATAGCAAGAAACTCACACTGACATGGGTCAATGATACGGAGGGACAGACATCTGCAACCTACATCCCAGGCACCTACTGTGTGCCACCAGCTGAGAGAACAAAGATACCTAAGACGGCAAGGTGGGGAAGACGGAAAGAAGCACAGATGAGTAACTGCAACATGACGGAGAAAAGTACCTCAAAAGTAGGAAGGGCCAGGATGTCTGGGGAGCTTGGCACACCCAGCCCAGATCTGAGGGTTAGAGCTTTCCCTGGAGAGCTACCATTTCTGAACTGAGCCAGTGGAGTGGAATAATGGCTGATAATGGTCTCAATCACAGCAAACCAGGCAATTAGCTACAAAGAAAGAGGCAAAGGAGGTGGTTCTAAGGGCTTTAGAGAGATCTCCAACAGTTCCATGGGAGAACCAGGGTGGGGGAAAAAGGCAAAAAGCTAGGCTGTATTGCCTGAAACTGAGGTTTTCTCTGCTTACACAGGATGTTCTTTCTCCTGGCTGCAGACTCATTATTATGACAATAGCAATACTCAGCTGCATCCCTCTATGAACCAAGAAGAATCTGGATCCAAACTAGAAGAAACTGGAACCAATCTACTAGAGAGGGGAACTTCCAGTTAATAGAAAAGGAGAATTTATAGCCCCTTAGAATATTAAACCTCGGTGGCACTTCAGAGACTGCATAGTCCTGCGTTCTCAATTCTAGCTACATTAAAAAAAAAAAAAAATGCCAAAGCCCCAGTCCAGATCTGCTGTATCACTCTTTGGAGGTCAGAGTCCAAGAATATATGTATTTACTTTGTTATGGTGGTTTTTAGTAATAATAGTAGTATTAGTAATACATATTCACTGTTTATATACTTATGGCAGTTGAGATTTTGTTAAAGTAAAAAGAGAAATTTCCCTAACATGTAGGAGTATGTGAGTGAGCATGTGTGTATTTTAAAGGCCCCCCCAAGTAATAGATAAATGTGTTAACAGTAGAATCTGGGTAGTGGGTATTCACTATAAAACTCATCCTACAGGGGCACCTGGGTGGCTCAGTCAGTTAAATGTCCGACTCCTGATTTTGGCTCAGGTCATGATCTCACAACGCGTGAGACTGAGCCCCAGGTCAGGCTCAGCTCTGACAGCACAGAGCCTGCTTGGGATTCTCTGTCTCCCTCTCTCTCTCAAAATAAACATTAAAAAAATTCATTCCACATTTCTGTTTTAAGATGTTATCATAAAATATCCAGGAAAAAAAATCTCTCCAGCTGATAAGGAAGCACAGCCAGGGTTGACAACCCTTGGTCTAAGCCATAACCCAAACGACAAATCAGAGAACTCTGGACGACAAAGGGAATCGTATCTGCCCCAAATATAACAGAGTAGAGGGCAGAGTCAGGCCATGAACCCAGATCTTCCAGCTTTCTGTCTAGGGTTCTTTCCAATATACCATGCAATCTCCAACAACAGAGGTGCCCCAGAGCAGACCAGGCAAGGAGACGCAGGAGTTGCTTTTTCTGGACTTTAAATGATCAAGATTCTTGTATTCTGACTCTTCCTTGTGGCAGAAAACAACACTAGAACTTAATTGCTATAATCTTTATTTTGTGTATGTTCATTAAAGTACACTTATCTACCTTAATGATTCACACTGCCTTCAAGGACTTTCAGACTCCACAGAAAACTTAAGCACACATTCACCTTCATTTGTCTTCCAAAGTATTGAAGTCCACTGTAACTCCTTGCTGTCACAGACAGGAAGAAAAAGGACATTTTCAAAAATGTTAAGCATTATCCTCTGAAGCCAATGAGGAAACGTCACAACAAAATGACAGTATAAGAACATTCCTGATAATAAGTGAATATCAAGACCGTAAATTGCAATTGCTGAATGGGGGATATTAGCATAAGTAAAAGGTTGGAAAATAATCTTTATAGATTCTAAGATTCATTTTGTGGAAGGAAGTGGAAAGACAGGGATTAAATTAGTCTGAATTCCAAGCAATATCGTTACAAAATAAGGGCACCATTTATTGCCAAATTTTATATGCAAGAAAGGCAACTTTTTCCTTTTCTCACATAAAACTTAGGAAAAGTCTAACTTATAGAATCTCTTTGTGGAAGAGCCCAAGCATTAGGGATAAATATTAAGGCTCCATCTGCCAGCCCAGGGAGAACTCATGGCTTTTTGCTCTTCCCAGCAGTCAGTTCAAAACATAAAAATATAGGGACATAGAAATCAGAAGACCTGGTTTCTAGTCCCAGCTTTGTCACTCAATTGCTTTTTCTCAGCTTCCTTACCTGCAAAAAAAGGGGGACTAAATGGTCTTTCAGGTGCCTTATAATGCTAAAACCCTGGACTGAATACTTGTGTGTTCCATCTAAGACATTTGGAAAGCAGTGTCCTGAAAGAGTTAGCTTAAATACCGCTACCTGTGTATTTTTCTCTTATTCTTGCTCATCCTTCACTCATCCCCAGCCAGTTCTCAAAAATTTAGTCTGTAAGGAAACATTACCCCAAAAGGAAAAGGCCAGGAGTTATTTGAAAAGACATGACTTTTTTTCCTCTTCTGATTAGTATTTGTAAAAGAAATAAATGCAAAAAATTCAAGTGACCAGTGGGTAGACCCTGCACATGAAAGAGATTTTCTTCAGTCTTAAATTAATCCTTAGAAACAACTCTTAAAGCCTACAATTATTCTTATGACAAATTCAAATAGCTCCCTCACATTAAAAGTGTTCCCAAAAGGTATCTTATAAATAGATTCCAGACATTATACTACAGTCTACACTCTTTGACCCCCATAATGAAAGGGCTAGAAAGAAAAGTAAACTGAGGCAGCAATATCTCATCTTCCCAGGCAGGGAGGGCCCAGAATCATTTCTGGTGCTGAATCCCTAGGGTGGTTTTGAACCAAACCATTAACTTACATGAGTTTGAACAGAGGTCTAGATCTCTGTACACTGCTCTCAGGAGCTTGTTCTGAGAGCCTCACCTCCACCAACCACTGCCAACAAGAATTTGGGAAAATCTGGTATCCAGGACACAAGGATATGCCCAGAACAAGTTTGGGAGTCAGACTGCCTGGTCTCGAGTCCTGGGTCAACCCGTTCCTGGCTGTGTAGCCTGGACAGGTTACTTTACCTGTTCTTCCCCTTCCCCTCCTGTATAATAGGGATAATAACTGCTACCTTCTACGGTCTTAAGAAGATTAAGGAAACTAGTTCACAAATGAATAGCACCAGGCATTGTAGCAAGCACTCACTGAGTGTTTACTATCGTCATTTAACTTTTTGGCACCTTTACTCAGTGCTGGGTTTTATTGTTGTTATTGTTTATTTTAGAGAGAGAACACTCAAGCAGGGGAGAGGGGAAGAGGTGGAGAGGGAGAATATTAAGCAGGCTCTGTGCTCAGCACAAAAATCAACACAAGGTTTGATCCCATAACCCTGGGATTATGACCTGAGCCAAAAATCAAAAGTTGGAAGCTTAACTGACTGAGCCACCCAGGTGTCCCATTCAGTACTGCTTTTAATCATTGATTGGTAAGAAGTCCATGGTTGCAGTACAGATTGTACATTTTTAATGTTTATCCATTTTTGAGAGAGAAAGATGTGGAGGAGGGGCAAAGAGAGAGGGAGACTCAGAATCCGAAGAAGGTTCCAGGCTACAAGCTATCAGAACAGAGCCTGACACGGGGCTTGAACCCATGAACCATGAGATCATTACCTGAGCTGTATTCAGATGCTTAACTGACTGAGCCACCCAGGCACCCCCAGACTGCAAATTTTTAAAAGACTTAAGTGTATAAAAACACAGCTGGGAGAAAGCTAAATGTTTTCCTTAACAAGCAAAAAGCTCTCATTTCTGTAATGTCAGAATGGCAATCACACACACACACACACACACACACACACACACACACACCATCTACTAGCTATCAGTAGCTTCACTCCTGGAGCGGCCACTAACAAGCACATGAGCATCCTGCTCATTTCTCTCACCCCTTTACTATATTCTAGGTACTACATTAAGGCTTTTATACATATTATTTCACCTAAGACTTAAAACAACATTATGGTGGAGATCAGTACCATTTTCATTTTTCAGGTCAGGTACCTGAGATTTTGAGAGGACAAACAACTTCCTCAAGGTCACATAATTAGGAAGTCTTGGATCTAGGAAGTGATCCCAAGTTTGATGACAAACACTGAACTCCCAAGCACTGTATCCCACTGCCACACATCATTTACACTCTGCTTCAATGAAGGATAGAAAAGAACTAATAATATAAGAGCTACGTATGCATGTGCACATGGACCATTCTTCTTAAAGGACAGGGTTTCAGTGTGGGTCTATGGCCTCCTTTTGATCTCCAACTCCCCTACATTCTACACATCATTTTTAAGAAATATATTTCCAAAGAGCAGTTACTTTTTGGAGAAAGGAAAAATAATTTTACCTGAAAGGCTGCTATTTTAATGTATTTAGTTTTTCACTTAGAAGTCCCAAACAAGCATTCTTTAAATGCAAATTTGAAAAGTGAAGCATTTTTATATAAATTTTTTTTTAATTGGAGAGGGGAGGAAGAGGTAGATGGTATAATCAGTCTTTGAACTGTATAGGCCTTTCTTTAGACTACAACTCACTCTTTGCCTCAAAGCACAACAAAAGGTACCCCACTCTCTCAGCCTATCAGACCTTCAGACTGAAATACAGCTTGGAGGACAGATTACACTGAATTTTTTT
>CM053571.1:19730347-19824753 GCA_028646485.1 Cryptoprocta ferox
TCAGGGCTTGATCTTATGACCCTGGAATCATGACCTAAGCCAAAATCAAGAGTCGGACACTCAGCCGACAGCCACCCAGGCAACCTAGCATGACTGTGTTCTAGTAAAACTTTACAAAACCAGGCAGTGATCCACATGTGGCCCACAGGCCATACATAGTTTGCCAACCCTCCCTAGAGCCTATCAAGAGGCTAAATTTCTCAGAGTTGCTGATCTTCTACCAAAAAACACAATAGAGGTTGTTTAAAAAACTGACTTGGATACTATAATTATCCATATTATATTTTAGGCACTTGTCTGCATATCTGTGTTCTATTTCATGATAAAGTTTTTGGTGTTTTTTTTTTTAAGTAAGTGATCAGGTGATCAGGAAGGTTGGTCAAGGCCTAGAAGCAGGATACAAAGTGAACTCTTCTGTATGGGTCAAAGATTTTTACAGAGACTGAGAAATTTTGGAGTTGGACGAAACGTACTATCATACAGTCCAATGTCCCAATAGAAGAATTCCTTTTGCAACATCCCTGGCAGGTATTCAGGTAACCTCCCAGGGAAAATGTTTTGGGCTAGGTTTGGAGGAAGGGTTACCAATTTATAAAGCAAAACTGGTCCTATTTCATTCAGTAAATATTCTTACGGACACCAAAAGCAAAGCCAACAAAAGCAAAAATAAACAAGTGGGACTACATCAAATTAAAAGGCTCTGCACAGCAAAGTAAGTCATCAACAAAATGAAAAAGCAACCTAAAGAATGTGAGAAAATATTTGAAAACTATGTATCTGATAAGCTTTAATACTCAAAATATAAGAACTCATATAACCCAATAGCCACAAAAGAAAATCTGATTAAAAACTGAGCAGATGAACTAAACAGACATTTTTTTAAAAGACTTTGGCTTGTAGGTGTATATAATACTTGAAAAGGTTTTCAACATCACAAATTGGGGAGATTCAAATCAAAATGCAAATATCACCTCACACTTGTTAGAATGGCTACATCAAGAATAAGAAATAAGTGCTGGCAAGGATGTAGAGCAAAGGGAACCCTTGCGCACAGTTGGTAGAAATGTAAATTGGTACAGCCACTATGGAAAACCGTATGGAAGTTCCTCAGAAAATTAGAAATAGAACTACCATATGATCCAGCAATCCTACTTCTGGGTATATATTCCAAGGAAATGAAAATAGGATATTGAAGAGAGATCTGCACTCCCATGTTAATTGCAGCACTGTGTGTGTGTGTGTGCGTGTGTGTGTGTTCTCATACCAACAAGCAATTCTCAGACACTAGCACAGACTCCAAGATTTCAACTCAATTTAAGTCAATTTTGGCACTACCTACACCTGGAACTTATATCAGCTTCCACAGATAAAAGAGCTCAGCCCCACAAGACCATCCTCCACTTCAGGGGCCAATTGCAAGACCAGGTTATTTATTACCTGTGCTTCTCCATCAATTAGCTAAGTGAAAATCAAAGGTTTCCAAAAACCCCCTCTGACTTTGATTAATTTGCTAGAACAGCTTACAGAACCCAGAGAAACATTTTACCTACTAGATCACTAGTTTATTACAAAAGGATAGAACTCGGGAACAGCCAGATGCAAGAGGAATGTAGGGCAAGGCCTGGGGAAGGGCAGAGAGCTTCCATGACCTCTCTAGGTATGCCACTCTCCCATCAACTCCATGCGTTCACCAACCTGGAGGCTCTCTGAACCCTGACCTTTTGGGGCTTTAGGGAGGTTTCATTACAAAGTCATGATTAACTAAGTCATTGGTCATTGGCAATTGATGAACCCTCCAGTTCTTCCTCCCTTCTGGGACTAAAAGTGCCAACCCTCTAACCACATGGTTAGCCCCCTGGCAACCAGCCCCCTTTCTCACCTGCTTTACAAAAGTCAGTTCATTAATAAAAAGAGCTTTATTGCTCTTAGAAAATTCCAAGAGTTTTAGGAGCTCTGTACCAGAAACAGGGACAAAAAAACCGAAATGTTTATTATTATAAATCATAGTATCACATCAAAATACACACATACACACACAGACATGAATATTATTCTGTCATGACTAAGAAAGAAATTATGCCATTTGCAACATGGATGGACCTTGCGGACATTGCACTTAAGTGAATAAGCCAGACAGAGAAAGACCGATACTGCATTGTGTCCTTTATATGTGGAATCTTAACCAAAAACAAAAACAAAACAAAACAAAACAAAAACATAAAAAAGTCAAACTCATAGAAAGAGTAGAAGAGTGGTGTCTGGGGAAATAGGAAGAGGTTCATAAAAGAGTACAAACTTTCAAAAATGAATCCTCCTATGCAATGACTAGGTTCCAATTATAAGGCTTGACCCAGTGAGAACACAAACATCCCTGACACTGTCAGTCCCGGAGGGAGCTCACGGTCTAATGAAAGAAATAAGACAGGATGCAAATAGTTACAACAAAAAGTAGAAGTAGTAACCAAGTTATTATGACTTAAAGATGACCATGGACAACGCAATTTAAAAATGGGGCAAGGATTTGAACAGGCACTCCACAGACCTATGAAGAGATGCTCCATGTTATTAGTCACCACACAAATATAAAGTAAAAACCACACTAAGGTACCATTTTGCATCCACCAGACCGGCAAAACATACAAGTCAAACACTTTCAGGTGCTGGCAAGGATGTGGAGTGATGGGGACACACAGAGCTGCCATGGGGATTGAAGGAGTTGACATGAGCGCAGGCACACCGTAAACTGTGTGACTTAGCCAACAGTCATCATCATCACAGTTGTTGAAATTATGTACAGACGGTGAAAGTGTAAATGGCTATAACTAATTTGGAAAACAATTTGGCCTTTAATATAGCCGAGCAGGTTTATAGTCTATGGCCCAGCAATTCCACTCCTGGGTAGATCCCTAGAGAACCTCCTGCACCTGAACACATATAAAAGAGAATTCAGGAAATTCTTAATAGCCCCAAACTGGAATCATGCATGTGTCTATAAATGGTGGAATAGAGATGTTAGGTATACTAATACAATGGAATACTATACAGCAGCAGGTATGAAGGAACTACACATGTCCATAACATAGATGAATCTCCTCCAACTTATCTTCAGGTGGAAAAAGTCTCAAAAATATACTATTTGCTCCTATTTACATAAAATTTAGTAAAAACAAAACTAAACTATGTATAATGATTCATAGTAGTTATACGTGAAGAAATAAAACTTTTCAAAAGTTTTTTTTTAAAAACTAAACTATGTATTGTTTAGAGATATGAATGTATAGTAAAACTATAAAATAAAGCAAAAAAAATGAAAATCCCCAAATTTAGGAAAATGGCTACCTTTAATGTGAAAGACAGGAAAAACAGGATAGGGGAGAGGCCACAAGAGCACTGAAAGGCAGTATTTATGGTCTTTTGTTTAAACCTCATGGTGGATAAACAGGTGTTTGAGGTTGTGTCATCCTTTATTTTATGTTCACTTTATAAATATTTTATATCTATTCAATAATTAATATTTTAAAAAGGATTAAAAGAGAAGATTACTTCTGGCTGGGAGGAACTGGAAAAGTTGGTCACCATGGCCAACAGGATTCTTCCTTCTTATCAACCTAACCGGTTGATGGCATGGCTGTGGGATTCTGCATCTGTATCAGGCTCCAAGTGGGGCAGGGGCGGCCAGGGAACTACAATCAATTAGCAGTATGTCCTGGTCACAGATCTTGAAGTGTCAATACCCCTGGAGGGTTTCCCACCCATGAGGGGAGGTGTTCCTGGCCTAGATTCACTCCATTATGCCACATGATGCCCCTCAAATGTCATCTGTGTTGGGCACTGAAAGAGATGCAGAGATTTGGGGGTGAAGGAATATGGATCAGTTAGAGGGGCAAGAATAGTATAAGTATTTAAAGAAAACCAAAGAGCATTTTGGTTTCAGGCCAAAATGTTAGTTCTAATTTAACCCATTCCTTTTCAACAGAGTCCATGGTAGGGAGAGTATTACAGAGTAAATCATATTGTAAGATCATTTAGATTTGGCTCTGAAATTTATTATTTTTAGAGATAGGCATATCCTTGGGGCAACTGGGTGGCTCAGTTGGGTAGGTGTCTGACTCTTGATTTTCGCTCAGGTCACAATTGCAGGGCCCTGGGATAGAGCCCTGCATTGCGCTCCATACTGAGTATGAAGCCTGCTTAAGATTTTCCCCCTCCCTCGCTCACTCATTCTCTCTCAAAAAAAAAAAAAGAAAAAAGAGAAAAAAAGGCATAACCAAGAATTTAAGAATTCTCATCAACTCAAGCCAATAGGCTAGATTTGGATTCTGGACACCCATCGGCACCTCTTCCCCTTCCACTGATGGTCTTAGTGAAGGCTCTATGCTATGCCCAAAAAACAGAAAAGTCCCTGACCCAGGAATCTTAGTATTGCACTAAAAACAGTTAAATAAATGCAACGTCCACCCCCCTCTCAAGACAGAGCCTCTTACACTGTTAACAATGAGATCTATAGATCTCCAGTGACTTTTTAAAAAATTTTTTTCAATGTTTTATTTTTGAGAGAGAGAGAGAGAGAGAGAGAGAGAGAGCGTGAGCAGGGGAGGGTCAGAGAGAGAGGGAGACACAGAATCTGAAGACAGGCTCCGGGCTCCAAGCTAGCAATCAGCAAAGAGCCTGATGGGGGCTCGAACCCATGAACCGTGAGATCATGACCTGAGCGGAAGCTGGACACTCAACCAACTGAGCCACCCAGGTGCCCCTCCAGTGCCTTTTTATATCCTCTATGCCATCACTCCTGCCAGGGCAAAGGGGTCAGACAGGAGCTCGCAGTTCCGGGCCACAAGTCCTCTTTCTCACCTCCTTCAACACAAGAGCAGATCTGAAGCCCTTACTTACACCTAAGGAAAGGTAATACAAGAAAACTGGCAGAAAGTACTTTGTAAAAACCAAGACAGTCAGAATCATCTTTTCCAAATGGACAGAAATGTTTTTAGTTATTCTGCTTTGCCTATTCCAGAAAGGCTATAGGTGATTTTAAGACATAAATTATGGCTATTAAAAGTTAACATATATTGGAAGAATCAAGATTCTGAAATCTTAAGCCAGTAATTTTCAAACTTTTAAAAAAATTTTTAATGTTGATTTTATTTTTGTGTGAGAGAGGGACAGAACATGAGCAGGGGAGGGGCAGAGAGAGATGGAGACTCAGAATCCAACGCAGGCTCCAGGCTCTGAGCTGTCAGCACAGAGCCCAATGAGGGGCTCCAACTCAAGAATCATGAGACCATGACCTGAGCCGAAGTTAGACACTTAACAGACTGAGTCACCCAGGTGCGCCAGTAATTTTCAAACTTTACCGAAAGATAATCAGCGTTCTGTATGAAATGCAATTATTAAGGCCCAAGGTCCAAGAAATCTACACCAGTATATCTGGGGTTAGGTCCAGAGTCTATATGAACAACACTCCAGATGATTCCGATGCCAGTGGTCTAAGGAGAGTCCTCTTTTTTTTAAATATTTATTTTTGATAGAGAGGGTATGAGCAGAGGAGGGGCAGAGAGAGGGGGACAGAGGATCTGAAGTGGGCTCTGCACTGACAGCAGTAAGCCCAATGCGATGCAGGGCTTGAACTGATGAACCCATGAGATCATGCCTTGATCTGAAGTTGGACACGATCAACTCAGCCACTCAGGCTCCCCTAAGGAGAGCCCTCTTAAACAAAACTGACTTTGGCTAGAATAGTCACTATATTTGAAAGCTGAGCTTTGAATTTTCTGGTAGTCAAAGCAAAAAGGGGAAACATGGTACATTATATAACTATCACTATATTTATCCAGGGAGACAAACATTTTATAAATTCCAAAAGTAATAGAACATGTGTTTTTATTACCATCTATATAATAAACTGAATTACTTGAAATATGTACATACCAGCTCCTAAAAGTTTAGATAATTTGGCTGAGAAAAAAAATCTATATAAATAATAGTTGTCAATAAAATTCTAAGTTCATTTTATTCCTGGAAATAATAAGTTAAGCCAGTATCCTATAACCATAATTCTGTCTCTGGCTCATAAGCCTCCACAAGAGATGGCTTTCATGATATGTAAGTTTGACAAACTTAATGGAGCCCTACCATAGCACTATGGGGTAGGAAACAAAGAGGTCATATTAGACATGGGAATGAAAGTGTATCATTCTAGAATGTACCTGTACTTTATTATGTCCACAGAACTGACAAGGATTTCCTAGGAGTAATCTACAATCCAGATGACCTCCCCTTCTATGAGAATTCCTTGTATTTATATATCCCTTTAGAGTTCCTACCAAGATTTCTCATATTCCTTTAAACACCATAGTAACACTATATGCAAATTTCTAACAGCCTCACATCACAATTGAGAAACTAGGCTCAGAGATGCTAAGAGAGTTGCCCAGGGGACAACAGCTGGTAAGGGCAGAGACAAGAACAAAATTCCAGGGTGCCTTCTTCCATCCTAGTGTGATGACCATACTAGAAACTCTCATTGTTGGAACATAACACCAAAGTAACAATTATATTCTTATTATCTTCATAAATATTCTCTTAATCTTTCTACACTACTTATCAAGAGGTCAGATCAATTGCAGGAATGAGCTAGATCACTAGCATTTTTCCTTTGTGTAAGACTCACAGCTGCCTACTTCTCAGGATATCTTTGCATCTTTGATGAGAAAGGGGAGATTGATAAGGAAGCAGAGTTTTGTCATTAAATGAATGCCAGCCAAGAAAATTGATTTCACAAGTCCTATGAGAAAGCATGGATCTTCTGTGGGTTTAAAAGTGACTGCATGAATAGGTTTCTCTATCTTTTGTATTTTGGTTGTTTGTTGGTTTCAACAGAGAAGCTATTTGTCACATTGTAAATAGCTACCTAAACAGATGGTTCCTCACACATTAGACGCCATCAAAGGCACAGAGATTCACGACACATTTTTAATATCTGGTAATTACTTAGTATTTAAGGGAGTCAAAGTCTGAGATTTTATAAAAACAGAATTGTACCAAATTTAATGCTACTCCCACCCACTCCTCCTGAAACATCTAAACATAATGTGAACTCAGTGTGGGGAAACTAAAAATTGGGGGAAACTACAGAATTTTAAGTTACAGAAAAATATTATCTTCTGTCATTCAAAGATACCAGTAAAAACTAACTTAAAAGTATGGCATTTACTACTCAAAGCTGTAACAAACCAAAGCAATTTGATTCAATGAATGCATTGAGGATCTATGATGCCTAGGCCCAGTGTTAAAAATACACTGAAAATGGGGTGCCTGGGTGGTTCAGTTGGTTGAGCATCCAACTTCAGCTCAGGTCATGATCTCGTAGTTTGTGAGTTCTAGCCCCACATTGGCTGGCTGCTCTCTCAATGGAGCCCACCCACGTTTGATCCTCTGTCCTTCTCTCTCTGGCCCTCCCCTACTTGTGCATGCCCGTGCACTCTCTCTCTCTCTCTCTCTCTCTCTCTTTCTCTCAGATAATAAACATTTTAAAAAATATGCTGAAAATGCAGGAACAAGATGAAGTTCCTGATCCAGGGGCACTGAGAGACCCAAGAGAGGGATGGACACATAAGCACATAAATTAAAATACAGTGTAAGGAGTGCTGAAATAAACATAAAATGTATAGGTCAGAGTCATAATAGTTTTCCATGGGTTTCAAAGAATTTGTCATCTCCATAACCTTCATTCCACCCACCATGTGAAATATGTGCACTACAAAGCATTGAGAACTTGTCTCTGGTCCCTCTGATTTGGTTTTGACCTTGTTTTCTGCTGAGTTAGTGGAGAGAAAAACTCTTATGTTTTTATTTTGAGAGAGAGACTGAGATTGAGCAAGGGAGGGAGAGAAAATCCCAAGCAGGCTCCACACTATCAGTGCAAAGTCTGATGCGGAGCTGGAACTCACAAACCATGAGACCATGCGTGACCTGAGCCAAAACCAAGATTTGGACGCTCAACCGAATGAGCCACCCAGGTGCCCCCGGGAAGACTCTTAGGTGAGCACTGTACGAACTAAGACTCATCTTCCAGCACTATGACTCCACCTGGTCTCAAGCAGCATGGGTTTTAGTGCTACTCAAATCTTACCTGAATATCTCTTCCTACTATTTTGTTAAACAACTTTATTCTATTAATAAACTCAAACTTCTAGCATAAAAATGGCACTCCTGGGCAGCGTTATATGCAACTCAGTGCAGCATTATAAGACAAGAACTTAGATGTAAGATCTTCAGTTGCGGAGCTGATACTTAGAAATTTAGAGCTGGACTCAAAATCCAAACCTAGCCACCCCCCTCCAGAGTTTACTTCACTGTTCCGCCCAGGATATCAATAAAATGTTTCATTCCTTCCAGTTTCAGAAAAACAAGGTTTTGCCATATCTTCATTCCTTCTCAGTACATTTCTTTAAGTAAATAAAGTGATTTGACATTTTTACTCAGTTTAACTGATGTCTTTCTCAGGCGGTTTTCTCCTTGCAAACCCTAATAGCTAGAATGACCATATAATCAAGCAAGCAATACCATTAACTCACCTATAATCACCATGGCTGCTGGACTCACCTCTTGTCATCCTCAATAAGAGCATGACCAATAGTATTAGCTTTCATTTTATATATTACCAGCACTATTCCTTCCAGAACACATGTTTGATTGAATGATGCCCTGAGGAAGCATATGAACAAAAATGATCACCTGGTAATTAGCCCAGCTGTCCATGAGTATCAGGTGGCTTTCCACAGTTTAAAAGTAGTCTGCAGCTAAATGTATTAGGTCTCCTTGGAGGCTTCTCTTACCCAAATATGGTCCCTGCCCTTGCATTTTCTCTGAGATGCTAACAGGTGGTCCTCAGTTTAAGAAAGAGGTAATTACTAGGCCTTTTGTTTAGAACTCAGAAAGGAAGCTTACCATGTGACCAAGGGGTATGTATCCTCTCATACTATCAGAGTGAAACACCAGTCCTGGCCCATGCTCAATAAATGTTGGGTAGATTAGTGAATGAATGGAAGAAGTGGGGTTATTATAAGTCATGGTAAAATTCAAGGCCAATTCCCAAAAGCCCACATGACTAAAATAAAACAACGAGACCCAAGAACTGAGGATGAATCATGCTGGATGCACCAGCAGCTGCTCCTACACCAGGGCAGGAGGGGGCAGAGTAGCCATCTGTTTAGAAAGGAAGAAAGACCAGAGAGGTCAGGAAATTCATGCAGAGTCAGACAGCCAGGCTCCCAACTAGCACCCTGGATTAAGAGAGGAGCAGCAATTTGAGGAACAACATGGTGCCATCAGTAGGAATTAACTGTTAGACTTGGGGGCAACTACTTCCCATCTCTGTTCCTGGTGTTCATGGCTGTAAAATAAGGATAGCAACTCCAAATGCTAATGGCTGCCAAGGTCATAATGAGTGCATGGAAGACATCCGACTCAGAACCTGATCTACAATAGGTACCAAACAAATATTAGCATCTTATCTTCCACCTAAACATCACCCAATGGCCTTCTTCAGAGCCCAAAGAAGCTCTGCATTCCCTTGGGAACAAGATTTTGTGTCACATAGGGATAGAGGCGATGGCGGAACAGTATAAAGAAATACATGGGAATGATAAACCCCAAATTCAGAAGAGCGGTTGCTTCTGGGAGTAAAGGAAAGGAACATGAGGGCTTCAAATGTACCAGCATTACTGAGGTCTTCAGATAAGTGGTGGGTGTGTGTTTCATATTTTAATACCGTTTTTCATACCTGGAATATTTCATAATAAAGTGTCTAAGTAAAAGCAAGATGAAAATCCTTGAGAAAATGGCACACGGGACCACAAAGTCTTTATAAGGGGGCAGAAAAGGGAAAACTTTGGGAATAAAGAGAAGTGTCCCAGGAGAGAGGTCTTGAATAACAGCAGGATGCTGGGGTAGGCCCTGGGCAAATGAGCTCAAGAAAAGCATATCACAACTTTGACCTCCATCACAGTTTCATATGGCCCTCCTAAGAAACGTACAGAGAGACAGAAAACATTGTTTATATTAACATTTCCTTTCAAGCTTCAGGTTTGAAATATAAGTGCCTTTTGTCTACGGACAAAAAAAAAAAGATCTAGCCACACTGAAGCAGTTCCATGTCTCCATGTCCTCACCAAATTAGCTCAGCCACATTGACCACAGACCTTAGCAGGTAGACTCTTCCCAACCCCTCCTGATAGCCCTAAAGATGTGGGAAAGAGAAGAAGCAGGGGAGAAAAACAACTGAGCCAAGACAGAGGAATCCATTATGAACTCATTCTCTCCTCATTCTGGTCTCAGCCAAATTTTGAAAAGCTCCTAAATTAGTCTGTTCTTAATTTGACAAGGATATATGCATTTCACAAGGCAGGCAGTAGGTTCTCAAATACATAGAAAGAAAGCAGTACCCCTACTGCATACAGATGCCTATGTTTGGAGAGACTGAAGACCAATAAGACCCAGTGGAAAGAAGAGATCTGTTGTCCAAAGACTTAATAATATGCTCTAATGTGTCTCTGAGCAAAAACACCCTTTTTAAGGGGTGCCTGGGTGGCTCAATCGGTTAAGCATCCAACTTCAGCTCAGGTCATGATCTCACAATCTGTAGGTTCAAGCCCCGTATCAGATTCAGTGCTGACAGCTCAGAGCCTGGAGCCTGCTTCAGATTCTGTGTCTCCCTCTCTCTGTCTCTGCTCCTCATCTGCTCATGCGTGCTCTCTCTCTTTCTCTCTCTCTCAAAAATAAATGAACATTAAAAAAAATTTTTTAAACACCCTCTTTAAATTTCCACGTTCTCAAAAAAGTGTAATATCTAATTATAGTAAGTTGAATAATACCTCCTAAAATATACATTCAACCTCAGAATGTGACCTTACTTGGAATAAAGGTCTTTGCAGATATTATGAAGGTAAGGATCTTGAGATAAACTCATTCTGGATTAGAATGGGCCCTAAATCCAAAGACAGCTGTGCTTATAAAAGACAGAGAAGGGGAAGACACATCCAGAGAAGGCCATGTGCAGCCAGAGACTGGAGTAATGCTGTCACAAAGGGGAGTCACCAGTAGCTGGAAGAGGAAAGGGAAGTTCTTCCCTAGAGTTTCTGGAGGAAGCCCAGTCCTGCTAATATCTTGACTTCAATCTTCCGGCCTCCAGAATTGTAACAGAACAAATTTCTGTTGTTTTATGCCACTAAGTTTGTGGCAATTTGTTGCAGCAATTCTAGAAAACTAATATCATACCTCATAGAGTCAATATGAACATCAAATAAGAGCATGCATGTGAAAGCACATAATGAACTGCTTACAGGGATAGAAGTGGTAGCTGTTAGAAGTTACTCTTCCAAATTTTGTGACTCCTCTTCTGTGAGGAAACAAATTCTAGATCTGCCCCTAAGGACACATACCCTACAGCTCTCTCCAGATAGGACTCTTAGAATGCTGGCATCTGCCTCCTTGTCTTGCTGCCTCCAGACCTACTCACTCCACCTGTACAGTGTGCCTGTGAGGAGGACTCAAGTGTCAGCTGGTGAAGAAGGGACCCATCTGCTGTCAGACACTAACCACGTGGCAAGCATCCCACTCTGAGGTGACCATCTGCACTAACAACTCACCTTCAAGTACAGTTCAATGTCAACCTTACTCTAATCCTGAATGAGCCAGGAACAAGGGCAGGTGACTCTGGGGCCAGTGTCTTTCCACAAACAGTGCAGTTCTGGGACAGAGCATTTCAGAGCAGATGAACTCCAGGGTGAAGGAAGGGTCCATGGCAAGGCCCTCAACCATCAATCTCAGATCCATAAAAACCTTATCTAAGACATTCCCAGGTATAATGTGATCTGAGGACCCTTGGGTGTTTATTATTTTCCTTTATACCAAAATCCATAGTCCTTGAGGGAGTGGAAGATAGATATGCATTGAATGTAGCACATGGACAGTGCAAAAGAACAAAAAGAATAAGATTCTGTGTGGATGAAGACACACAGGGAAGGAAAAAGTGCGACAGAAACCATAAAGGAATGGAAGAGAAAGATGGGATGGTCCTCTTTGATGGATTTAATGGTAACTTTCAACTTCGCAATATGCTTGTAATAAAAGCATACT
Organism: Cryptoprocta ferox; assembly: GCA_028646485.1. Lineage (NCBI taxonomy): Eukaryota > Metazoa > Chordata > Mammalia > Carnivora > Eupleridae > Cryptoprocta > Cryptoprocta ferox. The sequence goes on from CM053571.1 coordinate 19,742,483, forward strand.
GTTCCCATTTCATAAATCAGAACAAAGAACAGGGAGCAGGTTAGCAATCTGTGTTCAGAGAATAGACCATCTAGTTACCAGGAATTAATGGAATAGACTCAGTGGTCTTCAAAGGTTTCTTTCAATTCTGAAATTCACCTGCCTCAAATGCAGTTTGCAGTGACTCCATCCTCCATAAGGTCAAGGTTCTTGGTACTCAAGGCCCTCACAATTAGGCTTACCTTCGTAGCTAAACCAGGGAAAGAAGAGTATAGGACTAATCAGAGATAAGACTGCAAACAGGCAGCCAGAGGCCCAATCATGAAGAGTTAAAGAGATTGAATTTTATTCTCTAGATAACTGGGAACCATGAAAGTTACAAACGAGTGATATAACCAGATTTGCACTTTAGAAAGATTAACACAACAGCCATGTGATCATGGACTGGAGAGACTCCAAGAAAGATGAAGACTAAATATGGTTCAGACAAAGGTAACAAGGTTTAGACCAAAGCAGGGAGAATGGGGATGAGGAAGAGACAGACTCAGCAAGGCTTACCATGTGGATGTGGGCAACAGAAAAGAGCAAAGAACCTAGGATTAGTCTAGTTTTCTGGCTTGGATAACTGAGTGCATTCAACAAGAAAGAAAATACATAAAGGATGGAAAAGAATTTGGGACAAAAAGATGGTTTTTGGTTAACCTGAATTACAGTGGTGTGGGACATCTATATGGACGTGTCAAGAAAGAAGTCAGGAAGGGTCAGGTGGGAGATTTGAGCCTAAAATACGGAATACAGACCTCAGGTGAAATAGTAATTGTAGCTACAGACCAGGAAGGGCAGATGGAGTAACAGAGGAAGCAAAGGGCAGGCTCTTTGAGTAGATGGTCATTTAAGGGACATACAGATGAGAAGGTCTAGTGATAGAGAAGTAGAACAGAACTCATGGCAAAGGAGCTTTAATGAGATCTCCCAAGAGTTGAAATATCCCACAGAGAGAGGAGGAAAGATAAGTATGGGAAAGTATCTACTGGGTTTAACAATTAGGTGGTCACTGATGACCTGAGAATATATCCCACGCAGGGGTAGGACAGATGTCAGGTGCAGAATTAAGGAAGTAATAAGACGTTAAAAAAAGGGGGGGGGGGGAGAAGGAGTTCTGGTTTCTTTAAATGAAGTTTGGCTGTGAAGAGTGGGACACTGGGCAGTAGCTAGAGGGGATTCAAGTTAAGAGTTGGGTTTTGCTTATTTTGTTGAGTTTTTTAAATTTATTTTTGTTATAGATTGAGAATTGAGTTTTGTCTCTTTGTGTATAGGATGTGAAATGAGTGAATGTATATGCTTGTTGGAAAGAAACAGAACTAAGTAACACACCTGAAAATGCCAGTATTATAAAGAGCATCCATGAAACAAAGAAGGGGTGTAAGGGAAGGAGGTGATGAGACAGGAGTGTATTCCAGTGAATCATAATAATTTATATAATAATTGTCTCTTCTAGAAGGTTCAAAGGGGCCAGGGACCCTGTGTTTTCATTTTTACATCCTCAATTCTTCACACAATGGCAGGTGCATAGGGGGTGCTCAATAATTACTGGATGAATTAAGTACCCAACTAGAGTTATGGTCATGAAAATAGCAGTAATTGGGTGCCAGCTCCTTCTAAGAACTTCAAGTTGATTGAATTTTTTAATCCGTATAAAAATACAATGATGAGGGTATTATCATCAGTCCTACTTTATTTTTAAATATTCGGAGCAGGTAAGTAAGACCAAATCAAAAATTCAGATTTTTTTGGCTACCATTCTGTTTTAGTCAAATGGTGAAAATATCTCTAAGTAGTACAACTGAATTTATACAGTGATTTTTTTCCCCTCAAGATCCAAGACAGATTAAAAAAAAAGAAATCAAAGGTTGGGAGGAGTGAGAAGAGGTATCACCTGCTAAGTCTTGGGCCTCCTGGTCAATTCCATGCCCCCTGTTAAGTCTTGGGCCTCCTGGTCAATTCCTATTCCATCACTAAACCACATTATAAAATAATTTTCTTGCACAAATTAAAGTGATACTCTCAGTTTCATCCTGAATGGTCACTCAAAAATACTAGCTTTAATAGCCTTTACTATGTTGAAAATTCGAAGGTATGAGTCAAACCATAAAATTTCTTGTTGAAAACATGAGGGGTGGTAAGGTCCTGAACAGTCTTGACTGTTTTGGGATTTTGTATTTGCAAAGACAACAAAAGCAAAAACAAGTGGGACTACACCAAATTAAAAGCTTCTGCATGACCAAAAAAAAAAAAGCCATCAACAAAATGAAAAGGCAATCTACAGAACACATGTAACAAATCCTTATGTCATAAACCTTAAACTAATACAATGTTATACATCAATTATATCTCAATAAAACTGGGAGAGAAAAGCTAGCAGTACAGATGAATAATGTAAAATATCTAAAATCACTTAGATGGAACTCTTAAATCTTTGTGGTTGCATTTTATTTAGTAAGGAAATAGTATCTAATGCTTCATAAAATGGTAACAGTAATACTAATGACACTTGAAGCCCTGACTTGGGATTAAGTGGGGGAAAACTACCCTATTTCTTTTCATGCTTTACCACTCAGACTCCTCCTAGCAAACTATGCTATTCTAGGACCAAATGATCCTCTGATAAAAGAATAATAGATTAAAATAGTAAAAGATTTGTCCTCTGTCACACTTTCCCCAGAACAGGGAAAATGGTTAAATGCTGAAGTTTCAAAAGACTTCTCTGCATAGGGAAGGGAGGTAAGAGAACATCAGCTGCAAAATCAGCAAATGTGAGAGCAGGCAAGAGCAAAGTGAGTGCTCAAACTGCCAGGAAAACAAAGCACTGTGTTGAGCAGGTGCCAGTAAACTGGGAAGAAATTTAAGGTTAAGTCAATTAATGGTAATTAGATGAAGATGATCAAGGATGCTTATAATCCAAGCATTATGATTGTTACAAAGGGTTTTAAATTAAGGATTAGGGATACAGCCTTACTTTAAGGACAGAACTAAGACTTTAATAACCAAACAATTTAATTTGACAACTATTGATCTACAATTTATATCACTTACTGTCCAAGGCATAGGGATCCAAATTCAAATCAGACCTCTCCCCCACATGCATGGCTCAGGGTGAGGATATACACTCAACTGGGAGTCACTGTGGTGAACGGTCTAAATAGGGTGCTTATGGGAACACAGAGGCAGGAGCATGGGGTAGTCCTCAGAGAAGTGGTATTTGATCCAGATCTTAAATTTTATCAGGGAGAAAAGAAGGAAGAACAGGGCACTCCAGGTACCTAAAGGCAGGAAGACATTACAGTACACCAGCAGGGCTACAACATAGGATCTTTGGAGGCAACACAGCTAAGAAGACGGTCCAGGCAAGAGCATGAGAGTCTTAAACCCCATACTATAAAGTTTGGACTCAAATTATCAGTGGTCAGGGACGACCCTTTGCATTTTTTAAATTTACTGTTACAATAAATTTATTAGAAGTATTTAGCATATTCCTAATTCTGTGCAACCATACTATCCAGTTCCAGAAAACTCTCAGCCCTCCAAAAGGAAACCTATACACATTAAGGAATCACTCCTCATTTTCCCCTTCCCCACAGTCCCTGACAACCACTAATTGGCTTTCTGTCCCTATAGATTTGCCTATTCTGAATATTCCATAAAAATGAAGTCCTAAAATATATGGCCTCTTGTGTCCAGCTTTTGTTTAACACAATGGTTTCAAGGTTCATCTATGTTGTAGCATATATCAGTACTTAATTATTTTTTATGGCTGAATAATGTTCCATTGTATGAATATACCATATTTGGCTGATCCATTCATCAGTAAATTGACATTTGGACTGTTGACAACTTTTGGCTGTTGTGAATATTTTGCGTGAGCACTGGTGTACAAGTTTTGGTTTGAACACCAGTTTTCAATAATTTTGGATATGTACCTAGAAGTGGAATTGCTGGGTTATATTGTTCCTACCATCCCTGTATTGTTTTAGAAGGATTCAAGATAATGTTGTTCAATGTATAAGCTGCAATTAGTTAGTAAGGCAAGGACATCACTTTAATGGATCTTGATGAGTACTTTTGGCTGGGGGGGGGGGGTGGGAGGGGAAGAACAGAATGAAAAATACCTGAACTTTTGACAAATAAGGCTAAGTATTTTCTGAAACTTTTTTCAGGAGAGAGGAGGGGAGGGGGAGAATCACAATACAAAAAAGTATTTCTCACTTTAGGTTAAAGTAAAAAAAAAAAAAAAAAAGGGACAAGTTGAGAGAAGATAGCTGAATAGCATTTTACAACCCACCAAACTCTGCATCCAAGCCCACCCCAGAGGAAGTGAGGAGACAGGTACCAGAAGGAAAAAAAGGGGCGCCTGGGTGGCTCAGGTGGTGAAGCGTCAGACTTCGGCTCAGGTCATGATCTCACCTGAATTCCAGGCCTTGCATCGGGCTCTGTGCTGACAGCTCAGAGCCTGGAGCATGCTTCGGATTCTGTCTCCCCCCTCTCTCTGCCTTCACTCGGCACTGTCTCTCTCAAATACAAACATTTTTGTAAAGATTGTTTTTAAAAGAGAGAAAGAAGACAGAGAGAGAAGGAATCAATGGGACTGAGTAATTATGCGCAGCTTTTCACCACTCACATTTTAGGATTTTAAAAACACTTTTGTCTACTGTACCTCATTTGAGTCTCATAAGAGCACCGTTTCACAGATGAAGAAATCAAGGCTCAAAGAGGTCAAGCCTTTCGTGTGAAGGTAAGGTGATAACGTGACACAGCGTGGGAGAGAAGCCAGGTCTTTGGTCTCCATATTCCCGCTAGAATCTCCACCAGCTCCAACGCATCCTGGAGACGGCACTCTGAGACTGCACCCGTTTCCAAAATCTCAAGTAAACACCCTCTTGATAGACTCCCTGGTAAGGTTTCGTTTTTGTTTGGGGCGAGTCCGCGCAGCACCCGCTGCAGAAGCTGGGATCCGACTGCGCCGCCAGGTGGCCGGGCTCGTCCTCGGTGGCCCTGCTGAGTGCGCTGCGCTCCGGCTCCCGCCCTTCGAAGCCGCCGCCTTCCCCACGGAGCCCCGGCGCCGCCCACGCCGTCCTCCTCCGCTCCCCCGCAGTAGCCAGCCGCAGCCCCCACCGAGTCCCCGAGCCCCCGACGCCGCCCACGCCGCCCGAACATGGGCTAGTAGCACCCGCGAGAAATCCCTAATTAGTGGTTTTTTTCTTCCACTGAGCTAACCAAATGTTCTTATTTGTGTGATTCTTTAATATCTGTTGCATCCACTAGCCTGCGTTACCCTCATTCTATAAAGAAAGGGGCCCTGTCCGGGTTCAGCACAGTATACCCAGCACCTTGATGCAGTGCTTGGCACATAGGAGACACTCGGTGAACCCCTGTTGAATAAATGAATATGAATCAACTACCTCTGATGAGAAAAGAACAGCCAATTCTCCCAGTCTCCAATTACAACCTTAAGTCAGTTGAATCATTTTCCTGAAAAAGACAAAAACTGTACAAAGTTTCCAAACATATTCCCTCATAACAAGGTGAACTCAAGGTTTTAGGTTATCGTTTGCTGGAGAGAACTACAAGCTGAATCTGAATCCAGGTGCCCGAAAATCTTCCCAGATGCTAGACGTCTTTTTCCACAGAACTGAGCCCTGACCCTCTACCTGGGTCTTGGCTTTTAAGATGATTTACAAGTCACCTAGTGTCCACAAACCTGCTGGATGAACTCTGCTGAGCGGTATCTCAAAACTCCTAACCTACTTCAACTCACCACTCAAACAAGTAGCCACTTATCTTCTCCCCTTCCCCACCAAGGTCAGAGGAGACTTACCTTTCCCGGGGCCTTGGAAGTGCCAAGGTTCCTCCATCTCGCCTTCCCATTTATATCCTCTTCCCAACTTCATTTCAACAAGCCAACGTCGTGGACGCTAGCCTACGCCATCTCACGCTCCCAGTGCTGCCAGTGTTAATGCTATACGGCTCTCAGCTGAGTCTCCCTCTGGGCCTTGCCCTCAAAGAGAATTTCTCCAGGTCATTCCCCGCCTTCCCTGTAGCAGGTTACATTCAGGCCATGATGAGAGGGTCCAAAACCTCCATGGTGGGACAATTTTGAAGGATCATCCCAGCTCTGCATCTCCCTTTGTGATGGCCTGAGATGAGACTCTTATACATCATCACAGCCCAGACCCTCTCTCTGCCTAATCCTCCACCTTTCCATCACCCCTCCGCCCCCACCAACCAACCACACACACACACACACACACACACACACACACACTGATCCCAAGGGCTCTCCCCAATAAACTTCTAACATGTACATCTCTGGCTCAGAATCTATTTCCCAGGGAACCCAAATCAAGATAACTGAGCTCCCTCTCAAGTCAATACCATGATTGTTGGGGTTTTGGATTGTTAGTATCTAAACAATGTATATGAAAAAGAATGTTTATACCTCAAAAGTATAAATAATCAATAATTTTCCCATCACAAGCAGACCTACCACTTACAGCTGGTGGTAAAGCAAATGTCTTTATGGAGGGCTATTTTGGGAACTCAGGCGTATTTTCATCAAAACAACACTGCCAAGGATCTTTAAGATCACTTTCCTTCATAGTATCTTCCTGCTGGTAACCATACATTATTTGGTATAATATTGTTACCTGCATCTCATACTAAATTCCATGCTCCACAAACATCACACAGGAACTGGTTAGAAATGCAGAATCTCATGCCACACACCCCCTCCTAAATGAGGATATGCAGTTTAACAAGATCTCTAGGTGATTTTTATTCACATTAAAGTTTAAAAACCACTGGTCTAAACCATAAAGCTTCATCATATTTTGACTTTATGGAAATACTTGGGATCTCCACTCATTCACATACCACATCTATTAATCACAAGTCCCACTGAAGTTATCTCTAAAATGTCTATCACACCCACGCCTTTTGAACTATATTGCTCAATTTCAGTCAAGCCCTCTTATGAGGACCACAGTTTGAGTAGCAAGAGTTTAGATAACTAGATGAATGGATGACTTTATTGAAGCATTCTGAATGCCTTTGATTCTAAAATAGATCATTCTTTGCAAATCAGATTTAAAGCTTTTCAATTTCTTGTATCAGAAATCCTCCAGTAACTTCAGAGCTACATCATTTAATTGACTTTGTCCTCATGTGCCATTAATCATTCCCTGATTCACTGGTGTCTTCAATCTTCTAAAGCTAAATAACCACCACACATGGAGAAGGAATTAACAGGATTGTGCTAGAATCACAAATTAAATGACGGATATGGACTTGAATTCTGAAAAGAACAATATAGCCAAATTTAAGAGAACGAAAGGAAATTAGGAAACTTGAAGGAAGCTCAGTGTTTTATTTCTCTTTGCCAATTCTCTTGTCAAATGAACATTTCTGATGATCCTCTTTGTTCTAAAGTGCAGGTGGTCCCCAAATGATGTCAGTTTTTCTCGGAGAAGTGGCATATACGTGGCTGTTAAGGTTCTGGACCTGATCACAAATGTCAATTAACTCATGGAATGCCAAAGACAAACAAACAAACAAAAAACAACAAACAAATAAAAATAACCCTGGAAATACCAGAGTAATAGCCCAAGAGAACCCAACTACCACGTGAGACAGTGTATCTATGGATAATGCATTCTGTACTCAACCTTGAATGTGAAGGATACTGTTATTCCTAACTGCCCTGGAATCAGTACACTGCCACTGCCTAGAACACCAGTCCCTCACCTAAACAACCTCTACTCAAACGCCTGCTCTTCTACTGTGACATCCTCTACCCAGCCAGTATTCACGTCACCTTCCAAAATGCCAGGACAAGTGATTTTACTTGTTATAACTACCCAACTTAAGTAGGTTAACCATCAGACCCACATTTCGTATAAACCTTACCAGGAAACTTTTTCCATAGTTTAAGATTAAAATTAAAACACTCCTTCAGGGACATTTTAACAAAAGGAAAAACTGTTAAGGCAGAGAGAGAAGCAGGTAGCTTCCATTCCCTTAAAAAAGATTTATATAGTGGGGTGCCTGTGTGGCTCAGCCGGTCAGTCAGATGAGCATCCAGCTCTTGATTTCAGCTCAGGTCATGATCCCAGGGTCATGGAATCAAGCCCCACATCAGGCTCGGTGCTGGGCAGGGAGCCTGCTTAAGATTCTCTCCCTCTTCCTCTGCTACTTTCCCCCACTCACATGCTCTCTCTCTCTCTCTCTCTCTCTCTAAAATAAAAAATAATCATATAAGATATTCAATTAAAACCAAAGAAGGCAGAAAAAGGGAGAAAAAAATAAATAATGAACAAATGCAATGAATAGAAAGCAGCTATAAACATGGTAGATATTAATTCAACTATATCAATAATCATTTTAAATGTGAATGGTCTAATATGTCACTTAAAAGACAGATTGTCAGAATGTATAAAAACACAAGACCCAACTCTATGTTGTGCACAAGAAATCCTCTTTCTTTCCTTCTTTCTTTCATTCTTTTGTTGTTTCCTTTCTTTCTACCTTTTGACCTCCTTCACTTTTTAAAATATAATAGCTTAGAAATTGGTGTCTAATTTATATTGTCCTTTTTTTGTAGCTGTCCTCCCATTACTCTGTACCATGAATTGAGCTGGGCTAACATCAAGCAGACATTTTGGCTTTAGACTGACTGGGCACACAGTATGCAAGCAGGGGCAGGTCTGTGAGCATCTCGGGGCATCTCTAAAAAGGAGACCGCTGATGTCCCACCTGGGTCAGATTATTCTCATGGTCACATCGGTAGCTCAGGTTGCAGGGTCACTTTTTGTGGCATCTTACCTCTGAAATTTAAAACTCCCCTATTTCCTTCAGCATCAATTCTGAATGTATCTGGTCACAATTTGTTGAAAGAAATTAAATTCATGCTATTAAATAGAGAGCTCTTCTAAAGTACTCTATATCTTCAGGCAAATTCATGGCATCACCATAGTTTGGCATATCTCAAGTTTTCAGAGCTCATACACACAGAAGCACTGGTAAGCCCCAAAAGGTCTTCCTACAGTAAGATATAGTGCTGTGCTTAGCTTAAAGGTACACAGGTAAAAGCAAGACTCTTGGGAAATGATCACCAATCTGAAACAGAGAATAGTCATTTCACATCTTCCTTCTCTTTCACAAATGATGAACATATTTAAAATCCATAAGGAATGTTTGCGATTCATTAAGAATCTCTTTCTAAAACCCAGCTCTACCAGGAGACCACTAGGGGGGAAAGTGGCATAACATAAGAGGCGGGAGAAGGAGGGCACAACACAAAAGGAATGATTTCTTGCTTATTCCTGTGTATGGAGATGCAGGGAGGTTACCAATGGTCTTGGACAAAAATGGAGACGCTCTAATTTATGACATAATTTCAGAGGACTGCAAACTGGGAGCAAGGAGGCAAGTATCAAAGGTGCACCTTAAACTTGGGGATAAATCTCCCTCTTTGGAAGGAAATCCCCTCAATGCTTCTGACTAGGACACAGTTAGCAAAAGTCTCTTGTTAAATATAAGGTAAAACTCATTATAACCCACAAACACATTGTCAACAATTAAGTTATCAGATTATTCCTGCTAAGCAGAACTCCAGCGAACAGAACCAGACTAATTGGTGTAAATCAGTGGTTCTTAACTGGGGGCAATTCTGTACCCTCCATCTCGGAACATTTGGCAATGTTTGGAGATATTTTTGGTTGTCACAACTAGCATCCAGTTGGGTAGAGGCCAGAGATGCTACTAAACATCTACAGCGCACAGGACAGCCCCCACAGCAAAGAATTACTCAACTCTAAAATGTCAATAATGCCAAGGGTGAAAAACTGATATAAACAAACAAAAAGAGAAAAGGCTCAGGTGCAGCATGAGATAAGATTTAGGAATAGTTAAAAGACATGAAGAAATATGGAAAAGGGAAAATCAAAAGTGCCAAAAGCATACTTTATTAAGGACAGCCTAAGACAGAGCAGAGAGAACAGAGCCCTGGAAATGCCACAAAGGCAGGGCCCCCTGCTAGGGTAAGATAAAACATACAGGAAGATAAACCCCAAGGGAGGGAGGAGGCAGCATTAAGAATTAGTGGTGAACATGGAACAATGAGTTAGGGACCATGTCACATGTACTGCAGGATGCTCAGCAGCATTCCTGGCCTCTACCCACCAGATGTCTGTCATACTTCCTGTCCACTTGTGTCAACCAAAAATATCTGCTGACATTACCAAAATGTCCGCCATGAAACAAAATCATTTTTGGTTGAAAACTATTCAAGAGGTTGATACCTCTTCAAGAGGTATCTTTTTTAATTAAATACATATATATCCCTTCATTATTTATTTCATCTTAGTCCTTTCTTCTAGATTGTTTCCTTCTTTTTTAAAATAGACTTTTCAGTCATTATTTCAATAGGTGTGCACTGAATACACTTTGCTAATCTTTTCCCAAAAAATGTTCTTATGCTGACCTCCTTCTTTAATAATCACTTAGTTGAATTTAGAATTCTGACTTGACTATTTCCTTCAGCACTTTTAGATAACAATCCACTGTCTTCTGGCCTTTATCATTATTATCGGAAAGTTTATCCTCAGTTTGTTTCTCATTTGCAAGAAACCTGTTTTTCCCCCCCTTGGAATTCTAATATTTCTCTCTTTGTGTTTTGCTGACTTGCCATGATATGTTTATAATATGTGGATTTAGTTTTACTTATTCTGCTTGGCACCCATTGTGTTTCTTGAATCAAAAGATTTGTGTCTCTCATCAATTCTGGGAAATTCTCAGTCATTTTCCTTTTTTTTTTTTTTTAATATTCTATCTCTCTCTATTCTTTCTATTCTCTTAGTCCAGAACTGGATTTCTATTAATTGTATATTGGACTTTCTCATTCTGTCTTCTGTATTTCAACCTCCTCTTTCTTGTTTTTTTATACTTCCAATCTCTCTATTCTCCTTCAGCTCTATCTTCTAGGCCTAATTCTTTCTTCAACTGCCTAATCTGCAGTTGAAATGGTCATAGAAAATATACTAACTATATTCCAGGCTCTACACTGACCAAACAAATACACGACTAAGACACTAATTCTCGACTCAAGAACTTCACGTACAGTAGGCCAGCCACACATGAAAAGAAAACTATTTTGTGGTCTAACAAGAGCAGAGTTCAAGATGTCAATAGGAATTGCCAATGGAAATGGAAAGAATGATTAAATACACGGAGGAGAAAAGGAAAAGAGTTCACAGGGGAGGTCACCTCTTAGGTTTGAAAAAAAAAATTTCTAGGAGAGTGTAAGGAAGCATATCCACTCATATGATGCAGCATGTGCAAAATCAGGGATCTTAAGGGAACAGTAAAGAATTATGTGTAACTACTGTGTAGATGCATCTGAAGACAGAAGTGAGAGATGTTAGGGGGTCAGTAAAGCTAATTAGGAAGACCCTCAAGTACTATATATAAAGTGTTTATATTTTATTCTGTTGGCAATGGGGAAGCAACAGAGGTTTTCATGGGTGACAGGGGAGGGTAGTAATAGAGAGAGAGTGGAAGAGAGGGAGACAGAAAGAGAGAGAGAGAGAGATAAATTTCAAAAAGTGAACCCTGTGGATATGGAAGAATTAAGATGTAGGGAGGCTGGTTATAAGACTGATGTACTAGTCTAGGTAGAGATGAGGAAAGTTTGAGCTGAGATAGTGTTAGTAGGGATGATGAGGATGTTCTAGATTAGAGATATATCTAAGATGAACATTATGAATGTGTTAGCCAGCTGGCCGTGGAGGCCGATTGCCCGCAGAGTGTTGAGCATGAGGACACTGACTTTTTGGCTTGGGAGTCTGGACGGACTGTGGCACCATTAAACACAGTAAGAAATTCAACTCAGAGAGCTATCAGAAGAAAGTTCCTTTTGTGGTGCATAGTTTTGAGATGTCTGGGATATATCCAGGCTGAAAGTTCTGGAAGGCGGCTGTAAATACATCTTTAAAGCCTGGCAGGGAAATCAGACATGGCAATAGCACTTTGGAGTCATGAGCATGCAGCTAGGATGTGAATACAATGGGAGAGAGTGACTGAGAGTCAGCTGGTGCCAGGGAGTGACCAAAACTGTAGGTCATGTGCTGGTGGTAAAGAAAATTGTGAAGCTTGATCATCAAAAACAGTATCCAACCTACACAGAATATCTGAGACAGAGCCAGCTTCCAGACTTTCCTCCTATGGTTTTCTCCAATTTATCTTTTTAATTGAGGAAACAATTTAATAACATCTTTTGAATTCAATGTACTTTTACTAATACACTTTAAAATTACATTTTTTGGAACAGAATGTTTTAATACTTCATTATTTGTATTTTAATAGTAATTAATAAAATAATTCAATAACAAAAATGTGTGTGTGATCACCTAATGTGAAATCTTCTATCTTAGCACTTACTACACTGAATTAAAATACTTGATTTACTTATGTGCCTCTTCCTGTAGACTCTGAGCTCCTCAGGAGTGATGCCTTACTCAGTTTTCTACTCTGAGGACTTATCATAGTGCATGGAACAGAGTGGGATCAGAGGGATGTATGGATAGAAGAATGAATGGTTAAAGCCAGCCAGACAATAGAGACTGTTTTACCAACTGAACCTGCTACAATTTATTTACTGAGTAAAACATCCTCTACCATGAGGAAGGAGTGCCATGTCCGGGGTCACCATGCAGAGTTTCACAGGTTGTTCACTGTGTAAGGCAACAGGTAGGGTTAAGTGCAGTCAAATCAAGAGAACCTAATGTACAAGTTAGTCACACAAATGAAGGGAAAGGATGATGGCATAGTGTAGTGGCAAGAGTAAAATACAGCTCAACAAAATGAGAATTCTGGGTTTCTTTTAGTTGCTTCTAGAATTATAGAGTGGTAAGGTTTATAAAGTGGAAACATTATTTTTAAATATGTTTGGTGAAGGGGCTCCTGGGTGGCTCAGTCAGTTAAGCATCTTGACTTTGGCTAGGTCATGATCTCATGGTTCATGGGTTCAAACCCTGCATTGGGCTCCACACTGCCAGTGTGGAGCCTGCTTGGGATTCTCTCTCTGCCTTTCTCTCTACCCCTTTCCCACTTGCACTTTCTCTCTCAAAAATTTTAAAAAAGAATAGTTTTTTAAAAATAAATAAATAAACAAGTCTGGTAAAATTCTTAAACATATGAAAACTCCAACAATCAATAATAAGTATAGAGTGATTTTGTGACTAAAATTTGTGAGCTCCTCCACATCAGACCTGCAGATTGTGCCCAGGAAAGATATCTTAGCAATGTGAAGAGATGTCTGGCAAAAATCTGGAATCTTTAGGAAATTCTGGTATAGCTGAACTGATTATCTCACCCGAGAGGTCTCTTCAAACTGGCAAGAAAAGCAAACACTAAAATATAAATAAGTAATAATATTAACCTTATTTAAAAAAAAAAACAGGAAGGAGGGAGAAAGAAAACTGGATGCTTTCACACCAAAAATACATATTAAAATCAATAAATTGCTGTAAGAAAGCAAATAAATATAATAATTAACCTACATATAATCATAACTGAGACTTACAGGAGGTCCCAGCATCTACAATTTTCTATAATAAAATACTGCATGCTTGTTTAATATATCTTTAAATGCTCAGCCTAACTTTATAAGTATATAGATAAACACAATAATAAACAGTTGCTTGGAAAAAATTCAATATTTTATTGCCAATGGAAAGTTCCCAGGAATGAAGAAAACTATGGGCTTTTAATTTGTTTTTGAAAATCTGCAAGGTAAAAATAGAAACCTCTTCTAGAAATTGGATTGCATCTGAGTATGGTGCTCTGTAGAAAGAAAAAAGTCAACAGAGAAACGTGATAAAATGTTAATGTGGCAGCTGCCATTTCACACTCCTCTTTGCCAAGAAATGCCAGAAGCCTGCAGCTACCCCGGCCAAAGGCAACACTTCATTTCTTAACTTCAGATTTTATTAAACTTTAAAAGCAAGCAGAGTCAGTTTTCATTCATGATAGTATCAAAACCCCAGAGATTTCAAAGTTGAACCCAGATCATGATTTTTCTACTCTCAAATTGGTCCTCAATCAGGACAACTGGAAAGATAGTTTGCTTTGCCAGCGCAGAGCTAATGGTATGAAAATATCCCTCAATGCTCTGTAATACCATCAAGCCTCTTAACCAAAGACACTTAGGAGGGTGTCCCCCAAGGAACCTTAGAAACCAAAATTCCAGAAGAGGGCAGCCTGCCCAGGGCAGACCGCTGAAGCTCACTTTGTGCCATGGACACAGCATCTCCTAGAGGGGCCGAGGCATCCTCATTTTTAACAAGTTCAATGGTGATCCTTCACATTTAGTGGAGTTCGCAATTTACTGCTTTTAGAGATTGCTTTTGAGAATCTGGAACTTCTGCAACATCAGCATCTCACCTCTAGGTGGCAGCATCTGTGAACTGTTCAGTGTCATTGTGAATGTTGAGGTTCAAAAAGATTTATTTCCAGAACAGGAATTACACATTGGACTTGTCCAACTAAACCATTACTTCTGAGTGCTATATCTAAAGAAGAAAAATGTGGCAGGATATATTTTTCATGATTTAATGATTTTAATCTAGGAATCGTGATTTCATGATTCTAACTTAGACTTCAGAAATAAAAAGTTAACTGGTTATCCTTGCATAAAATGTTCTATAATTCATTTCAAGTGATAAATTTTAAGGCAATCTGTTGTGAGCATTTTTCTTGCCTTGACTGTTTAAGCCATGACTCTCAAAGATCACGTGGATCAGCAGCTGGCAAACATTTTCTGCAAAGGCCCAGATAATAAATATTTTAGGCTTTGCAGGCCATACAGTCTCTGTCACAATTACTCAGTTCTGCCATTGTCACACAAAAGCAGCCAGAGACAATACATAAATGAATGAGTATGGCTACGTCCCAATAAAACTTTATATATGAACAATGAAATTTGAATTTCATGTAACTTTCACATGTCTCAAAATACTACTATTCCTTTAATTTTTTTTCCAGCTCCCCCCTCCACCCCCACACAACCACCTAATTCATATATTGAGATAATACCTGATGTGATGGTATTAGGAGATGGGGCCTTTGGGAGATGCTTAAGTCATGAGGGTGGAGCCCTCAGGAGTGGATTTAGTGTTCTTATAAAAGAGACCCCACAGAGGTCCCTCACTCCTTCCACCATATGATACCATAAGAAGCTTGAGACCCGACAAAAGGCCCACATCTGACCATGCTGGCATGTTGATCTCAAACCTTCAACCTCCACAACTGTAAGAAATAAATTTCTGTTGTTTATAGGGGCACCTGGGTGGCTCAGTCAGTTAAGTGTTTGACTCTTGATTTCAGCTCATGTCATGATCTCATGATTATGAGATTGAATCCTGTAACTGAGTGTGGAGCCTGCTTGGGAATCTCTCTTTCTTTCTCTCTCTCTCTCTCTCTCTCTCTCTCTCTCTCACTCTCTCTCCCTCTGCCCCTCTGCCCCACTCACATGCTCACTCTCTCTCAAAATGAAAAATAAAATAATTTCTGTTTTTATAAACTACCTGGTCTGGGGTATTGCTTTAACAGCTATAACTAGGTTAGAATTAATTGAACAATGACACCAATCATCTTTAAAAAGTAAAAACTATTCACAGTTCCTGAGCCACACAGGTGGCAGCTCAGATCTGGCCCATTGGCAGTGGTTTGCAGACCCCTGACAGAGACCACTTTCGTGAAGCCCCATGAATTGGTAGTAACTAAAGTATGCAAAAATGACTTATTGATAACTCTTTTGAATACAAGAGTTTAGCCCAAGAAAGATGCCTTATCAATGAAACAAACATTCATAGGACAAAACATGGAATTCTGATTCAGAGATGATTTCCAGATGGCATTTTGCCAAATAGAACTAACACGTAGATCCAATATTTCTAAACACATCTAACCTTCCTTCTGGCACAACCAAGCTATCAAAGGCAAGTGAACATGGGGGAATTGTTGGGAGTCTACATCATCACACAAGCAGAAACGCAGATGTAATTGTTGGGAGTCTACATCATCACACAAGCAGAAATGCAGCAGGCAAATGCATGAAGGAACCTTTAAATACACTGAGTCCTGAATCTCCAACAGGGGGCCAACACTGTTACCTGTCGTGTCTTGACTCAGTGTTTCCTGGCTGCTGCTGCTGTAAGAAGGCACTGGAGTGATGGAAAGTGAGGCTGGGCAAGACAAAGGAGTAGGCAGCTCCGTCTTGCGGGTGAGGGATCGGTGATACACAGGGATGCCCGCATCTTTGGAGATGAAGAGAGGCAGATCTGATGGGAGGGTGGGTCTGCCTTGTGCGTATGGATTTTTCCAGTGGGTGAGCCCAATTGCAACAGGCCCAGCAACATCATAACCTGGTGAGACAAACACCTTCAGTTAGAAGCAGCAAGCAAAGCCTCATACCATATTTGTTTTTGTATTTCCCAAAAGTCTTAGCTGGGAGGCAAATCGAACACCACTTGAGTAAGGATGCATGTTAATAATAAACAGGCAGGAATAATAAACACTTAACGAATCGTTCACTATTCAACATACGTTTAGTAAGCACATACTATGTACAGTTGTCCAGTCTTCGCCCTTAAGGAGCTCAAAGTCCAAAAAAGGAGGTAAGTCATGTGTTCCTAATGAAAAATAACTGAAAGCCTACTATGTGCTAGATACAGTACTTTGCATAAGTGATTCTATCCTCACAGCAACTGTACAAGGACACTGTTCCTATTTCAGTTTCGTAGATGAGGAAACTGGATATCACCTTGCTCTAGGTCAAGCAGTCAAGAAGTGCCAGAGGCAGAATTTAAGCCCAGATCTGTCTGACTCCAAAATCTATTGTTCCTTCCCCTAAACCACAACTAACTAAGTACAAAGTAAGATGAAAGAAATAGTTTATTTTTTTTTAAGAAATACTTTAAAGTAGGACAGAAATGTCACCCCAGAGTCTCAGGGGAGAAACCTCCTCTGGGTGGAGAGACTAGGTCATGGAGAAGTTGACATGAACTTGGCCTTATAGGCAATGGTGGCAACCTAGAGGGAAAAGAGGAAACAGAGGGACAGATCTGTTCTGCAGATATGTTTTATTTAGCCACAGTTTTCTTAACTTGACATAAAATTAAAATTAAAATTGACAACAATAAAAAGCTAGAGAGTTCTCAAGAGAAATCCAGCTTTCTGGCTTGTCTTGAAAAATTCTCTTGTTCTTCTCCTAAAGAGAAGACCACATCCCCACATGGCAAATGTCAGCTAGAGCACCTGCAGCAGTTGCCCTCTTCAGCTGGAGTAAGGGGATTCCCATCTGCCACAGTCCCCACCACTCCCTACACCTGTGTAGATTCCGAAGGCTGGATGACCTTACTCCCAGCCTGCTTCATTCATTTGTCTTACATGCCTGACTTCTCCAGGCCTTTACATTTGCAACCTAGATACAGAATTTAGGAATATAAGTATAATCCAGAAAAAAAAAAAACAAGAATAGAAAGGTAGGTTGCTACAGGACAGTTGAGGGTCTTAAATGCCAATGTAAGAAAACTAAATTTTTTGGCAAGCAAAACATCCCTGCAAGTTTGTGAAGTGAGCATTGCCGTAATCAAACTAATGGCAGCAAAAGCAGCCAGAATCTGTCCCTTCTTGCTCCAGTGGTTATTTCTTCTGGGAGGCTTCCTCTGACATCTCCAAGCTTTCTTAACCATTTGGGAAGGAAAGCCCACTAAAAAGTGCTGGTGTGTGGGGACTGGAGGTATTGGAAGAGAAAGTCTGAATTGGGGAGGGCAGGTTGGGGTATCAAGAAAGCCCAAAAGAGGTAACAGTGAAGGACACCTGTGTAGATTCCAAAGCCTGGATGACAGTTCTGGGGCAGCCCGACATACTGGGCTGGAGACTACCTGAACACGGGTATATATGTCAAATAGTCCCTGCCTACATTTAAGGCCAAGTGTTTTTTTCTTTCTGTGCGTGGCTCCCTTATGAACTCTGCCTCCCTCAAGGTTGGAGGGTGTCTTAGTCATCTATGAAACTCTTCTCTCTATTTCACTCTTTTCCCTCACTCCTCTCCTACCACTACCTAGCACAAGGCCAGTCTCAGAGCTGACACTCAGTAGATACCCGCTATTCACTGAGTTCCTAAATGTCAACAGCAAGGAGAAGATGCAAAAAGCTGAGAGGCAGAGGCTAGGGGAGCATTATTAAGGGGCCATATTGAAGTGTTGGCAACAGGAAAGGAAAAGAAGTCCAGAGAAATACATGACACTAACTAAAGAAGGGTTTGGGGCCACGAGGTAGCTCTGACCGTCACTAGCAAGATATCAAAGAAGACTCACAGCAAATAGAATGGTGCATTTCTTCATCCTAACTGTGGCAATCAGAAAGACCAGCCTTGCAAGGGCTCAGGTAGGTTGAGTGTGTTTTTAGACATAAGGAGGTTGAGCCTTAGTGGAAATATCTATATGGAGATGTCTGGCAGGTAGCTGGGGAAAAATATTCAGGTAAGGATTACGGGAAATGGGACCCAGAACCATCAATCTAGTAGTTACCCACATAGAAGTCATAGGTAAGACCTGGGAACAAACAACCTGCTTTACAGTCATAAAATAATAAAACCACTAAAAATTACAATACTGTCTAACACTTAGTGACATTGTGCTAAGGGACCTCCCAGTACCACCTCATTTAAACCTCACAATAACTCTGTCAGGCAAATGCTAATATTCCCATTTGACAGATAAGAAAATGAAGGCCAAAGGACATTATTACTTCCTCAAGGTCTGAGCTATTGCTCCACAGAAGTTAACAGTCAAGATTCAAGCCCTGACTCACTGAAGTTAACACTGGTGCTCTGGACCACTAAGCCGTCCTGCCTGGCTAATAGAGTAGGTGGCAAAAGGGATTCTGGGCCTGAAATGGGGCCCATTCCCCCAAGAATCACTCTTAGGCAATTTATTCCTTCCTGAACAACGTTTCACAGACAAATCTTAATGGACCAGAATACTCAAGGAAAGGGAAATGGTGACAAACTTGAGAACTCACCTTCCTAAAAGGTGAGTTCCACTATGTGGAATGTTGTGATGAAGGTGAGTGCATCTCTCTTGAGTGAGGGCTATGGAGCCTCTGAAGATAATCCATGAGAACACAAATTCTCAATGTTTGGAATTGCAATGAAGCCAGAGTCGCATAAGACTGAACTGAATGCTGGTGACCCCAGGACTGCCCTGACCATATTTGTTGGACTAAACCTCTAATGAAAATTTGTTTATTGTGTGATCAGTACTCTCCCACAGCTCCTACAACTGGGCCATAGAATGCAATTCCAGAAGTCTCCATTTAACTTGATGTTCCATTATGTTTTCATTAAAGAATAGAAGACGTATTACCTTCTATTTACACCAGAGAACCCTTTTACAAAAATAATTATAGAACCATGTTTTCCCTTGCCTTGATCCTTCATTCAGAAACTTGCTTAAATCCCTCTTCTCTTTCCATATTTCTAAATTCCTCTGGAGTCATTATACAGAATAGAGCACAGTGCAGAAATGTTATGTTTAAAAGTCCCAAGGAGGGGAAGAGCACTGGGTGTTATATGGAAACCAACTTGACAATAAACTATAAATAATAAAAAATAAATTAAATTCTTAATAAAATAAATAAATAAATAAATAAATATCCCAAGGAACTCTGCATTCTCCACAACTTCAGATTTTACCATTTCTTTTATAAAGTGATAGCTAATAGTATTACACTTAATTTTGAAAAGACATCATTCACATAGCTAACAAGCCTTTTTTTTTAGTTTAGAAAATCACCACATCATTTACTCCAGAAAAGGAGTTCATCAGCAAATATTTTAATTCATGCTATTGATACAAATTATCTATGATAATTTCCGCATGATTATAATGGAGTATAAATGGACCAGACTAAATGTGCAATGAGGTCAAAGTATTTTGAGAGGATAACAAACCATCCATGGAACAGCTGGTGCCCAAATGTCCAAGAGGCAAGTAACAGAAATGTCCACGTTGCTAGCCAACGCATTCTCCCTCACCCACCATCCTGGTCCCTGGTGGACAGTGAGGTAGGAGCAAAGGTCTCAGTTCCCTTGGAAGTTTTATGTCAACATATCACCCAAAATCGTGAAGAGAGACATGTAAGGAACACTCAAAAGTGTACGCTGTTTTGAGAAAAAAATGTCAATTAACTATGAAGTTCTTAAATCTCTCAAACATGGGTAAAATGGGAGTTCACTACCAGAATACGAAGAATTTTCCAAGAGTCTCATGAATAAACAGATTTCGGAAGAAGCCTTTTTCTGTTTCTTAGTTGTTTTTGTTGTTATTTTGTTTGTTTGGCAATTCTTCTTTTGGGGATGAAAGAGAACAAAAAGAGCTTTTAAAAAAAGAACTGCTGGATGATCCAGAGGTCTGCCCTCTCTTGAGTACTTTGGAATCTACGGTTGTTAATTATTTTCTGCCTTTACAATAAATATTGCAAAAGCACTTTGTACTGGACAGACTGTGGGCAGTGAACACTGTCTGATACCTGTGCAGAATCCATCCCCCTCTTTCCTCCCAATGGAGTCCCACTTTGGCAGAATACCCCTAGACACAGCATTCAGGGCAAGTTGACATCCTCCTCTTTCCTCTGCATAGACTCTGATGTCTCTAAAGAGACATTCATCTCCCCTTGCTAATGATTGGCTTAAGGGTAGTCATGTGACCCAATGCTGCCCAATGAGATGGGAGCAGTCTCTGAGGGCTTCAGGGGGAAGTTTCAGTTCCTCAAGTCAAAGCCTGAGGAAGGCACCAAAGCTCCTCTCCCTCTGATCACTGTTGTGTCTGAATGCAATTCCTGGAACTGTGGTGGCCAGATGGCTGCCACACTAAGATAAATTCTCCCACGAAAGCAAAGGAGAGAAGGTCTTTCACAACATCATTGAACAGCTTAATCATCTGGTCCTAAGGACAGGCCTGCAGCTGGTCTTCCTGTTATGTGAAATAAATTTCCTTATGGTTTCAGCCACTTTGAGTCAGGGAACTGAAGCAACATTTAAGAGCCTTTCAGTTACCCCATTACCTTCTGAGAAAACTAAGTGTCATATATACCTCCCCTTCAGAAGTGACTACCTAGGACAGTAAGACTTGCTATATTAGTTTCCTAGGGCTGCTAAGGAAGTACCACAAATATGGTGGCTTAAAAGAAAATAGAAATTTATTCTCAGAGCTTTGGAGGCTAGAAGTCTGAAATTAAGATGCTGACAGGGTCATGCTCTCTCCGAAGTATCTAGGGGAGAATCTGTTCCATGCCTTTCTCTTAACTTCTGACCTTGCTGGCAATCCTTGGTGTTCCTTGACTTTCAGATATATCCCTCTAATCTCTGCTTCCATCATCACATAATGTTCTCCCTGTGTGTCTCTGTGTCTCTTCTCCTCTACTTATAAGGACACCAGTCCTACTGAGTTGGAAGCCCACCCTAATGGAGAATAACTTTGTCTCAACTTGATTATATCTGCAAAGACCTAATTTCCAAATAAGGTCACATTCAGAGGTTAGGACCCCGACATATCTTTTCAGGGGACATAATTCAACCCATAACACGCTGACATAGTGGCCAAAGCTGACTAGACTAGGTGCAATATAATGACTTATAAGAAATATATATTTGGTCATTGAGATGGCCAAAATATATTTTCCAGATATATTTGGTCTTCATCCACACATAGTACCTGAAAATGCTTCAAAGCCATAAAAGTGACAAGGCTGTCATGTTACTAATGAAGGTGACTTTTCGTGTCAGAATTGAATTGAAATCTCAGACACCCTGCTGGTGTCTAAAAATTGCTTTGTATGGGGAGCTGGGGGGGGAACCCCCACACACATTGGACTTGGGTCTGGAAGCCCAGAAAGATCAAGGAAGGGCACAAGGCCCATGGCAAATAACGAGAGTGTGGTCCAATGGGAGCTAGATTACCTGGGTTCAAATCCCAGCTGTTACTACCCATGTATCTTTCAGTAACTTTTTATCTTCTCTAGAATTTAGTTTCCTCATCTAAAAAAACGGAAAAATAACAGTATGCAACTCATAAGACATTTATGAGGATTAAATGAGTAAATACAGAAAAAGTACCTAGAACAGTGCTTGGCACAGAGAAAGCTCTCATGTGGTCCTCACTATTTACGCCTCCACTTTCATTGACAAGTGTCTTAAAAGATAAGTCTCTACTCATAGCTCTTCACTCCTTATTCCAAACTTTGCAACCTGACTTCCCTCTCACCATCCACTGCCATGGCTCTTGGGATGTTACCAGGGCAGTCCCTGAATTCTAACCCTCCTCAGCCTCTCCTAGAAATTCCCTGGGTTTTCCAAAAACTGTGCTAACTTGGTCTTCTACTTCTGTCATTATTTCTTTCAACTACTCAAAGACTGGGTGCTGGTCCTCCACTCATTCAATGTACTGACTCTTATAATCTCATCCTCTTGGAAAAATTCGACCAACTCCTCTGTGCAGAGAATGCCAATATCTTCATCTCCTGCCCATTTTCTCCTGTGGGTCATTCCGAGGTGGGAGTCTCACAGGCACCTCAAACCCACCACATCCAAGCAGTAGCCATCAAGTCCTCTTTCCGACTGCTGTATTTCTAGAGATGGCTCAGACTCCCTGTCACCCAGAATCAAAGTCTCAGGGCACATCTGTCTTTCCCTCATCCAGTCAATGACTAGCGCTGCCAGTTCTCACACACCTCTCCCTCCAGACCAGCTCTTTATCTCACCTGCCAAGTTCATTCCTGTCTCAAGTCAAAATTAAAGTCATAGCTACTTACTCTATTATGACACGAGATCCTCTGCCCCGCATGAAATCCACCTTGTTCACCATCAGAATCCCTTCTTTCATCCATGCATTCATCTTGTCACCCTCCTGCTCTGAACCTCCCACTACTCAACAAATGTCTTTAGGAATGTCACTGTAGGTTGTTTAGTGTTTTCAAACCAGGGTCTATGAACTCTCCACAAAAATTTTTTAACTGCTTTTATTTTTCCTTTAAAATTTAATTTAATCATTTAAAGATTAATAGATACATAATATGGACCAAGTTCTACAACTTAATTTTAGTGCCTAGATTTGTTTTTGTGTTTCTATCAGGTTGGTACCAACTGGTACACTCAATGAGAAAAGGAGAGGGATGGATATGTCAGTGTGCATTCATATCAAATGAAGATCCAATAACCTTACCAGCATTAGCAGAGATTTCACAGTGGATTGAACAGAAGAAGGTGGGGGCAGAGCAGAGTTATCATAAATATCTAGCAGTAAAGCTGCACTCAACTCAAAGATCCCATGTTGCTGCCGACAGTCCCACATTGCATTACAAGAAGTGATTGTATTTCAGCAAAATAATGTCTACAATATTAATGTGATAGATTTGTAATTTTTTGCTTTACAGTGTTTTAAATTTTCTTTATAAATTCAATTTGATTTGTATGGCCATTGGTATGGCTATAAGGTATTTTATACTTAGTGTTATGTTTGAACATACTTAAGTATTATTATAATAAAAATGATTTAAATCAATTTTAGAGGTTCATAATCATTATTTGCATTTATAGGTGTCCACATTACCGAGGTTTGAGAAACCAAGATACAGTGTTTCAGAGCATGAACTTTTAGCATCAAACAAACCTGGACTGAAACCATGGATACATTAATTACTGGCTAGGTGGTAAAGATCAAATTTCCTCATCTGTGAAAGGAAAAGTAATAATATCTTCCTCATATAGTCCTGATTAAGCAAAATAATGTATGTCGAAGGCCAGGAGCAGCAATAGATGAATATAAATCTTAAAAAGTCAGTTTAATACCAAATACATAATAATCAGGTGATATACAAATTAAAGAGTTAAGGTAAATGATGAAACGTTGGGAAAACGTGGGGTTTTTTTGTTTTGTTTTGTTTTGTTTTTAGATTTCCGGACCACATCACCTCTAACAATATCAATGCAAAAGCACTAACAAAGCACAAGAGGGCGCCCCAGCAATTAAGTCCACAAGCGTTTGCTCTGATCTGAAAACACAGGCTCTTGCTATTATATTTTCTACTCACTGCTTCCTAAGCCCCCCACCCCGGGCCTTTCGAGGCAACAATAATTTTTATAAAACGAAATGTGACAACTGCTCACCTATGGTGATCTGGCTGACACAACTGTAGTAGCTGCCTGTCGTTGCCGAGGAAAGGTTATAACTCCCACTGCTCACGTCTCTGTCTGTTAAGAAAATAAAAGAGAAGGTAGATTATATCCTGGTAGACACCATGAACACATTGTAAATATATGACTGCTGGTAGATTAACCAGCTCCCTGTTCTGGGCAGTCTCATACTCCTTTATCGGTTCATTCATTGATGCTTACCTAGTGCTCAGTGCCAGGCACTTGAAACGTTCAGCAAACAACCCAGACAGCCCCACACAGGCATTTCAGTTGGATACCACTATTATTATAATGAGGGTGACAAAAGATGCTGGCTGAAGTGCAGGGACAGGGAAGAGAGGGTAGCAGGGAAGGCTTCTAGGAGGAAGTGACATCTAAACTAAACCTAAAGGTGAGTACCACCTGACATGGCCAAAGGGGGAGGAACTGAGGGATAAGATCCAGGCAGAGTCCTCCTCATGTCTGGAGGCTCAGAGGCCACAGGCAGCCTCCTGAGTTATCAGCTGAGCATAGGAAGAGAAGGAGCAGCAGCTAGACAACAACAGGTCTTATAAACCATGTTAACAAGTCTGGATTTTGCCTAAAAAGCAGGATCCTATTTTCACTTTAGAAAGGTCACTTTGAGGCCATGTGGAGAACAGACTGGAAGAAGCAAGATGAGAGGCAGAGAGACTCCTTTCTGAGGCCGCTGCAATAATCCTGATGAGCAGTGAGGGTGGCCGAGCCATGCGAGATGTGCCAGTGGGGACCACAGACGTGGATGCAGTTCCCTTCGGGGCTAAAAGTACAACACGCTATATAGAATTCCTCACGATTATGAACAGAAGATGTTCTAGGCACAGGAGCCAAAGAAATCCAAACCCTCCACTGACATAGTGTCTTAGCATTTTCATCCACATCACCTCATGTATGAGGTAGGACAGGGCAGGCATCACCCCCTACCCAGCCCAACCCTGTTCTCTGATGGAAAGGCTGAGATTCAGGGTACCAGGGACACACCACAGCATGTGGCAGAATGGAGCCCAAATCGAGATCAGAACTACTTGAAATTGTTTACAAAACACAGCAGGGCATAAATAAGTGATTTTAAAATATCAAAATAAATATATATTTTCTAATATAAAACTCTTCAAGTTAGTGACAAAGAGTTATTATGATAACGGTTACAAAACTGACCTAAAAGAACTATTTAAATATTATGTAATACCAGGAAAACTTAAACTCTGATCTATAAATGGTCTGAGGGAATGAAATAATTATTAAGAATAAGTCAGTTGTGGTCAAAGAGAAGGGTTTATAGAAACATTCTGAGAGGGGCGCCTGGGTGGCTCAGTCAGTTAAGCGTCCGACTTCGGCTCAGGTCATGATTTCACGGTTCGTGGGTTCGAGCCCCGAGTTGGGCTCTGTGCTGACAGCTCAGAGCCTGGAGCCTGTCTTCGGATTCCGTGTCTCCCTCTCTCTCTGCCCCTCCCCTGCTCACTCTGTGTCTCTCTCTCAAAAATAAATAAAACATTTTTAAAAATTTAAAAAAAAAGAAACATTCTGAGAGTCAGATTTTAGTGAGGGCACGATATGGATTGGTAGCAAAGATGGCTTTGTATGTGAATACTCTTGGGAGGAAAGAACAGCAGGTACATGGACGGAAGGAAGGAAATGAGACACTTTTGCAGGGGCGTCCCTATATGTCTGTGGTTTGAAAGTAGTTGGGAAATATTAACAAAAGCAGATGGTGAGCCAGAGGGCAGAGAAATGGTGGTGGCCCTCAGAAGCCACATCAAGGCCACTGTAGGTCCACAAACAAGGAGGTAAAATGCTAAAAAATTTTAAACGAATTTAATGGGAGGAAAATAATTTTAGTAAGTGCATGTGGCCAACTCCTCCTCTAAGAAACATCCCCAGACCATCCCCAGTCCGTAGGGTGCTTTCTGAGCATCAGACACGCTCCCAACAGCCTTGAGCAGGCGAGACTGCCCTGGTTGACATGGACCCTAAACCATGGGCTTGTCAATGGCATACCCACACCTTATTCAATTTGTAATTTCCAGAACTTAGTGCTGTGCCTGCCATCAGGTGAATCTTCAGTACATGTTCATTGGTTAGAAGAAAGAAAAAAGGATGCATGAAATTAAAAAAATAAACAAATGACCATTTCCCCCTTCTTGTTAGCATAACTTCATTAGAGGTGGCTGGGATCAAAGAGAAAGAACACTGGGCTGGAAATCCACAGGCCTGTGTTGGCCCAGTTCTGCTGCACTTAAGGTCTTACAACTTGGTTGAGATGTTGACTGTTTCTACCTGACAATGACAGTAATGCTTATCTTTTTTTTTTTTAGTGGTGGCTGGGGAGGTGATATGATATGGTTAATAAAAATAAATAGGCTACACAAATGCACAGTTAGCAGATAATTCAGTATACATTTGTGGAATCAGCTGAGTCAAAAAAAAAAATCCAGACCTAACACATACCTACAACTCTAAAGTTGTCATTCCTAATTCATTATAAACCCTTAACTAATGATCTGTCCTTAAATGAGTTTTGGAAGGGAGGAGACCTGCTAGGGATAAGGTCAATGGCATCAAAGGTGATATATAAATAAATAGAGAGAGAGAGAGATTCACAAGCCCAGAAGTGGCTATGCATGGGGAAAAGAGAAAAGAAATGAAGGAGAAAAGCATACTTAGGAATTAGTAATCAACAAAGAAGCAGGATGCTTGAATAAGGAATGAATGCATGGTAAGAGGCTGTAAATAAAACTTAATGGTAAAACGACTGAAATTTGAACAGAATCTGAATGGTAAAACTAGGGCACAATTTGGTGGCAATATTTTGAAGAAACTCAAAGGGCAAAAGTATAAAGACCTGTGGCAGTTACAGAACAAGATGACTCTGTGGAAAGGAAGGTGTTTCCCCCATACAGGAATTTAAAAAAAAAAGCTAGATTTTTTTTTTTTGGAGGGCTAAATACCCATTTAATCCTTTAGGAAACAATTGCAGTTAAAGAAAAAATTCAGGTGAACTAGTGGGAAAACTTGAGACTATGAATGAGATTAATAAACCTTAAGGGTTCTGGAGTCAGTATCTAAATTAGACACCTGGTTCCAACCCTTGGGCACATTACTTCATCTCTATGAAGCTCTGTTTCCTCATATGTACAAAGAAAATAATAAAGGCATTACCCTATAAGGCAACACATATTAAGTGTTCAATTACTGTCAGCTAATATTTATTTTATACTGCAAAAGAATGAGGATATCCATGAAATGGAATGCCACATAGCAAAGAAAATAAATGAAGTAAAGCTACACAAAATATTATAGATCTCACAAACAATGCTGAATGAAAGAAGCAACCGAAAAACAATACGTGACTCTATTGGTGAAATAACAACAAAACTAAATTGTTTACGGATGCATATGTGGATGGTAAAGAAAAGTAACGTGGATGGTAAAGGCGCTCCTGGGTGGCTTAGTCGGTTAAGCATCCAACTTCGGCTCAGGTCACAGTCTCATGGTCTGTGGGTTTGAGCCCCATGGCCACCTCTCTGTTGACAGCTCAGAGCCTGGAGCCTGCCCTGGATTCTGTGTCTCCCTCTGTCTCTGCCCTTTCCCTGCTCTCTCTCTCTTTCTCTCTCTCTCTCTCTTTCTCTCTCAAAAATAAAAAACATTAAAAAAAAAAGTAACAAAATAATTAGCACAAAAGTCAGCATGGGGGTTCCATCTGGTGGATGAGACGTGACTTTGATTTGGGAGAGGGTATGGGCAGGGGTGGTGGGTTCTACAGTACTGGAAATATTCTGTTTCTTGACTTAGGTGGTGGTCGCGTGCTATTCATTTTATAATTATTTGTTAAATTATAAATTTCTCTCCCCTATCCTGGTCTGTATATATGCTATAACTCACAGTAATTTTTTAAGAAATAAAGAGGGGTAGAAATCATGACAGGGCAAACCAGCAATGCAAATTCTGAAAAAAAAAAAAAACACCTAAGAAAATGAGATAGTGGTAGAATCAGACAATACTAGTTACTGAGCACTTGATCTTTACCAGGCACTATGCTAAACATTGGTTATTTCATTTACATCCACAGTTCATTTAGGCTTCAAAATAACTCTTTTAAGGTAGGAATGATTATCCCATTATACAACTATTTTAATACCTTAAGGTAAGGTATGATTATCCCACCATACAGATCAGGAACTAGAGGTTCACAAAATTAGGGAACATGCAGACTCATACTTCTGAGAGGTCACAAAGCTGGAATTAAAACCCAGGTTTGTCTTACATGAGAGCAGAGGTGAAGACAGAAGGAGAACAGAATTATCACAAGCTGGGTTCAGTGGAGTCCTCTGGTATCTGGTGCTAAATCTGTGATAGTCATTTACCTGATGTGCTAATAAGCATTGAGATTCCCCAGGGAACAAGGTGGACATCATCTTATGTACTTCTGTTAACAGAAACATGTGGCAAAATTAACACACTTTTTGGTCTCAAATTATTTTGGTTATACTCATAAACAGAATGCTCTTATAAAAAGAAAACCTCACCCATTTCAACACACAATCTATTTTACTTTCATCTTAACCACGGGGGAAAAGGAAAGCACTGAGCCTATTTATATCTTTCCACTGACTGTGGAATTCTAGGAAATATGTATGCAAACCTTAACAAAATTTTCAATATAAAATGATAATTATAATGCCTAATTTGGGAGATTTAAAAACAAAGAATAAAACTAAAATAATAATAGTACAGGAGCCAGGAATTGGGTGCTCAAAGTCAAAGAACTATTCACAGGAGAGGTCAACACATTAAATTTATAGTTAAATAAAAGTATGATGAATAAGTATAGAATTTGTTAAGTATGGTTTAAGTGAAAGTAGAAAAGCAATGATTAAAACAACAGAAATAGACTATATTTCCAAACCAGTTTGTTGTGTTGGAGGGAGAGACAGATGGTGGGGAAGAATGGGAGAGGGGATTTAGAAAAAAAAAAATTAACTCAGAAAAAGGAAACGAATTGGAATAAAGCCATAGGAATAAAAAAAACAATACAAAAAGAAAATACAAAGTAAAATAGAATTCAGTTCAAATATATTCTAATCACAATACATGTAAATGGTCTAAATTTGCTATTTAAGAGATTGTGAGAAGAATTTCTTTAAAAAACTCAAATGCTGTTTACAAAAGAAATGCCTGAAACATAAAGACACAGACATGTTAAAAGTAAAAGATATATTTAAGAAAAAAACAAAGCAAGCAAATACTAACTAAAATAAAGCCAAAGTAGCTATGTTATTTTTAGATGAAAAAGGCTTTAAGGCAAAAAGCATCATTAAGTATACAGAGTCAATAAATAATGATAAAAGGTTCAAGGTTCAATGCTTCAGGAAGATGTAACATCTGTGTGCTCAAAATAAAACAACCTCAAAATACATGAAGCAAAACTTAATAGAGCTTCAGGGAGAAACTGACAAATTCCATCATCATAAGGAAAGATTCCAACACACAATAACTGATTGGTTGCACAAACAAAAATTTCGTAAAAATAAGGACAATTTAAAATTGCACACATCACTTGGACATCTTATTAAAATGAAGATCTTAAAAAAATGAAGATCTTGATTTCGTAGATCTGGGGTGGGCCTTTAATGCTACATTTCTTTCTTTTCCTTCTTTTTTGTTGTAAGTTTTACTGAGATATAATTGACAGAAGCATTTTGAATAGACTTCCAGCTGGTGCCAGTGCTGCTGGTTGAGGGACTCCAGACTGAGGCAAAGCCCTTCCCTGTAATCCACAAAGTCTGGGAAACCATCTCTCCAACAAAAAAGGAAGGGAACTTTTTAAAAAGGAAAGAAAATGTTTTCACTAAACCCTTAAAATCCTATCATAAATCTGCTTATACACATGGATAGAGGAAACTCAAGAATGCACCAAACAGACAAATGATGCATAACTACTAACTCTACAAAAACAAACTCACCATACAATTCCATTAATAACTATCCACACTAGTGCACTGGAAATACTATTTAACTTACAAAATACATATTCCTCGTGTAGCATGTCCTACAGCTGCCTACTGCATCTGATTTTTTAAAAAATCACTTTGTTTATAAAGCGTTCTAGAGAACATACTATTAAAAATATATAATAATGGGGGTGGCTGGGTCGGTTAGGCGCCTGACTTTAGCTCAGGTCATGATCTCATGGTTCATGAGTTCCAGCCCCAAAGCGAGTTCTGCGCTGACAGCTCAGAGCCTGAGCCTGCTTCAAACACTGTGTCTCCCTCTTTTCTGCCCCTCCCCCACTCACGCTGTGTCTCTGTCTCTCAAAAATGAATGTTTAAAAAATTTAATAAATAAAAATATATAATGATACATGTGTGTACATATCTATATATCTATTCCTCATAAAGAGTGCTGTGATTTATTTCATGTTTGCTGTATATTTTATAGGCTTACAGAAAAGTTAATATTCAAGACCCATCCTTTCCTCCCAGCCACATAACCTGTATATCATCACCCAATCTCCCTGGATTTCAAACTGCTCCTTTATATTGTGACTGAAATTCATTCATTCAAAAAGTGTTGCCTGCCCACCACATACAGTAGACACAGTCTGGTCCCAGGTAGGAATTGGTGTCGGGAGGTCTTGCTAAGGTGCTGATGAATCAAAGTGTAGAAAGTATGTTTCCACTCAACACAGTGTTTCCTATAAAAACAGATTTCTTTATTACTGCAATAATAACAACACATCATAGTGCTGTATACTAAATTGCCATAGGGCTTTCTAGCTTTTCATAAAATGTTTGCATTTGTTTTTTCATGTGAT
Organism: Cryptoprocta ferox; assembly: GCA_028646485.1. Taxonomy (NCBI): domain Eukaryota; kingdom Metazoa; phylum Chordata; class Mammalia; order Carnivora; family Eupleridae; genus Cryptoprocta; species Cryptoprocta ferox. The sequence continues at coordinate 19,773,601 of CM053571.1, forward strand.
TTTTGCAACAGCACCAGGAGGTATCAGTTGTGAGAATACTAATAATAGCTGTCTCTACATCCCCCACAGGACCTAAGCTAGACCCATACTCTTAGAGGGCAAGGCCATCCTTTATTCATCTTGTGCCCACACTGCCTGGCTCTGCCTAATGCATAGAAGACACAATGAATGTCTGCCAAAGCCTCTAGTAAGCTTTCAAATACTTTAATCACCATTCCTGAATTTTAAACACTGTGCCTGATACTCATTATCTCAGCTTCCCTTTGATTCCATTCTCACAGTCTCCACAGTGACAAAAGTCCTTTCATGAACCCTAATTAGAGGAAATCTTTCCTTTCCTTTCTTTCCCATTTTACCTATTTGACTCTGTTGAAAATCCTATATACTATTTTCATTTTTTCCAGAAGATAAAGATCCATTTCTTATTAGTACAATGCAAGGTTCACGAAAACAGGCATTTTTTTTGTTTTTTGTTTACCTCCAGAACCTACAACAGGGCCTGGCACATAGTAAGCACTCACAAAACATTCTAGAATAGACATTCTATAAACTAGAGTAGACATTCTAGAAACTTCCTTAGTAGCTGTGAACTGTTTGTCTAGGACTATGTTCTAATAGAAAATTTCCACGTGGCTATTACAAAGAACATAATGTTTTAAAGGAAAAGATTAAGATGCTTCTTCACAGGATCAAAATAAAACTTTAATTTAATCTTACCCCAGAAAGAGACTTTTAAAATGTGAGGGCTGAAGGTCAAAGAATAATGTGTACATGCTTTGCTGCAGCTTTTTAATCAAAAGGATCCTAATCAATGTTGACCATGAGTGTCTGGGTTGCATAACAACAAGCATACCAGGTGGTGGAGGGCAAAAACAAGAGAAGTCATCAAATACCTCCCTGGATTTATTTTGTAAATAAAGCATGAGTTCCAGTTAGTTAGCATCTAATTGTACCACATCGTGTGGACGCTTTTGTTCCTCTTTTCTGAAGGGTAAAGTTATTTTGCTTGTTATTTGCAATAGGAAAATAAAGTTTTAAAAACTTGTGCACAGTGTACTGCTCCCCGATACAGTCCATTCAGTTATTCCGACAGCCCAGTACTGGTCACCTACTATGTGTCAGGCATTGTGGTAGACACCAGGACTTCAAAGATAAAAGATACCATCCTTGTCCTTTGGGATTTTACAACCCACAAAGGGGAATATTCACAAAACAAAACGAAGAGTTGGGTGGGAGAGGACTTACCCTGAAACATCCCCAAGGGAAAGGAGAGTGAGCATGGGAAAGGAGAAGGGAGATGTGTTTCAGAGCATGGGCCAAGGTCCAGACACCTTAGAAAGCCTGATGTAATCAGACATGCTAAACCACCGGTGTCCCAAAAAGGTGGGATGCTGAGACCACAAGACAGAAGGGTGGTCAGCTCCTTAAGGGCCTTGTTTGCCAAATAAGGAAGGTTAAACTGTGACTTGTAAGCAGAGGGGAGCCGCTGAAGAGTTTTAAGCAGGAGAATATAGGATCAGATTTGCAAATGGGACCAGAAGGCACTAGGACTAGAGGCAGAGAAACCAGCTGGGAGGCTACTACTGCAAAGGTGGTGGCCTGCACTAACATAAGAACAGTGGGCAGAAAGAGGAGAAAATAGAATAGAAACATGTTAACGAAGAAGAATCAACAGGATTTGGTGATTGAGGGTATACTGGCTGGAGGAGAAGTTGATAGTAACAGCTCATGCTTACTGAGTGCGTGACCCCACTTTACAGATAAGAAAACTGAGACACAGGAGGTGAATCCCTTTGCCCAAGGTATTATGGTTAGTATGTTCCAGAAAGAGAGGAGTCAAAGAGGATTCCCAGGAGTCTGGCCTACGTGCCTAGATAGAGCACAATGGCCCTTGTCAACTTCTCCAGGTTGTCACACTCTATGAACATGTGGTCCCGGCAGCTACCTTTATGAGCTCTGCCATCTCTCCCCTTATCTTTGTTCATGCTGTTATCCCTCACTGGAATGCCCTCCTTCTCCCAATTAGCCTCTTAACATCATCCCCTCCAGGGAACTGTTCCTGACCTACCCTCACTCCTACCAGTCTCCCCCACCCAACAACACTGTGTTATAATTTTTGCTTAGAAGTCTGTCTCCTCCAGCTAACCCTGCCATCTATGAGAGAGATAATGAGATCTCACTCATTCAGGCTCTCCTAGGTCCAGGCTGGAGCCTGGAACATAGTTTGAGCTCAGCAGCAGGGGAGCTGGAGTTATTCCATAGAAAACAGGTAAAGGAGCAGAATTCTGCTTTGGACACATTGAGCTGAGCTGAGACGCCAGAGAGGCATACAAGTAGAGAAGTCTAGCCAACAGCTAGGTATATAAGCATAGAACACACAAGAAAGAAGTCCTGAGTTGGTGATTTCCATTGGGGAGTCACCTTAATAAAGATGAAGTCACAAGAAGGGAAATTATGTCCTGTGCTCTCACCCGTTCTCCGCCTCATTTCACTCCCATGTTGCATGGTTAGGCTTCGCTCTTACCATAACCCCTTCTAATTATCAGTACTGAACTTCTGCCCCCCACTGTCTTTTGGCCTTTGCTGTAGCCATGCTTTTTGCCTGGAATTACCCACACATTTGCTCCTTTTTTTCCTCTTCCTAACTACCTATAACCCCAGGCTCCAGAGTCAAAGTCTAAATCCCCATTCATTATATGAGGTTAAGTAAGTTCCTCAACCTATCTATGCCTGTATTTCTTCAAATGAATACAGGGCTAACACTGGACCAATTTCTTAAAATTTGGGAGATTTAACTAAGGTAATTCACATAAAGTACCATTATTATGTCCCAGCATACCACACACTTCTACTTAAAACACAGAAAACTTCGCCACCTCAGTTTAAAGGCCTCCCACCAAGGGACTGACTATGCACTCAGGGAGGGTCATTGTCCAGCATTTGGTAGGTGTCTAATCAATGTCCTCCAAATGGCTGAGAGTAAGATTATAAACTCAAAAACACAACCCAGGCAAACACCAATATAAACAGGACTCCAAAAAGAAGCAACTTAAAAGATAGGAGGAAAGCGGGGAAGATTATAAGAACAATACTGGCTCTGACTACATTTCCTTCTTGTCTTCTACTTGCTCTCTCTGCTCAAGCCACACTGACCTTCTAGCTAACACTGAACATGACAAACTCATTCCTACCCCAGAGCCTTTGCTCTTACTATTCGCTTTGCCAGGAATGCTCTTTTCCCACACAAGGCTATGGTTCATTCCTTTCTTTCATTTAGATTTCTGCTGAAATATCTCCTCAGAGATACTTTCTTTAAAATAGCCTCCACTGTGCTCTATAAGCTGCTTGGGCCCCATATTAAGCCTCTTCAGATATGAAGCTGACAGGTCCAATCACAAGTCATCTTCCTGGTTCAGACTAGAACACAGCCCCTCTTCCTTCTTTTACATAGCCAAGTACAAATTAAATCCCAGTCCTTTCTCTCTAAAGGAGACTTGTCACCCATCCTTGGTCTCATGCACATGGTTATATAATGAGCTAAAAGTGGTTAAGAACTCAAACCATTTAAAGGACAAGGAAATAAACTCAGTGGTGAGTACAAAACGTTGAGGCATTAAAACTCCAGAATTTTAAAAACTGTATAATCCACTGAACATGTATTTGTTAGAGTGCATATTATGGTTACTGATTACCTGAATCTCATTTCACATTTCCAGAATACATAAGCCTAGATGGCTGTCTCAAAGTAAAAATTCATGCTAAAATACAGAACAAGTTCCAATATAGGATCAAAAATGGATATTTGGATGGGAAGCTAATGAGGTTTACTGGAGGCTGCTGCTAATGAAATGCATACATAAGCCAAATTTCTCTCTCAGGAACCCAAAACACACGGTCTACAGTTTAACTGTTCATTCTCTTGGCAGCCCCTGTGCTAAAGATAGGACTAAGGCATTTATTAAATCAGTCAAATGAATATAAAAATTGAACCCAAAAGTTCCAGGAAAGAATCTTAGATCATCTCCCATCATGATATCTAAACCCAAATCCAACAGAACTGAAAGGGAACATTTTTTAAAGCAGTTCAGTTGTCAGAGAGATGATTTGTAGAAGGTTCCAGAGCTGGGCCAAGCTCTCATCAGATAAGGAACTCGACAACATTCAGCGGGTGAAGAATATACTGAATGTGCTCAAATCTGTTTTTCCCTAACTTGTTCACTAGGATGGAAACCCTGATGGACTAACTTATCTTGTCATGTCTTGGGTCACTTTGCTATGGGCCAAAAAATTAATGTGCACTTTGTGGCCAAGTGTATTCACCACGTTAGGGATGAGGAATGAAGAAGAGTGTGTCAAGAATATATTTAAAACAGTACATATTCTAATTGATATATATATTTAAGTCTGTTTTAGTTTCCTTTAAGGTCCTAAAGAGAAACCTGTGTAATTCTTTGTTGCCAAAAAAAAGTCTGCCACCTTTTTCCTTTAATTACTGAAATATACTTGCTTTTCAAAAACAATTTCACTTCTGATTTTATTTTCTCTACCTAGGTGCCCAATTAAGCTTTTAAAGTTCCTAGAAATTTAAAGAACTGATTATTATTAACTATCACTGACAGTATCCACAAAGCAGCATGTGAAATCCAACACAGGGGATCCCTCTGATCAAAAAAAGGTGTAAAAACCAGATGCCTGCCAATGATAATGCCTAAAACACCACGAGAATGTTGGATTATCCCCAGATGGTAACCCAAGAATGACAATGTTCTGTGTTAAATGTGTAGCAGGAGTAAGAACAATTCACAGCCCAGTAGAATAGGCACTAAGTTAAAAAAAAAAAAAAAAAGCCACTGGTATGCAATTAGCAGTCTTCTCACCATTCCTTATCAGTTCACAAGGAACAACCGCACACCCTCAGCGCCACCTGAGTGATCGCTTTAAAGTTATATCCCCCCCTTAAAAAAAGACACTGACTCTTTTAACCTTGGGAAAATGAGCAGGGGACATCACTGGCCTAGAGAACGAAGCCTCCACACCAAAGAGCAGCAAATCCCCCGCCCCAGCCTTGGAGATGTCCCTGCAAAACATTTTCCAACAATTGCTCATCACCTTCAGGTTTAAAACGCCAAAACTAGATGTTATCATGGCAACTGATTGCCAGGGGAAGAGGGGGAAGGTCTACTTGAGTTTCTGCCTCCTATAACCCAATCTCGGCAGCATCTCTGACAAAGGTCTACAGAGAATTGCTTTTTCCACGCAAGCAGGAATGTTGATAAAAAGCCTTGTTGGCTTCCCCAGTGCACTGGGATTTCTAGCTGAGTTGGAAACCTTCATACTGTGATTTTGCTTTCGTCAGAATTCTGCAATGTCTTTAAGAAATAACAATAATAAAAATAAATATATATTCCTTTACCCAAAACGGTGCGGGGTAGGGATGGAATAATGCCTTCTATTTCCATGGAACTTTTATTTACAAGCTGATTTTTTTTTTTTGCATTAAAAGCGTATATTGGTGCATATTATTTTAACCCCACAGCATCTGTCAGGGAGATGTTCTCATCTCTAATTTACAGATGGAGAAATACAGGAACAAAAAAGTTTAAATAACTTGCCCAAGGTCAGTCAGGGACAAGACAAGGGCTGACTGAACGCAGACCTCCCAACTCCAAGCCTCGCACCACTAGAAACGAATTTAACACCCTTATCCCTTCCCTTCGGTGCTCTGAAGCTAGTGGAATTTTTCTGGAGACACAGAGCTCCCAGACACCTCGTAAATTTTAGGCGTTTTTACCCCCACCGACTCCTTTTGCAAATACTCCCTTCCCCGGGTTTCAGGCAGCTCCAACCCGGCAGAGCCTCGGACCCCCAACCCCAGGCAGTGCGCGCTGCAGCCCCCTCCCTCCCTTCCTGACCCTCTAGAGAGCCGAACCCCGAAGTTCCCCAGGATGCTCGGACGGCTTCCCGACCCCGCCCGCCCCAGCAGCCCCGAGAGCCCGCGACCGCCCGCCGTTACCGTATGCCGTGAGGGAGGCCATCCTGGCTCGCGTCCTGCCCAGGCTGGCCAAGGCGTCGGCCAGAGAGGCCGCCTGCGCGCCGCGCCCCTGGACGGCCGGCGCCTGGCCTCGCGAGTGCATGCGCTTGGCTCCCGCGGCGCCCGGCCGCCCCGCTGCTGAGCATGCCCAGTCAGCCCGCCGCGGTCGCCCCGAGAGGTGCCCGCGGCTCGCAGGTGCCCCTGGCCGGGTCTCGGCTGCAAGGGCAGACGGTCAGCCGCGCTTCGGATCCCCGTGCTCCGGGTCCCCGCGGGGATTGAACCTGCAGCTGAGGACTGGCGACCGGAGAGAGGAGGAGCGAAGCAGGCGGTGGGAGGTGCTGGGGCGCGCGGCGGATGCGGCCCCTACGGGCGGACGTCGGGCAGGACCCGGCTAGGTCCACTCCAAGCAAGGTGCCCCTCGGGGTGGGGGCGGCAGGGTGACGCGGGCAAACGTGGGATCAGGGAGTCCCTATCGCGCCACAGTTTCCCGGACCTCGAGCCTTCACCTCTTTTCCTAGGGAAGTTCCACTGGAGAACACGCCTGGGGACGCAAGGGGTGGGACCTGCCGCCTGTGACTGTCGGGCGCGATTCCAAGCCTAGGGAACAGTCTCAAGAAGGGTTTGCCTCTGAGGCCAAAACCCAGAGGAAAGTGGCAACTCTGTCCGGTGGATTTTTATTAATGAAGTCTTTGACCGCTAAATACAGACTTCTGACCCCAACATCCCAGACCTGTCCTAGTGTATCATCCTGTCACCTTTATTGATACGTCTGTCTCCCGGTGAGGCTGTGTCTAGTGTCTTATTCCACTCTAACAGCTCGTGCTTCAATCAGGGCGTGAACTCAGGAAGGCCCAAGCCCCTCCCAGCTCTCTCTACCTGGAAGCCCACCCATTCTGTTGTGCGGGTTCTCAACTTGGAATCAACTCACTGGCAGATGGGAGGAGAAAGAAAGAAATGGGAGGCAAATGGGAGTGGGGAGAACAGGAAAAAATGAGAGGCCGCCTAACTACCTCTTGGGGTCAGGAACACCGGGAGGCTTGTAAGTCGCAAGAGTAAATTCACAAGCCTCGTGAGCGCCCCCCGGGGCTCCCCCTGGCCTGGTCACAGAGAGTCGCAGCCTTGAAAAACACCAGTGTCCAACAAATTAGGGGGGGGCGATGCTATAGAGGCTATTAACTGCGTTTGGGGTTGTGCCAACTCGGGTGGAGGCACCGAGAGGGCTGAGAAATCTGGCGGACGCAAGACTGGGCGTTTCTTTAGGAAGCTTCCTGCTGGCTCCTGCTCTGGCCCACACAACCCCTGGGCGCCCGCGGCCTAACCAAGCTGTTAGCCTGCTGCTCTCGTGAGGCTAGTGCCCCTCTCCACTCTCCTGCTCTTCTGGGAAGTCAGCGAGGCGTCAGGAGGTGGTGGAGGCTCAGGGATGAAATATGGGTGCCCAAGCTTCCTTCACTTGAAAGGCTGAGACTTTGCAGCAGGTGGAGCCTGGGGTGAGGAAGGGCAAGGCCCGCCCTAGGTAGTAATGGGAGCGCATAAATCTGACAGTTTATGCTGGCTGGCTCTACTAACCACTAGAGCCACTGTCTCTGGGCCTTCGTTTTCCCCATCTGTAAAGTGGTGGTAACCGTTGTGACTGCCATGCCCACCTCACAGGACCATAATTGGGGTTAGGTGGAATGTGTACAGTATGATCCCTAAAGCTCTCTGAGGCTCTGTCTTGGACACTGCTCCTGCCTTGAACTTGCCTCCTGAGAGCCCCCACAGGCTTTTCCTCCCAGGTGTCTTCAACTCCACCTGACCCCACACTGAATTACCGTCTCCAAGTCTAGATTGATGTGGAAGTCTGCCCCAAATTTAGGATGAGGAGACTGATCTGGGGGGGGGGGGCTTCAGAGCAGACCTGCCTCCTCCAGTGTGCCCCAGCCCCCTTCCACAACCTCAGCAGACTCCCTATTCCCACCCCCCCAGCTCCTCAGCACCTGAGGCTGGGCACTGGTGTCAGCCTGTCAGAGGCTGGCACCTCTGGTGCCAGTTCTGTGCCCCTGATGGAACCCAAGACCATTTGCAAGTTGTCTTCTGACTTCCAGCTTTCCTCTCCCTTTACCTCCACATTTTAGCTCAGGTAGGGTCATGAAGAAGGACAATCAAAATGAGTTACAAATTGCACTTTAATTCTTCTTGGCAGCTCTTTCTAATTAGCAGGAACTAAAATGTAGTGTCTAATTAATTAACCTCTCTTAAGGCCACCAGAACTTCTGCCCACATAATACCACTCCAAGTCCTTGAGATATTCAGTGTCCTCAATAAAATTAAGACTGAAAATACTGGGCCTCTTGGTTGAGGAACTGATGGTCAAATACACCTCAGACTTGCTAAGAGCCCTGTGCTGTCAGTTAACACGGACATCTTTAAGCAGCCTCATGTCTCCTGGACTGCAGCAGAAGGGGTGGTCTCTCTGCCTCGCATTCTTGAGGGGAACAAAGGCCAACAAAGAATTATGATACTGCCATGGAACCCAGGCTACTAAAGAAACTTGGCCGCCAGGAGCAAGTTGTTCTGTCTTTGCAGGCTTTACAGATGACTTCACCAATGAAATGACATTTGAAAGATGAGGTTCAGGATTTGTGTTGTTGCCAGTAAAATTTCTTAGAGACAAGCTTGTCATTCAAATTTTCTTATGTTTTATTCATTCACAGTGTTTTCAGGAGTAAAATATGAACTGAATATGAGGAAAGCTGTATTCTAAATCTTTCCAGGAAAATGCTTTTTTCATATGGTAGACTGAGAAAAACTAGTTCTCTTTTCAGCATGTTCTAAACTTGAACTATTTGACTTATTATTAACTTCCTAAATGTGATTATAATGCATTTGACAGTAGAAGAGGCTGACTCTCTGTGATTAACATTTTTAATAAGTTATTTTAATTCTGTAGTTTTAGTAACCACTCTACAAATACTCATTCCTTAAACTATTGCAATGTGAAGAGTAATTTAGTTTTGATTTGTCCATGATCGACTTAGGATCTGGCCCATTATCAAATATTTAACAAATTGAACATTTTAAAATATTGCTGCTATTGACAGATCAAAGCTTTTATACCCCTACGTCCTCTGTATTCCTGTAACACTTAACATCTCTATTATAGCATTTATTACATTATGTTATAATTTGTCTATTTATCCATCTACCTCCCCACTGAGAAGCAGAAGGCATGTCTTATATCTCAGTGTATCACAACACCTAGCACATTATTTGGCCCATATTAAGTATTCAATTAATATTAGTTGAATCAATTAGTGTGAGAGGAAAAACAATGTTTGATTATGGGGGAAGAGTAGTTGGGAAACAGTCAGTGCTTAAGAGACCTGAGTTGTGGGTGAGTTTATTCTATAGATCTCAATCATGTTCCTCACTCAAGAAAGACTATTGCACCAAACTATTCTACACCACACTTTGGCCGAGCCAGAGAACTGTCTCAGAACTGCAATGTCTATTCTGTTGAGGCACAAATGAAGTTCTTCCTGGACCTGGAAGGTTGGGGAAAGAGTCCATGGGTGGACTTCATGGGGATCATGAGTCCAAAAATTACTTTCAGAACTGGGTATGTATGCACATGTTTTCTGGGACGGGGAGAAGATCATCAGATTTTTAGGGTAAGCCTGATCCAATAGAGATAAAAAATTTATGGCATAACAAATATTTTGCATCCAAAATATAGCCTTTAAAGAAAACTAATTACAACAATGGAGAATTATAGCTACATCTAGATCCTTTTGCTATAACAATAATGGCCCCCCTTGGATCCATGCTTTAATTTTCTATACCTGAAAAAAATATATAGCTAAAATGAAATGACATCTTTGTTTTTCAAAATTCCAAAATTAAATAAATTTAAATTATATAAAACAGCCTTCATAGTTAAATCTGGGGGTTTTATTTATTTATTTTAAATTTTTAATTTTTTTCATTTTTGAGAGAGAGATAGAGAGAGAGAATGCAAGTAGGGGAGGAGCAGCAAAAGAGGGAGACACAGAATCTGAAGCAGGCTCCAGGTTCCGAGCTGTCAGCATGGAGCCCAACGTGGGGCTCAAACTCACGCAGAGGTGTGAGACCATGACCTGATCCGAAGTCAGACACTTAATTGACTGAGCCACCCAGGCATCCCAAATCTGGGGTTTTTAAATGGAAATGTAAAATTCCCAAAACCATTTTCCTGAAACAAAACAAAAACAAAAACGCAATAACATAAGATGTCAAAGAAACAGATATATCAAGTTATTGTTTTAGGACTTTAAATGAATCTTTACAACACATTTCTACAAAATTTGGCAGATTTGTAACAATGAATGGTACACTTATTTACATATGTTACAATTAATTACATATATGCTTATATATTCATTTTTAATATATATTTAAGCACACATATAAAGTCCTATATATTTATATATTATAATATATATAGTCTTAATCAATATTAAGATAACAAAATAGATACTATTGGCCATTTGACAGTTAGGGAAATTGAGTCACTGAGTGACTAATTAACAGTTAGTAACAGATGGACCTAAGATTTGAAACCAGGTTACAGAGCTCATGATATCCTATTCCCAAATGTTGTTGAATATACATAAACCATCTGATTAGCTTTCTTTCTAAATTTTCTATTTAAAATAATATTATTTTATTTATATTTTTTTCCTTAAGAAAAAATAGGAAAGTTGCACTGAAAGATGTAATGGTCGAGAAGAGGCTAAGTGAGGTCTTCCTAACTACATCAGGGCCAGCCAGTTGAATCACATTGCAGAAGTAAACATGAACAGTGAGTTCTTATCTCAGAGAAGAGAGTAGATTATTTTATTTCTGGCTTCCTGGTCCCCATTTCTCAAGTGTCATGAAAAATCTCTCTTCAATTTAAAACGGAAAAACTTTTGCTGGTAATATGTGTTTGGAGTCAGCTTCATGCATTCTGTCCTTGTATGAATGCCCTTTCACAACATATCACACTAATTATTGTCATAGCAACTTAACTGAATATATGATAAAATAGAATTTGCTTTTTAGAGGACACTTCCTTTTTATCAAATCTCATGCATGAATACAGAGAAGATTTATCATAGTATCCAATCACATTTACCTTAAAAATGCTTTATGTTGCTATACAAATGACAATTTTTTTTCTGAAAACAGACACACACATCTCATCCTAGAATTCTGAATGTTGCAATAGCTCTACATATGAAAATGCTTTATATTCAGATCCATTTGGTTGGGGAGCAGTTTGGTCTACCTTATTATTCTAAATTCATATTTATGAAAAACATTGCCACAAACTTCCATCTCAATGGGAAAGCCAAAATGTCTACACTAAATGGGAAATGTCTATCTCTCATGTCCCAGAAAGCAACCTATGAAAACATTACTGTTCTGATCTTCAGGGAATGCCATTAAACTAGAGTCCTATCCACCTAATATTTCCCCTGGAGTTTGTTCATCAAATGGTCCCTCTGACATGGAAAGGGATTATGTGGGACCTGTGTTGTCCACATCAGGAGAAAAGGAACTTAACCAAATTTGCAAGATGATGAACTATGAAAAGATAGCATTTAGGTCTTATTTTTCTTTATTTCACCCATGGTATTTTACACAATGCTCTACATGGCAGAAGCCCATGAAAAATTTAAAAAAAAAAAAAAAAAAAAAAAAAAAAGCACTGGTCTGGGGTCAGCCTGAGTTCAAACTCCAAATTCCACCACGTATTAGTTGTGTGACCGCGGGCAAATAATATAACCTGGGTCTCAGTTCCTCATCTACAAAATGCAGGTAATAATAATAGGTATAGCACAGGATTGGTGAGGGTGTCCAGTGAGTTAATATGTATAAAACCTTTAGAACAGTTATCAGTAGATGTTAACCCCTATGATTATTATGTCCATATTTTCAGGATTCCCTTAGGAATGCCAATCAGATAGTAAATCCTTTTCCGTTCCTTTCACCAAGGGGTGCTTTCATAATAATTGAACAGACAATACTATTGCCAGTCACCACCAATCAAACAGGCACCCCAGGCTTAACCCTTTAGCTGCTGGGGAAAGTCTACAAGAACCAAGGTGTCAGGCAATGGGGGTATTGAGGCAATGCCTATTTATTACAACCAAGTATGGAGGTATTTTAATACTTTATGACTGGTATCGTGTGTCCTGGCTGCATATCTGTCCTGTTTCTCACCCTTCCGCCCTAGACATCCAAGCCACTGAACTTCCAAATCACTCAAAAGAGCAAACTAGACCTCATCTAAAACATATTTAAGTTTCTAATTCCCTACGAAGAGAAGTAAAAGTGAACATGATGGGATTATCAGAATGCACATAAGAAATTGATATTTTGGGGAGACATTTAAACCATCTATTTATGAGTACTTGTTAGTAAGAGATATTTTAAATATCTGTTTGATACAACATGTATGGGGAAAGGTGGCTTAAAATAACATCAACCCAATCAAAGTAAATAAACTCATAACCAAGAGAAATGCTGAATGGATTTTGCTAGCTGTCTACTGAGAATAAATTTCATGTGAGAAGAATATGGTCATTAGGGAGGAAAATATCTGCCTCCACTGCAGAAAAGCAGACCAAGAAATAAAAAGTAAACAAAACCCACAGAAGATTTAAACAATAGTGGCAGTAGAGTCCTTGAGTGAAAAGAACATGTTAAATGAAAGAGCTCCCCCATTCTCCATTCACTGACTAAGGCTTCTCCATTTGGCGAAACAAACCAAAGCCCAGAGGGCTACTACTGGGTCACAATAGCCTTTTATGTCAAGTTAGACCTTTCTGTCTCTTGTGGGGAATTTGTAGGTTCCTCGGCAATTTCCCTTCAGGGAATATTCATCTAAACTTCTCAGGACCCAGGCAATCTTCTCCTCTGGCTAGCTGCTTCTGCTTCATCTCTCAGCCCTCAAGACTCTGGTAGTTCACCCTTCTCATTTGCAATACTATATTTTTAAGGTGAGTGTAGGACTGGGGATTGCAAAACCAGGGTTTGACCACCTTGTTTGCAAGCTCTGGATGAGGAAAATAACATCTCACTTTGGAATGGAACATTTTTCATTCATTTTGCTTTTGGTTTGGGAGGGCATCAGCCAGGAAAGGAAAGGAAAGGAAAGGGAAGGAAAGGGAAGGGAAGGGAAGGGAAGGGAAGGGAAGGGAAGGGAAGGGAAGGGAAAAGGAAAGGAAAGGAAAAACAAAGAAAGAAGAAAGAGAATTCCATTCTTTTTTTACTAAGACTTTATTTTTTAAGAGCAGTTTTAGGTTCACAGCAAAACTAAGGGAAGGTACAGAGATTTCCCATATACCCCTCTACCCTTACTCATGCATAACCTCCCCCATTACCAACATTCTCCACCAGAGTGATATAGTTATTACAACCGATCAACATACATTGACACATCATAATCATTCATAGTTCATAGTTTACATAGGGTCTCTTGGTATTGTACATTTTATGGGTTTGGACGAATGTATAAAGACATATATTCATCAATGTGGTATCATACAGAGTATTTTCACTGCCCTAAAAATCCTCTATGCCTTGCCTATTTACCCCTCCCCCCCAACTCCTAGAAACCACTGATCTTTTTATTGTCTCCATAGTTTTGCTTTTTCCAGAATGTTATATAGTTGGGATTATATCATGTGTAAGCCTTTTCAAATTGGCTCCTTTCAATTAATGCAGTAAAATGCATTTAAGTTTCCTCCATGTTATTTCATGACTTGATAGCTTATTTCTTTTTAGTGCTGAATAAGAGTCCATCATCTAGGTACACCACCATTTATCTATTCAACTACTGAAGGACATCTTGACTGAGTCCATTTTTTAGCAATTATGAATAAGTCTGCTATAAACATCCATGTGCAGGTTTCTGTGTGGACATGAGTTTGCAACTCCTTTTGGTAAATACCAAGGATTGTATTGTAAGAGTATGTTTGGTTTTGTAAGAAATAGCCAAATTGTTTTCCAAAGTGGCTGTACCATTTTATATCCTCACCTGAAATTAATGAATTCCTGTTGCCCCATGAATCCTCTCAAGCATTCGGTGCAGTCAGTTTTCTGGATTTGGCCCATGCAAATAGGTATATAGTGGTTTCTCATGGTTGTTATAATTTGCATTTCCCTAATGGCATATAATGTGAAGCACCTTTTCATATCTTTATTTGCCATTGGTATATCTTATTTAGTAACATATCTGTTAAGGTCATTGGCCCATTTTTTAATGAGGTTGCTTATTTTCTTATTGTTGAACTTTTTAAAGAACTTTTTATTTTTTTAATATTTATTTATTTGTGTGAGAGAGAGAAGAGGGAGACAGAGGATCTGAAGCAGGGTCTGCGCTGACAGCAGAAAGCCCAGTGTGGGACTTGAACTCACAAACTGTGAGATCATGACCTGAGCCAAAGTCACTCAACTGACTGAGCCACTGAGGTGCCCCTCTTATTATTGAGTTTTAAGAGTTCTCTGTATATTTTTGGATAACAGCCTTTTACCAATGTGTCTTTTGCAATCATTTTCTCCCAGCCTGGGGCTTGTCTCCCCATTCTCTCTCTTTTTTTTAAATTTTTAATGTTTATTTATTCTTAGAGAGAGAGAGAGAGAGAGAGAGAGCAGAGGAAGAGCAGAGAGAGGGAGACACAGAATCCGAAGCAGGCACCAGGCTCTGAGCTGTCAGCACAGAGCCCAACGTGGGCTCTGTTTCATACCAATGAAACCTAATAAATCAAATCATACAGAACTGGTCCTTCTTAGAGTGTGTCTATGTGAGTTTCTACTGGATAACAGCCACTTAAAGCAGTAGAGCCAAATCCATTAAAAACCAGTAAGGAAATACCTTGAGCCAGTGGCCATTGCTGGTTACCTAGACCACATCAGTTACTTCCTTTCCCCTTTAAAACAGAACAAAATTTGTTTCTTCATGTTTCTATTTCTTTTCTAAAAACCCTATGTTCTTCAGGAAAAGTGTCCAGTTTAGTGTTTCTATGGGCCTGAGTGGTCTAAGGACAAATCCATCCCCCTTGGACAGTGATCAATTCAGTTAATCAGACTTAAGCAAATCAGCTCATGGCATTCAACTAGTTATGTGGTAATTTGTTTAAGAATGAGGATATATTTTATTACTATAACTAAGATAACTAAAGTAAAAAGTAATAGCAATATATTGTAGGATTTATAAAATTTACAGATATAAAATATATAATAGAAAAGAGAATAAAAGATGGCAAGTAGAACATAGAGAATTGAAAGATCTTTGCATTATATGTGAAGAAGCATGTTATTAATCCATACTGGTATATGATAAGTTAAGGAAGCCTGCTCTAATCCTCAAACAAAAAGTATAGCAAAGAGTGATAGCTAAGAAACCAATAGTGGAAATAATGGGGAAAAAACCCTCAATTAATCCCAAAGAGGACATGAAAAGAAGAGAGGAATAAAAAACAGTTGGACAAATAAAAAAATAGCAAGAAGATAGAATTAAACCCAGCCATAAAAATAATTATTTAAATATAAATGTTACATATGCCAATTAAAGGGAAGAGATTTTTAGATTAAACAAAAAAGCAAGACCCAACTATATACTATTTACAAGAAATCTGCTTTAATTATAGACACAGGTTAAAAGAGTGAGAAAATTATAATATGAAAACACTACTAATAAGAAGCTAGAAGGGGTATATTAACATCAGATTAAGTAAACTTTAAAACAAGTAATGTTGCCAATAATAAAGATGCACATTTCCTATTAAAGGGATTAATTCATCAAAAGAACACAGCAATCCTAAATATTTGTGGACCTAATAACAAAGCTTCAAAATAGATGAAGCAAAAAAGTGACAGAACTAAAGAAATAAATTAAGAAATTCACAATTATAGTTGGCTACTTTAACATTCTCTCTCTCAGTAACTAATAAAACAAGTAGAACAAAGTAGTTTTGGTAAGGCTATAGATTTGAAAAACATTATGCATCAAGTTTACCTAAGTGACATTTATAAAACATTTCACTGAACAATAGTAGAATGCATATTCTTTTCAGTTGCATATGGACAATCACTTAAATAAACCATACCTGTGCTATGAACAAGTCTCAACAAATTTAAGATGATTGAATCCTATGGAGTGTGTGCCCCATTACAATAGAATTAAATTAGAAATCAATAGTAGATAGATACCTGGAAAATCTTAAAATACTTGGAAATGAAACATACACTTCTAAATAATCCATAGGTCAAAGAACAAATAAGCAACATTAGAAAATATTTTGAACTGGGTAAGAATAAAAAAAAATCATATCAAAATTTGTGGGGTACACTAAATTAGCACTTAAAGGAAAATCTATAGCTTTGAATGCTTATATTAGAAAATAAGAAAGGTCTCAAATCAATGATCTAAGTTTCCACCTAAATATACCACAAAAAAAGAACAAATTAAACCCAAAGCAAGTAGAAGGGAGGAAACAATAGACATAACAGTTGCAACCAAGGTGATAGAAACCATAAAAGCAGTAAGGAAAGTCAATAAAACAAAAAGCTGTTCCTTTGAAAAGATTAATACAATAGAAACTATCCAGCTAAACAGATCAAGAAAAAATGGGAGAAGACACAAATCATCAATATTAGAGATGAAAGAAGGGCCAATACTATAGATTTTACAGATATTTAAAAAATAAACAATATTATGATAACCTCATGCCAATAAATTTGACAACTTAAATGAAAAGGACAAATTACTTTAGAGACACAAATTATCAAAACTGAATAAAAGCTGTTCTATTTCTAATACCAGCAACTATTTTTTAAAGTTCCATTTATAATAGCATAAAAAATACTTAAGAATAAATTTAATGAAAGCTGCAAAAAATCCGTATTCTTAAAACTAGAAAACATTGCTGAGAGAATGTAAAAAAGACCTAAATAGATGGATGAATATATTATGTTTGTGGATTGAGAGATTCAGTATTGTTGAGATGTCAATTCTCCCCAAATTGAACTACAGATTAAATGTAATCCATATGGAAACTCCAGCAGGAAAAAGTTAATAAGCTAATTTTAAAGTTTATATGAAAATGGAAAGCCAAACAATTTTAAAAGAGAAAAAATATCCTGGAAAATTACACTACCTGATTCAAGACTTACTCTACACCTACAGAATCAAGACAGTGTAGTATTGGCATAAGCATAGACATTATAGATCAATGGGACAGAATAAAGCATCCAGAAATAGATACACATTTATATGGCCAATTGATTTTCAACAAAGATGCCAAGGTAATTCAATGAGAAAAAGGATACTCTTGTCAACAAAGGGTTCTGAAATAATTGGACATTCATATACAAAGAAAGGAAAGAAGGAAGGGAAGGAGGGATGGAGGGGAGAGGGGAAGAGAGGAGGAAGAAAGATGAGCCTTGACCTTTATCTCACACCAAATACAAATTTAATTTGAAATGAATCACAGCCTTAAATGTGAAAACAGTAAAAAAGCTAAAACAGTAAAAATTTCCAGTAAAAAGCAAATAAAAAATCTTTGTGATCTTGAGTTAAGTAGAAATTTCTAAAACAAAACATAAAAATCATGAACCATTTAAAATATTGATGAATTAGACTTAAAATTATAAAATTTTCTGTTCAAAAAACACCATTAAGAAAACAAAAAGGCAAGCTCCAGATTGGGGGGGGGGGGAAATACTCACAATATTTGTATCTAATAGAGGACTTGAATCTAGAATATATAAAGAATTTGTACAACTCAATAATAAGATGAACTACTCCCCCTGACCCTCCCCCTCCAAAAACGAGCAAATTATTTGAACAGACACTTCCCAAAAAAAGGTTGTAAATAGTCAATAAGTGCATGAAAAGATACTCAACATCTCTACAGTTCTTCCCAGATTCCTAAAACAGTCAGCACTGGAATCAATTCTGTGGGCTAAGACATTGTCTTTTAAGTTCCCCTATTCATTTCAAGCATTTATTTAGGGAATAGTTATTGAGCACCTACTTACATGATCATTAAACTATCACAAAACTGGCATGTTTTAAAAAGAGCAAGACTAGGAGCACCTGGGTGGCTCAGTTGGTTAAGCACCTGATTCTTGATTTTGGCTCAGGTCATGATCTCATGGTTTGTGAGATCAAGCCCAGTGTCAGGCTCTGTACTGACAGGATAGAGCCTGCTTGGGATTTGTTCCCTCCCTTTTTCTCTGCCCGACCCCTGCTTGTGTTCTATCTCTCAAAATATATGAATAAATTTTTAAAAATTAAAATTAAATAAAATAAAAAGAGCAAGATAAGATATAAAACAATTATCATAACATGGTTGCAGCAAATAGCATCCTTTTGCTGGCAAATGTATCAGTCAGCTTTTGCTGCATAACAAACCACCCCCAAATTTTATTAATTTAAAATAGCAATCATTTATTTGGCTCATGATCCTGCTGGGAAATTTTTCAGGTATGAACAAAGCTTGGCTGATCTCTGCTGGGCTTTTTCATGTGTCTGTGGTTAGTTAATAGAATGGCTGGGTTGGTTAATCTAAGATAGCTCAGCTAAGACAATTCTTCTCTGCTTCATGATCTCAGTATTCCTCAAGGAAGAGAACTGCATGTATTCACAAAACAGCAGTGATGAAGGGTCTAAAGAGCATCAAGAGAGGAAAAACTCTGATGTACACATGGTTTTCAAACCTCTTCTGTATCATGTTTGTGGGCATCTTTTGTCCAAAGCAAATCACCTGATTAGGTCCAGAGTCAGTGTAGAAAAGCCCTCGAAGCTGTATGGCAAGAGGGTGTGAATACAAGGAGGTGAAGAATTTGTGGCCATTTTTGCAATTTACCACTATAATTAACACAAATCAATCCAAGTTAACCAAAAGGAGAAATTTCGGTTCAAGTTATTGAAAATACCAGAGAATCGACAGTGGCTGAATCCAGGGATTCAAATGCTATCAGCAGAACTCATTTTCACCACTCCTTGGCATTCCTTATTTTTTTATTTCATTTCTGGAAGGCTCTTGCTTTGGTCACAAGATAACCTTAAGCAGGTATAGACTTTCATCTTAACCTCTCAATATTCTATGAAAAAAAAAAAGTGGGGTTTTCCTCCCTTTTCCGGTGGAAGTTTTAGGATGGAATACCTCTGGACCAAGTTAAGTCAAGAACCTGTCTCAGTGAACCTATCTCAGTGGCCAGTGAGATAGGAATAAATTGATTCTTTAGGCCTTTGTCATATGCCAAGCCTTAGTGGTAGGAGGGCCAGAACAGTCCCATCTAAATCACATGGACTAAGATGAGAAGAGGTGAATTCCCTAAGAATTCTCTAATAAGGGGACTTGGTATTTAGCTGCCCAAACAGTGGGTGTCTTGAGCTATAAAAGTATTCTGATGATAAAGATGTTGCTGTTATAACATGATTGGAAAGATATTGCTATTACTACTGTTGTCAACCTACTATTCCTGATTACTAGTCATAATGAATTTGCTCTGTTCCAGGCACTAGGCACTTCATGAACTTTATAGCATAGGGCTTTGGATTAAGAGAAGCAAAATTTGGCTCTGAAGTATGCTTCATCCTGGACTCAGAGAGATGGAACTACTGGGTTGTTTCCTTGAGGAAGGGCAAATGGATTCTGTGTGCAGAAAGGAGTACACTGCAAACTTGGTGATGAAGAAAGCAGATTGGGGTAGATATACGTGGTGCCTAACAATATTTCCAATTCTTCCATCCTACATATACAGAAGCACTGCATTTCTTTAGCTTGTTTAAATCAGGTATTTCTGTGAAACTGTTTATTAGTTTAAAAAGAAATGTGAGCAGAAATAATACAAGTTACTTCTAGGCTAAAGTATTTAATTCCTATGGTGATCATACAAGAATATGTTAATATGAAAGTGCCATAAAATTGAGGCAACGTGGAATGCTGAGCCTCAAGTCACCCAGACCCACAGCAGATTTTGCTTGAGTAAGAAATAAACCTGAGTTGTTACTGCAGTAGAACCAAGCCTAATTGGACCATTAGGCACTAAATAATACTATAACTGTAAGACAAGTATATATACATCAATTTTAAAGGTGAAGAAACTGAGGCATAGACAGTTTAAACAAATTGCCTACAGTCCCATATCTAGCAAGTGGCAGACCCAGGATTCAAATTCAGGTCTGTCTGATTCCCAAGTCTCTGAATTAAATCTCCTGGTCCCTCACCTGGCAGGAAGGAAGGAAGGGAAATAGGAAGGAAGGGAGATGGGGGGAGGGAGGAGAGAGGAAAGCAAAACAAGAAATAAGGGCATTATATTAAAATAGTACTATCTCCTCAACATACCTTCAAGCACACACAAAAAATGAAAATATAAAAAGGGGACTTTGTAGCTGAATAGACTGACAGCTCACTTGCATGATCTGAACATCCAGTTTTAGTGGGAGAACTCATTAGCGTTAGGATAAGAAAGCCCAGATTCTATTTCTAGTTCTAGGTTCTATCTTGTTATCTGTCTCCGTGTCCTGTTATGTCACTTAAGTTTTCTGGTTATAGGTATTTACATACATTAAATTAACGAGTTAGCAGGTCTCCTTATAGTGTGATAAATGATAAAATGCCTCTTCTAGCTGCCTCTTTTTGTCTGCCCTTCCCAATCTCATTCTCACTTTCAAATTGGCCTATAAACTGACTGCTCTCACAAAATGTATCAATTGGTATATTGTTGGAACATGATTTTATTGGTATGTTCCAGGAATATAACATCACCATATATCTTGTATATGTCTTGAACATCCTGGACACTGCATAAAGTGGTCTTCAAGGATTGAAACAAATAAACACATATAAATTTGTCTTAAATAATATGAGGTTTTCTTTGTTACTTTTCTGTAGTTTTCAAATTCTGCATGAGGAGCATAATTTAAAAATATCACTAATATTTTACAGGAACATATGAAGCCTAAATGATTTAAAGATGTTAGAATAAAGATGTCAGGGAAGAGGATAGTTATTTAAGTAGTAAATATGTGCTACAAGTCAAATAGTTACATTGATTTTACCATGACAAACATATAATTAATTTTAAGTAATATTTAAAATATAAATAAAAATTATATATATGCATTATAATTTCTGACAAAGATAGCTGAATATCATACAAATGAGTAACAACTCAGATAGGTACTTGCCCACCTTTCACACTTTTACCTATTTCTGATGATGGGTAATTTTTGCAGAATCAGGGTCCAAAAGTTCATGTTGCAGGCATCTTCATAAGAAACTCCTGAGGCATGGCCTATTTTATATTGCACACCTCAGGACTCTAAGATCTATTTATATTCTGCTTCAGCTCCTGATGTAGTTTGAATCCTTTTTGTAGCTTAAAATTAAATTGTAAATTTGTAGACAACTAATTCCAGTGAATTACAACTGTCTCTCAAACAGATTCCAGAATGTATTTTCCCCTAAATATATGTTGTTGTTTCAGAGAAATCAAGACAATTTCATAGGAATTTCTGTTATATTCTGAAATTGCAGTAAATCATATTGCCATGACATTGTTACAGCAAACTTTCTTCATTACTAAAAATATGATAATTAAGTTTTGCCACAAATATTTCTCAGTATAGTGCAAGTTTAAATACAATGTGTTGGACACTTCTTTGAAGTTTGTTGTAATCTGTTTTGACCTCCAGTATAGTCACTACAGCATTTCTTACTTTTCTCATTCTTCCCACAAAGAAAACAAGGTAGATTCAAGACATAAACACCAATAACATTCAATAAACACCTCTGAGAACAGATTAAATCAGTAGCCCTCTCAATATACTTGCTTCACTTTTCTTTACTAATAGGATCTTGATTGTATAAAAGATAGCAAGGTGCCCAGCTAAGTACTCCATTTCCCAGCTTCTTTTGTGGGTAGGCAGTGGCCACATGCACAGTCCTAGCCAATGAGACATAAGCAGGGGTTTTCTCATCCTGATGGTCTGCTGGGGATCTGCTGGACCTGCTCATTCCCCGCTCCTTCCTCCTTCTTGCCTTGCCTGTGAGCATGATGACTGGAATTCCTATAACCATTTTGAGACAATGAAGGAAAGGCCAGAAGAATCTCAGAGAGATATGCATAGACATTGTTGAGCTGATAAGCCAACAAAAGCAACCAACTTCTCCCTGACTTTGTTTTACACGAGAAAAATAAAATCTTGTTTGTCACTGAAGTCGTGTATTTTATTATCTTCAGCTAACAACATTCCTAACGGTTACACCTCCTCAGCCCAGTCAATCTTTTTGTGTAATCAGGTAGATAGCAAAGCTTTTCTCTAATCCTTAACAGAAATCAAGAATGGGGATTCCTAACACATTAATTAGAACAGCTGCCCATGCACCTGTCCCACTAATGAGCCACCCCAGATGACTTTTTGCTGTCAACTGTAAAATCAGCACTGTAAAATCAACTGTAAAATCAGATAAGCAAATATTTATATTATCCCAAAAGCTGCCCTGTTCCCAAACCTCAAATCCCTGCCTCTGCCTAAAATTGTCATCTATTTAAGATGGGGTTGTGTGAATGATAGATTTCCTCAATTCTCCATGTTACTATTATGGCCCAGTCTGAGCATTAAAGACAAATTGGCTGTGAACGGAAATCACATGAGGGGAAACACACGAAGGTCCAGATTATTCCAGATGATTAAATGAAAGCTCAATTGGTTACAAAGGTCTAAGCTTATGGAGTGGGGGTGTATTCAACATGAGATGCAATTTCTTTGGAAGGATGAAACATGTAATCTAGGAAGATAAGAAATACTGTCGACTGTTCTCATGAAGTAAGAGTTAAAGACTACGAAATACACCATAAACAATCTTTTGTTTAGAAGTGAAGATGAATATACAAAATGAAACTAAGAATAATTAACAATAATAATTCCAGTGGACTTTTATGAAGCACTTACTGTAAGCCAGGAAAAGTATTTTACAATGATTTTTCTCATTTAATCCTGACAACCATACCATACGGAAGTCACTATTAAGATCTTTATTTTATTGATGAGGAAATACAGATTTGGAGAAGTTATGCAATTTGCCTGAGCTTACACAGCTAGTGAGAAACAAAGTAAGGATTCAGACCCACGTCTGTCCAGTGCCAAAGCCCATGCTCTTCTTAGCCCTTCTCTGCAACCACTGTGCCATACTGGTGTCAAAGCCACTGCCAGGAATCAAAGAATGTCAGACCCGAGAGGCCCTGAGTGAGCATCTAGTGCAGTGGTTTCCAGTATTTTCAAGTATGAAGAACTTTGATATCTTTCTTTTAAAATTCACTGGTTGAAAACATGAACATGACAAAAGTAGCTGTAAATTCAATAATGCTCTTATATGACTCTACATTGTCTTTATCACCTATATTCATTTGGAGAGTAGTAATTTATATAAATGTGAGACCTAGAATTCATAGAGTCTAAAGACATTACTTATTGAACATGGAATTTCTGGACTCTTTGAAATATTTTCCTGACCCTCCCACCCAGGTTGGAAGTTGGTCTTCTGAGTAGCAGATACCAAAACTGAATTAGCTGGGCAAAAGTAGGTTTGGAGAGGCTTTAGATCATGATCCAGGTCCAACACCTGGGAAGAAGGTAGGGAAGAAAGAATTGGGTAGGGAGAGGCTTGGACTGCAGTGTAGTTCTGAGGAACTCTTACCCAGATGATAGGGAATCCCTGAGCCAAAACTTCCGAGCAGAGGAACCCCAAATTGGGCCAGCATTGATACCCCTTCCATGTTTAGTCATTGGCTGGAAGCAGCCGGGTGTAAGTGTGGCCTCAGGCTCACAGGGTGGTAGCTAGGGGCTATTAGTGAACCATGCTCCCCACAGGATGGGTCAGCACATTTCCAAGGCAACCACATGTTAGGCATCATGGTTATGGTCCAATAGCCCCACTTTACAGATGTGGAAATGAGGCCCAACTACATTAAGCCACATGATCAGGATGAGAATTTACTTGATCCAACTTGCATGCCAGCAGAGTGCTTGAACACTTTGACTTGCAAAAGTCCTGGTCTTCCTAAAGATGTTGTTTAAGGGTACATACTTGCAATTAGAATATAAATAAGTCTTGGGGATCTAATACACAGTACAGTGATGAGAGATAACAAAACTATCATAAATATTAAACTTAGTAAGAAACCAAAACTTTAATTATTCCCACAACAAGAAGAAATGATAGTTATGTGATGTGATAGAGGTGTTAACTAATGATATGATAGCAATTATATTTTAAATTAATGTAGCAAACCAATATGTTGTGCACCTTAAACTTATATAATGTTATATGACAAATATATCTCAATGAAAAATTATAATAGCATCTAACTTGTAAGACTAGTGTGAGTTTCAAAAGAGAAAACACATGTAAAAATGCTTAACACAGTACCTGGTACATACTAATCACTCAACAAATGGTAGCAATTATTATTCCAATCCAGGAGTTTTTATACTAGATATAGATAAACTAAAAATGCAGAGAACATCTTATTATGTTCTTATATTTTCCCATTTATCCTTTCATAGATACTCATAGAAACGTAATCCAGTCCTATGGGAATTATTCCTAAATTACCTTCCATGTGTGCAAAAATCTTCAATGTTTAAGAATATTATCAATATTCCAGATCTTATATCAATATCAATATCAATATCAATATTCTAGATCAGGTGGCCTCTGTGCTCAAAGAGATATATTACAAATAAACAATTTAAATAGTTTTAGGAAGACTTACTCAACAAGTATTTAAAGTTGAATCATTTAGTGCTTTCAATATTAATTCAGTTAAGCTTTATTCAGGATAAAAATAATCCTCTGATATTTAAAATCCAATTCAATGCCTTAAAATATTTACTAAAGCAGAGGAGAACAAATCAATGCTACAAGGTCAGGGAGGAACATCTTGGAGATGTTCTTGGAGAGTCACCACTGCTCCTCCATGCAATTAGAGGTGCACCTTCCACGGAGCTTGGCGAGGGGTGGTGTGGCTGCCTCTGGGGTGCTACTTGATAATAAGAAATGAGAGTCTTATTAAAGGCCATGAGCTCTCATTCCAGGGAGGGCACAACTTTTTTCTCCTTGGCTTAAAATACTACTCTCCACCTGACTTTGTAAAAAAAAAAAAAACAACCCTGGAAATAGTTGACTTTATTGAACTGTACATTTAAAAATGGTTAAGATGGTTAAAAACAAAAGTAATGGGAAACTCTGTGAGGAGTGGGGATAGAAGGTACAAGAATTCTCTATTTTCTGCTAACTTTTTTTGTACACTGAAACTACTCTAAAAAATAAAATGTATTAATTAAAAAAAAGAAAAACACATTATGCTAAGTGAAAGAAGCCAGATACAAAATGCCTTACGTTTGATTCCATTTATATGAAATCCCCACTATAGGCAAATCTATATAGAAAGAAAGTAGATAGATAGTGTGTATTGGATAATGTGAGGGGAGTGGATGAATAGGCAGAGCACAGAGGATTTTTAGAGAAAAAAATATTCTGTATGATATGGAAATGATGGATACATGTCATTATACACTTGTCCAAATCCACAGAATGTGCAACACTGAGAGTGAATCCTAATGTAAACTATAGACTTGGGGTGATCATGATGCGTTAGTGTCATGATGTGTCATGATGTGTCCTTGGTAAACAACATTCCATTTTGGTGAGTGATGTTGATAATGTGGGAGACTATGCATGTGTGGAGACAGGAGGTATACGGGAAATCTCTGTATATTCCTGTCAAATTTTTGTAAACCTAAAACTGCTCTAAAAAAATTAAGTAGATATTGGGTGCCAGCAGCTTGGAGAAAGGAAGGAATGGGGAAGAACTGCTAACGGATTTGGAGTTTCTTTTGGGGATGATGAAAATGTGCTGAAATTAGATAGTGGTGATGTTTGCACAAGTCTCTGAGTATACTAAAAACCACCAAATTCTACACTTTAAAAGGGCTGGTTTAATATTATGTGAATATCTCAATAAAACAAAACAAAACCTTGTACTGAGTAGAATGAAGATCTCATCGTTTTTATTTGACAAGGAGACCCTGGAATACAGAAGAGGGAAGGGAAACAGCAAAGGTGTTTCTCTCTCCTGCCTTAGGACCTTGCCCATCCATCACCTTCTGATGTACAGCAAGGCCAGCTGCTGAGCCAGCTGGCAACAATCTTACCCTTTCATAGTCCAGCCAGTTCCATGTCCTGAAAGGTACATGTGGTCTTCAGCTACAGGTAACTTCTTCTGTGTGTTTTTTTTCCTGCTTTTCCTGATTAACACCACAGTTATCTATTCTCTCTTGATTTCTCTTTTCATCCCCTCCCATTCAATGCATACTCTTTCCACTTCTCCTTTATCTATTGTTTTCACAGACAGACAGATAAAAGCCCCTCTGGATGCCTGGTTATTTATCCATCCATTCTTCCATCCACTTGTTCACCTATTTACCCATTATCTATCTCAGGAATCCCCAACATTTTGGAAGGAAAGGGCTCACTTTCTGGCAACACCAACAGGAAACTCCCCCAAAGGAAACAACCACTCTTATCTACCAGCTTCTGTGACCAGGAACTACTGAGTTTCCTCACTTCATAATATTTCTAGCTGCTACTAAAGAAAAGAGAATGCAGCAACTTTATCAAGGCTATGGTCTGTCCAGATGACAAAGATAGATTGTTTTAGTATTTTGACAATGACTATTTACAGAGGATGGTTACTTCGCCATTTATGTGGTGATAAAGGAAGTTGAAACAAATGGCTTAAGTGTTGTCTTGGTATATTCTTCAGTTTATTGGCAGACACTTATTGACAAACATTTACAGACAAAACTAGAAGTTTCCTTCCCCAAAATTCCCCCCTACAATTCCATCGGTTTTAGATTTATGAAAAATAGTGGACTGAAAGTAATTTGGTAAGCAAATTGCTATTTTTACTTTCAAATACCTCTTTGGAGGAATATTTTTATTAGTGATTCAAGTATTAGTATCAATGAATTTAATGATATCCACACCTGGATATAATCAGCCCAGATTGGAGCTTCATCTATGAGAAAAGAAAGAACTGATCTAAGGTTGGGTCATTTTTTGGTGCCTTTGAGAAAGTTCCATCATCGTGGGCTCACCTACCCACTAACTCTTCTTCTTTCAAGTCTGAATTCAAAATCCCCCTCCTCTTTCAGAAAGCATTTTTTCTTATCTCTCATTTGGGTTCATTTTTTTTTTCTGTCCACCAACAGCACTCTGTGCAAGATCCAGGCTAAGTGACAATATTAGCAATACACGTAGGTGACAAAGGATTTATATCAAAAATATCTCTAAAGGGCTCTTACAACCCCAATAAGCAAACAACCTCCCATTTTTAAGTGGGCAAAAAATATGTAAAGGACATAAAAATACCAATAAGCACATGAAAAGATGCTAAAATAATTAGTTAACAAGGAAATGCAAATCAAGACACCATTAGAATGTCTAAAATTAAAACAGTAAGAATACCAAGTGTTGGTGAAGATCTGGAGTAACTAGAAATCTTATTTATTGCTGGTAATAATGTAGAATCCTATAGCCACTTCAGAAAATAGTCTGGTGATTTCTTATAAAGTTAAACATATGCTTACCTAATGACACAGAAATCCTACTCCTAAAGAAAGAAGAGAAATGAAAACATAAGTCCACACAAAGACTTGTATATGAATGTTCATAGCAACTTTATTTACAATAGTCCCAAACTGTAAACAACTCAAATGTCTATCAGTGTGTGAATAGATAATCAAATTTCATATACCTTACAACGGACAAATAAAAAGGAACTAACTGCTGGTATAAGCAGCATGGATGGATCCCAAAACGTCATGTTGAGTTCAAGAAGTGTAACACAAAAGTATAAATGCTACATGATTCCATTTATATGAAACTCAAAGGAATTTTCAATTTAATCTATAGGTTCAGAAGGCAGGTCAGGGATTGCTTGAGCCCAGGAATGAGAAGGGAAAAACAGGAAGCTTTTGGGGGTGATGGAAACGTCCTATATCTTGACAGTAGTGGTGGGTATGGGTATTTACATTTGTCAAAACCCTTGAAATATATACTTCAAATGAGTGCATTTTGTTGTTTATAAATCTTACATCAATCAAGTTGGCTTAAAAATATATGAACTCTTGAGGCACCTGAGTGGCTCAGTTGGTTAAGCGTCCAGCGCTTGATTTCAGTTCAGGGTATAATCTCACAGTTCATGAGATCGAGCCCCATGTCGGGCTCCATGCTGACAGTGTGGAGCCTGCTTGGGATTCTCTCGCTCTCTCTCTGCCCCTCCCCCACTCATGCTCACTCTCTCTATAAATAAATAATAAACAATCAAACTTTAAAAATATATGAACTCTTCTGTACCCACCTCTTAATCTTCTGTAATCTATCTGCACTACCTTATTTCTCATATTTATTATAGGCCCTGGTGTTTACCCTTGTAACCTTCAAACCTATAGAAATATGGAAGCCTCAAGTCTCCTTGTCCGTGGTCAGTGCTTAACCTCAGATGGAAACTATGTTTAGTCATTTCCGACCTCTGCTTTAGTCAAGGGACTGCCTCAGAGGGTAGTTTTGCATCCTTTGTGAAAATACCGAGTCATCCATTTCCCTCCATTTCCAACCCTGTGTTCATTTTTGGCATGATTTCTGAGGATAGTCTAAGCTTAATAGAGACACTATATTATATCTTTCTTCCTGTCCATGAGTGAAAGTGGTTTGTAAACTAGAGATGTGTACTCTCTCTTACCTTACTTCTTTGAGAAGGTGATTTTCAGATCAATAGGGAAGCTAGTGAGGCTTTTCTCCCCCTTCTGTTTGCTTGGCCAACTTCATTTGTGGACAGAATGCATTCATCTTTCTCTTTACTTGAGAAGATCATGCTGCCAGAGAGTCAATTTGATTGCTTGCAGAGCAGTTTTATTTTCCAATTTTATTTCCAATTGAGGAAAATGATGTTTATTTTCCAAAAATCTTTCTTTGGGTCACAGTGTGGCAGGGATGATCATTCTGCACTGGCCAAACAATAATTCCAATAATTCGACCCCTCTTGCATTTAGTGGTTTGGTTTGTTAAATGAAAAGTTTTCAAGAGTGCCTGGGTTGCTCAGTCGGTTAAGCATCTGACTTCAGCTCAGGTCATGATCTCATAGTTTGTGAGTTCGAGCCCTGCATCGGGCTGTGTGCTGACAGCTCAGAGCCTGGACCCTGCTTCAGAGTCTGTGTCTCCGTCCCTCTCTGCCCCTCCCCTGCTCACACTCTGTCTCTTTATCAAAAATAAACATTTAAAAAAAGGTTTTCAGCAGGGAACCTCTTAAGGAAAATTGCTGGACTTAGTAGCCAGTATAGATATTGAGGAGAGTTCAAGTTGCTTTCTGAATAAAAGGGAGAATAAGGGCAAAAATTTGAAAGCAAACCACAAAATCAGCCAAGTGAACAGACACATGAAACTGTAATGTTTGATAGGTGTGGATGCTATTCTCCCAAGCCCCATTTCCATCCCACAGCTCCTTTTAGGCGTACTGTAAGCAGAAAACAATTGGAGCTTTCTGTGACCAATTTGGACATCTTACAAAGTTTATTAAATGATTATACAGATGTTATAAGCTGCCCTTGGGCAGCATTAATAATCTTCTACATGAAACATTCCACTCACAGGCTCTAACAGCATCAGACAAGATAGTTCATCTGTATAATTGCAGGGACTCCCGTATTTTCCAGATTAACAAGACTATCTTTGAAACTGTTCTATTTCAACAGTGCTGTCCTTATTCTTTCTGAGGTTTCCAAAATCAGATCAAATATGATGATTTGTGAAAGTCATTTGAAAACCCCACTATTATAAATAGAATTTGATGATTTCTAAAATATTCATTGAAAACCTACCAGATAGTAAAAGATGTGAGCAGTCAGTTCATGGAAAAAAACACAAAAGTGGCCCTTAAATATATAATAATGCTTAATTTCACCCATAATAAAAGAGATACAAATTAAAATTACACTGAGATGCCATTTCTCGACTAGATGACTGGCAAAAAAATTCAAGACTTGACAATACACTTAGGGCAAGATTATGGGGAATAAAAGAGGACTTTCATATACTCATAGTGGGAAAGAAAAATGATACACCTCCTATGGGAGGGATTTGGCATTTTCTAGCAAAATTATATATGCATTAACCCTTTGACCCATCAATCCCACTGCTAGAGATTTACCTTGCAAAATACACCTTCACAAATGCCAAAAATATGCACACTTTGGGTGCCTGCGTGGCTCAGTCAGTTAAGAGTCTGATTCTTGATTTCTGCTCAGGTCATGATCTCCTATTTCATGGTATTGAGCCCTGTGTTGAGCTCTGTGCTGACAGCACAGAGCCTGCTTGGGATTCTCTCTCTCCCTTTCTCTCTGCCCCACCCCCACTTGCACACACACACTCTCTCTCTCTCTCTCTCTCTCTCTCTCAAAATAAATAAAATGGGCATTTGAAAAACATATGTACAAGTTATTATTACATTATTTATAATAACAAAACATTAGGTTAATCCAGATACTCATCTATAGGACATTATAAATAAATTGTGGTATATCCATAATACAGTGGAATATTATGCAGCCATCCAAAAGAATTCAGGAAGATTTCTATGAACTCATAGAGAGCAATTTGGAGGACATACTGTAAAGTGATAAAAAGTAAAGTACAAGAGTGTTCATAGTACGCTTTCTTGTATAAGAAAGAGGGAATTAAAATATATATGTATATGTTTTCTTATTTTTGCAAAAAGAAAGTCGGGAAGGACAAATAAAAAACTAATGAGTACAGTTGGCATGTGTACAGGGGTCAACTGGTGGGGTATAGGGAATAAGGGTTCTAGAAGACTCCTCTGATTAGAACTTTTTTTACTAGCTTTAACTTTTAAGCTGTGTAAATATTTAATATAGTCCAACCATAAAATTAAATGAAAGGAAACCTTAAAATGACTACAGAAAGAAATCAATCTCAATCTTACTGTACACTAGATAAATAACCTAGCCACGTAAAATAATAAGTCAAATAACTTTTTTTGTACATTATTTTTTAAAATTAATTAATTTCTTTATTGAGAGAGAGAGTGGAAGCTGGAGAGGGGTAGAGAGAGAGGGAGAGACAAATCCCAAGCAGGCTCTGCACTGACACCAGCTAAGGGATTGAACTCACAAACCGTAATATGATGACCTGATCCAAAACCAAGAGCCAGATGCTTAACCAGCTGAGCCACCCAGGTGCCCCAAGATTGTACATTCTTAATAGAATATATTTTAAGATAAAAAGAATTGGAAAGACATCTTGAACTTTACTTAATAGGTTTATTATTGACAGTGTTTATTGGTTGTTGTGTTTCTGAAACCATATGGTGTTTATTGTATAATAATATAAACGAGTAAATAAATTGATGTTGAAAACCAAAGTATTCACTGTGGGATAAGGAAAGAAAACATGCATATATGGAACAGGGAACTAAAGTTTTTATGTTATTTAGTTTTTACTGGGTAAGTTTTTATTTTAACTGAGGAATCATTATGAATTCATCATTTAATTTTTTCTAGCTTTATCTATAAAAAGGACCAGAAGCAATGATACTCCAATAGTAATAGGCCTACCTCACGCTGCTTTGCTTGTAATGCCATTTCCCACTCAAGGAAATCAGGGTTTCTTATCAACATGATTTCAGGTATGGGGCAGAAAAAACACAAAAGGTGATATTGAGACATCTTGTGCCAGATAGCAAGGGAATGCTCAAAGGTTAATGGGGATATGTCAAAAGGACCTGGAAGCATTGAATTAGTTTTAAGAATTTAGGATTCCATAGTAATACTCAAAAAAGGAAGAGGGAGAAGCTTTTTTAAAAAAGAATGATGTCAGCAAATAAAGGGAAAAAAAGAAAATAAAAGGAATAATAGAATAAGAAAAAAAAACACAATTTTGCCACCTTCTAAGTCATCAAAAGATACTAAAACCATTGGATGAAAGATAGTTGGGAAGTAGAACATTCACAAATTCTCAAATAATCACAAATTATTAATTACATGGGGAGAGTAACTTTAACAATGAAAAGTTCTGTGGACATCACACTAACCAAGAGATCAAACATCATACAACCAATAGTGAAACAACCTGGCATGAAGTACCTACTGATCAGATGCAATAGAATGTCACCTATGACATTTTTCAGCCAAAAATATGTAACCAGAATCTAATCATTAGGAAACAACAAAGCAAATCCAGAATGTGGGACAGACTACAACACAATTGGCTCAGACTCCTAAAATGTCCATGTCATGGGATAGGAGAGAAAAGCAAAGGTTCTGTTCTGATTTAAACAGACTAGAGACTCATCATAAGGAAATGCAATTCATAAAATTTTATTGGATTCTGCATCAAAAAAAAAGAAATGAAAACAGGAATAAATAATATTCTTAGGAAAAACTGGGGAAATTTATTTTTTAATTTTTTTAATGTTTTATTTATTTTTGAGAGAGAGAGAGAGAGAGAGAGAGTGAGCAGGGGAGGGTCAGAGAGAGGGAGACACAGAATCAGAAGACAGGCTCCAGGCTCTGAGCTAGCTGTCAGCACAGAGCCCGATGCGGGGCTCGAACCCACAAACCGTGAGATCGTGACCTGAGCTGAAGTCGGACACTTAACTGACTGAGCCACCCAGATGCCCCAAAAACTGGGGAAATTTAAATACAGACTATATATTGGAATACAGCAGAGAATTATTCATTTTCTTATATGTGATAATAGTTTTGCAAATGTAGAACAACTCTTTCCTTAGGAAATGCATGCTGAAGAATTTCAGAATGAGACGTTATAACATCTGCTACTTATTTTCATATGGGTGAGAAGAGAAAGAGCGCAAATGTGGCATATGCTAACAACTGGTGAATTGAGATAAAGGATGTGTGGATATTCATTTTATGATTCTCCTAACTTTTCTGTAGTTTGAAATATTTCAAAATTAAAAGTTGGCATGGAAAAAAAATCCTACCTGATAGCTTCAAGGTTCAGCTTTGTGATCCATACTTTCCTAGCCTAAAGTTAGAAGAAGAAAGAGGATCCTCTTTAGATGCAGAAAAAATTCTATTCAAGGTGTAATTAAATGCTTGGGCATTAGAGTCAGACCCAGGCTGGAGGCCTATGCAAGTTATTCACAGTCTGTAACCTTTACTTCCCTCAACTATAAAATGAGGTTAATGACAGTATCCACCTCAAAGGACTGCCAGATTCAAGAGATAATCCACATCAAGTGTTGGCATGGAACCAGCACATGGTCACCACTCACAGATGCCTGCTCTGATTTCCAGAATGCAATTATTTTTGCATGACATACCCTTTGACCCAGATCAGAAATACTAGTTTCAACATCACCCATTTGTTGACTTACTTTTCAAAAGACTTCTCTAAAAAGCTCTAAAATAAAATTAATAATAATGAAGAGGAGGAGGACAGTGATAGGAAGATAATGTAGAGAGAACGCAGAAGACGGCAACTCACATTTCTAAGTTTAAGTAAATGCCAGTGAGAAGCAGGAACAAAAAGAGGACATAATTCAAAGCCAAATGCTCACATTTTTCAAAAGGTAGGAACAATTTCATTTCAACAGATCTTAATTGGGGGGGGGGTCACAGAATACTTTTAGAATCTGATAGACCCATTACCCTGAAAAACAGACATAGTGACATAACCCATGCAAATTAGAAGTTCATGGTCCCTCTGAGGCTTGTTCATGGACTAATAGGTGAGCACTATTGCCTCATGAATAGGGACCTGCTGGGACCGGGGGGGCAAGATCCTCACCCTTCAATACCTCCATGTAAGATGTCTACAATCCTGTCACTAGACAAGCACTGTGCCACCACTAGAAAATTGAAATTTGCAACTCAACCTTGGAAGTAACAAAACAGATTCAAAACAAGTGAGCTGAATCAAAAACACTGGGGCCTTGAAACAGATTCCGTTAAGGAGCCGAGGGATGCGAAGGAGAACAGAGCTAGGTCAAAACATCCAGCTTATGTAACATAGAAAGACAGACAGGATTAGACCTCAGTTCAGCTAGAATCCTGGGAGGGGCTGATGGCCTTGTTCTGTTTACATGGAGAATCTCTCATCCTCGAACGGGGCCCCCAGGTCTGGAATCTGTATTCAATGAAGCTGAAGAGTTTCAACTCAGGAATTTGTGTTGTTAACAAAATGATTTATCAAGTGTGACTGAACCCACTCTGTTAGGAGGACTATTTATAGCTGTGGCATAAACTCACCATCCACACACCACAGAGGATGTACAATGGGTTCCAATAACAGTTTCCAGCCTTCCTCCTAAGGATGTGGTAAATAAGAGAACTTTCTCAGGGCAGGTTTTGTCCAAATCCTCATCCTTGTGCCCTGCATTGCCCTTGTCACCACACACACCTTATTAGAGTCTTCATCTTTCCACTCAGCACTTGCTCAAATTACAGCCCTCATTGAGCTACAGCCCTCCATTGATTATTGGAGGAAGAATTGCAACCCTCCAACATGTCCTGCAAGATTCAACTGCGGGTCTGTGACAAGAACTTTCTCTCTCTTTCTCTCTGTCTCTCCCAAACACTGTGGTCCAGCTTCTCTCTGCAGAACTGTAATTCCTCAGCTCCAACGATGGCATTCATAGCATTTTGTCAGCAGGAGGAGTATTTGAAACTCTTTTTGACCAGAAGGATAAAAAAGATCTTGTGATTTCTCTGAAAATGGATTGCCCATCAAAAAGAAATAGGGAAGGCAGGACACTTGCTATGCAGCTCCTCAGAGGCTGTAAGTCAAGCTTTTACTCTTGAATCACTTCCCATCTAACATCATGAGGGCTCACCAGGTGTTCTACTTGCTCTGGAATGCTGTTATCCTAATTAGACTCAAAGCCATAAAATCTGGGTTTTAGGCAGGACAGTTGGAAACATCTTGTTGTTTTCCTGGAGCTTTTTCTCTTAGGCTCAGCTAATATACTTAACTGACAGGTGTTCTAGAGTCAGCTCATATGGGCTCAAAAGGGCATATCATTAAATTATCAGGAATTTTGCAAGTCTGTTGTTCAACTATTGGTAGGTTAAAATTGACCTGGTAGGAATATTTACACCAAGGAAATAGGTAAATACTAAAAATAATGGTTTTCTCTCCCACTCCCAGCTGGTTGTTAATTGTTTACCAGCATACTACTATTAGTAATGGTAACCTATGCAGTCTACTTAATGATGAAGCACACAGGTTTTTAGAGTCAGGCTGAACTGAACCAGAGTCCTAGCTTCACGCTTACTATATTACTTAACATTAGTTTCACCAAATAAAATTAAGATTTAAAAAAGTACTGTGCTGTGTAACACTGATTTCCCATTTCTCATGTTTCCATTAGGAGAACTTCCATTAGAGTCACATTCCTGGCTTTTCTCCCCAAGGGAGGAGTGACTTAGGTGATTGGTCAACTTAGGAAAAGAAGCTCAGCAGCGTGTGTGACTCTGCCATCCTAGCACATGGCATCAAATGTCATGGGCTAAGATAGTTGCTTGAGCATTTAAAAGTTCTTCACGCAATACCAGGGTGGAGGGGAGGCAGTGACGGGTTCCCCACACCACTAAGCAATTCTCAGACACTAACTGGGTATCCCATAATTCAGCTCAATTCTGACACTGGGTACCAGGAGTTAGCATCAGATTCCATAGGTTAAAGGCTCTGTCCCACAAGACTGACCCCTACCTCCACTTCACATGCCAACAGCCAAGTCCAGATTGTCACCTGTGCTTCTGATCAACTGGCTATGAATCAGAGGTTTCCACAGCCCCCCTCCTCAGGTTCAATTAATTTGCTCACAGAGCTCAGAGAAACATCTTACTCAGTCACTGCTTTATAAGAAGATGTAACTCAGGAACAGCCAGATATGGGTGAAGGGGTGTAGAGTTTCCATGCTCTCTAGAAAAGTGACATTCTCCCCAAATCTTCATGTGTTCATCAACCTAGAAGCTTTCCAAACCCTATCCTTCTGGGCTTTGATGGAGGCTTCATACATAGGTATGGCTGATTAAATCATTGGTTGTTGGTGATTGATTCCACCTTCAGCCTCTCTCCCTTCCCCAGAGGTCACGGAGCGGGGGAGGGTGGGGTACTGAAATTTGAACCCTCAAATCACAGGATTGATTCTCCTGGCAACCAGCTGCCATCCTAAAGTGCTCTAAAATTCACTTATTAACGTAACAAAAGACACCTTTATCACTCTCATCACTTAGGAAATTCCAAGAGTTTTAGGACCTTTGTGCCAGAAATAGTGCCAAAGACCAAATATAGATTTCTTATGATTAATCACAATATCCAATATCCCTATCAGGTACACAATACAGTCCACAAGAGAGAGACAGTTGCAAAGAAGGGCATGCCTCCACCCTTTAAGGATGATGTGACACATATTTACATCCCACTGGCTAGAACTGAACTGTATGGCCATTCCAATTGCAAGGAAAGCTGGAAATTTTTATTTTTTTACAGCCAGCCACATGCCTAGGTAAAAACTAGGATTTCTTTTTAATATGTAAGAAATGAATAACAGATATCAGGAGGAAATTAATAGTCTCTGCCACACCATATAAACATTAGACAGAACTTTCTCACAGTAAACATTTAGTGAATATTACTTATAGGTCTTTTCTTATCAAAAACATTCAAGGGATACATTATTCTGTATCCCTATGCCTTTAATTATATGGGAAGTTAGAAGCCAAAATCTTCCTTTGGCTAAATGTTTTTGTTTTTGTTTTTTCAAATGTTTATTTATTTTGAGAGAGAGAGTAAAAGTGGAGAGGGGCAGAGAGAGAGGGAGACAGAATCCCAAGCAGGCTCCACACTGTTGTTAGTTAGAGCCCTATTCAGGGCTCAAACTCATGAACTGTGAGATCATGACCTAAGCCTAAATTAGACAACAAATAGAGCCACCCAGGCACCCCTGGCTAAAGATTTATATTCCTGTTTTCTGGACTCCTCTATTTAAAATCCAAACACCCCTCAGGGTACCTGGGTGGTCAGTCGGTCAGACTTCGGCTCAGGTCATGATCTCACCCTTCGTGAGTTCTAGCCCCATGTAGGGCTCTGTGCTGACATCTCAGAGCCTGGAGCCCACTTCAGATTATGTCTCCCTTTCTTCTCTGCCCTTCTCCTGCTCATACGCTGTGTCTCTCTCTCTCTCAAAAATAAATAAACATTAAAAAAATTTGTTTTAATCCAAACACCCCTTGGAAGGGGCAGCCACTAAAAGGCAGCAGTGACTGAAGCATTAGGATTCGTTGCTCCTCTGCGTACTAGGTCTCCTGGGGCAGCAGGGAAGGCAGTGAGACATTTCAGCCAAGTGTGAGACTAAAATCACAGGTATGGCACAGACAGTGTCCAAGATATATATGCAGAGAGGACACTGGAGTGTGAGGGAGCAATGAGGGTTCCTGGAGAGACAACGACCATCATGGTTGGACACTGAAACAGGAGGTTTTATGGGTACAAATTACAAACATCTTCTAATTCCTTATTTGGCAAAAAGATGGCCCTGAATTTTTAAATGAAACAGATCTGGATCTTTGAGTTTTTTAGCCCCTATAAAATTAGCCTCTCTCTTATATTCTTTTCCTTCTACTCAGCTACATTTTCTAGGTAACTTCCTTGACTCACACTCTACCAGCTTCATGTGGATCCTTTACAGCAGGGAAGGCCTGCAATGTGCTCTGTGTGAGCTTGGGCAAGTTGTAAACCTCTTTATGCCCCCATTTCCTCAGATGTAAATAGAGATAATAAGGGTATCTGTCTTATAAAGTTATTGTGAGAATTAAATCAGTTAATTCATGCAAAGCACTTGAAACAGAGCCTGATACATAGTTAGTACCATATAAATGTTATTATAGTTTATTTTGGCCCATATCACATGCTGCTAAGGAATTAGAAGACCTGAAAGAGATAAGTAAACAGCGATGCTAATTGTAGAGAGAATACTGTTTCAGAAATGGGAACTGCAAGCACAAATGTACTGAGGCAGGAGTGTATCTGGTGTGATAGAACACCAGAAAACCAGTGTGTCTGGAGAAGAATAAACAAAAGAGAGAATAGTAGGAGATTACACCAGAAGAGAACAGATACATTCTATGGTCCCTGTAGACAGCTGGGAATACTGACATTTGTTTTACACATAGAATACCTATGTATCTCCTCTGTGTGCTGTAATTTTCCCCTTCTCTTGCCTTTTCTTTACTCAATAGTCGTTTCCCTTTTTCTTCCTCAAGAACATTTACCATTTTAACTGCCCAGAATCCCACTCCTCCTTTTCTAAAGCAGCAAGGTGACTTTTTGCAGGAAAAAAAAATCATCTTCCCCATTGCTTGTGTCAGTCAAAATTCTCCCCTAATTAGTCCCACCTTTTTCTCTGGAATTAGCTTTTTCACCAAGATGGAGAATAATTGAAGCTTAATCAACATGATCATAATACCCAAAAAGATTGTAGTCTCTGGTTCCCCAAAGCTGCCCTGGTTTTTCTGTCCTTTCTGAGATTTGACTGTCCAGCTTTTCTATCAATTCCATAAGCTAACCAAGACCTTTCAGAAAATTCAGTTCTAACTTAACAGAAAACTTCTAATTCATCATCAATCAACCCTGGCTCTTGTTCCTGTCATGACTCACATCGTATGGTGTCCCCATTAATGCTAGGTTGTAGATTTGTAGAAACTGGTCCTTTCATAGCAGAAATAATTTTGTCATTATAAACCAAATTTTGAATCTGAAGAATATGTTAGCACTTTCCAGTTGGTTTATCAGGATAGTTAAAAAAAAAAATAGCTATTGTTTGCTATGATTTGACACATTAGAAAAAAAAGTTATCACCACTAGAAGGGATAGAATGAAGAAAAAATAATTAAAGGAAGGAAGGGATTAGGACGTTGTGATTAAGCACAGAGGCTCTGGCATCACACAGCTTGAGTAGGCATTGCAGCTCTGCTCTGGGAGCTATTCAAACTTAAGCAAGGACTGAGTTTTTGGTTTCCTTAGAAGCAAACCTTGAGATGAAGATTCCAGGCCAGTATTTATTTAGGAAGTGATCCCAGGAAAAACACCCTGGGTGATCCCGGGGTGGGAGGGAGGGAGGAGTGAGAGAGTTTTCCCCAAGTGTAAAGTGGGGATAATCGTAACACTTCACAGGATAGCTATGGAATTAAATGAGATAGTGCATATGTACTGCATCGCACATGGAGTACACAGAGAGTTCAGTAAATGTGAGCATCGTGAAAGAGACAAAGAGGGAGGCACATGGAAAACCCAAAAGGAATGAGTAGGAAGAAGTAGGAGGTGGCAAATAGGAAAAAAAAAAACTGTTATGAATTAAAAATACTAAACAAAACTTGTGAAAGAAGCAATATTCTTCAACAAGGTTCAGCAGCAAACAGGGTTTCCCACAAAGACCTTTCAGGAGATTTGCTTCTTGAGAGTCAGGAAGAAGATCTGAACAGGAAAACTCTTCATTCCCTGAAGGTTGATAAATAGAGTGGCAAGAAAGAAGAGAGAAGAGAAAGGATCTTTTTTTTTTCTGAAATTATTCTTCTAGCTTATTTATGTCTTTACTGTGGAGGAGTGTAATTAGTTCTTCCAATATGACAAGCACACAGGGGTTTCTGCCTTTTCTAAGAAGGAAAGGAAACTGGTTCATAACGGGGTTAGCTCTATTTTTTAAAAATGAAATCAAAGCTCTTTTATTAATTTTAAATGAATTTCTCTTTATTAATTTATTTGTAATGGGTCTGGACTCTAATTTTTTTTTCTTTCCAAGAAAAAAAGTCCTATACCTCCCTCCCTAGTTCGGATTCTCAATTCAGATTGAATGCTTCATTCAACATTTACTTTTTTTTAAAGTTTTAAATGTTTATTTATTTTTTTTGAGAGAGAGACAGAGTGTGAATGGGAGAGGGGCACAGAGGGGGAGACACAGAATCTGAAGCAGGCTCTAGGCTCTGAGCTGTCAGCATAGAGCCTGACATGAGGCTTGAACCCACAAACTGTAAGATCATTACCTGAGCTGAAGTTGGACACTTAACTGACTGGGCCACTCAGGCGCCCCTCATTCAACATTGATTTATCGCACAAATATTTATCCCACACCTATACTGGGCCAGGTACTGTTCTAGGCACTAAGGGTACCTCATGAACAAAGCTCCTGCTCTGATGGAGTTTACACTCAAATGTGGGGT
This sequence comes from Cryptoprocta ferox, assembly GCA_028646485.1. Classification (NCBI taxonomy): domain Eukaryota; kingdom Metazoa; phylum Chordata; class Mammalia; order Carnivora; family Eupleridae; genus Cryptoprocta; species Cryptoprocta ferox. Next base: position 19,813,977 of record CM053571.1, read on the forward strand.
AGAGAGGGGGCAAGGGGAATAGAAGAGAAACAAGAGAAAATTCACCATATCTGACTCATGAGGTATCAAGCACTAAGAGAGAAAACAAACAGCCTTGACTTGTGTAAAGCAGGTTTTATTATTTTCTTTGGGTGTGGGAGAAACTCAAAGAAATGTCTGGTAAGAGACATTTGAGCTATGACCTGAAGGTAATTAGTCAGCCATGCAAAAATACCTGGAGAAGAGTATTACACAGGGAAATAGCAAGTACAAAGGCCCTGAGGCAGAAAAGTGCCCTGAGGCAGGAAAGTGCCTAGTGTGTTTGAAGCACACAAAGGAAATTTGTGGGCTGGAATGGAGTGAGCAAACTTCAACTGGAGGCAGTTAGAGACCCTTCCCAAAAACTGAGGTGAGATTGGGGCAGGGGGTTGGTAGTGGTGGGCAGAGAGAGAGATTAGACCAGGATGAGACTTGTAGGTACTGGGGCTTTACTGAGCATGAGATAGGAAGTCAGTGGAGGAGCATGAGCAGAAGCAGGACATGACCTGACTCACATTTTAACAGGTTCACCTGGCTGTTGCTTTGAGAATAGACTGTCCAAAAGCAAGGGTGAAACAGGAGGTGCAGTAAGGCCACTCTTAAAATAATCCAGGTGAGTGATCATGTGGCTTAGACCACCATAGGGTGGTGGTGGTGGAAGTGGTAAGAAGTGGTCATGTTCTGGATGTATTTTGAACAAAGACAATGGAATTTGTGGATGAAGTGGATATGGGAGTGTGAGAGAGGAGAACAGAGCCAAGGAGAACTGGATGGGTTCAGGAAAATTACATGTACTGCATGGCAGACACCGTCCTAGGCACAGCTAATGGAGCAAACAAAAATGCCTGCCCTCATGAAGGTTCTTTCTAGCGGGGAAGATTGAACATAAAAAACATTAATATTAAGGGTGGTGGATAGTGGAAAGTGCTAAGAACAAATTCAAAGCAAGGATAGGGATAGGGAATGGCAGGAGTAGGGATTGCAGTTTTAAAGAGGACTTTGGAGAAAGCTTCATTGGGAGATTAAGACTGAGTTAGAACCTGAAGGAGGCGAATGGGTGAACTATCTATGAGGTATCTGGGGAACGCCATTTCCAGCAGAGGGAACAGCAAGTTCAAAGGTCATGAGGTTTTAAACACACTGATTTTGAAACATCAATTAGAAATCAAAGTGGAGCTGTGAAGTGGGAATCTGCATACATGAAGTCCCTGGAGTTCAGGGGAGATCACTGAGCACACCTTCTACATGGTTCTCTTGCTTTGAGCCCACTCTCCTCCAGGTAGGGTAACCAACTGCCCTGGCTTCCCTGGGACTGAAGGGTTTTCCAGGATGCAGAACTGTCAGTTCTAAAACCAGCAGAGCCCTGGGTACTAGTCGGTCACCATATTTCCAGCACATCCTACATCCTGCTGCCAGGAGGATGTTTGTAAAATATAATCCTAAAAAGAGGGTCCTAAAAATCCTTCAATGATTCCTTCCGGTTTGAAGGGTAAAAGTTAAAGTTCTGTAAACTCAGCACAAAAGTCCTTTCCTACACTGACCCCCAACATCTCTCCTGCCACTCCCTCCCCAGCACCCCATCCCCTACTGGCCACCCCCACAGTCAACACATCTTTCCCGACAACGATTCAGCTCATTGCTTCCTAAATAAGTTAACCTATTCTCAACTGTTCTTTTTGCCAACCCCATACCCAACCTCCACTTCTTGGTGTAGCTAAAATCCCTCTCTTACTTAAGTCTCATCTCATGTGCCAGCTCCTGGGAGCCTTTCCTGGCTGATACAGATGTTTTATCGCCATGTCCCTGGTGCTCACCATATCATACCAACAGCTGAATCCAGACTTTGTGGGTTCTGAATCTTATACTCTTTAAGAAAAATACTAAGAAAAATTACAAACACAGATTTAGGTGTAAATGTGGGTATTTATTTAGATGGGACACATAAAAATGAGAGTCCTAAAGATTAAGATTCACAGTAAATCTCTCTCTGACCCTATTCTTTCCACCTTGTATGGTAATTGTAGGTTCACTTTTCAGTTTCTCTCCTTAGACCATGAGTTCCTTGGAAGTAGAGAATTTATGTGGCAAGTGTTTGCATCCTGGGCGCCTGGGACATAGAAGTAGCTCAGTGGATGTTTGTTAACTAACTAAATGAATGGTCAGGCTGGGAGTGACAAAGAACACTGGACTTTGCATCTGATCCTAGTTTTAGCAACCCTAGCCACTGACCATTGTATTACCAAAGACAAGAAATAAGGAACTTAACCTCCCAGAGATGAAAAGACAATAGGTGAGCCACCTATATGAGCAGCCAGGTAGGGTGCCCAGCCAGAATAGGTGCTGGATAAATGTGCATTTACTCTCTTTTCTCATCCTGGGGTTCTATTTGCCTTCCATCAGTCAGATAGTCCCAAGGCTGGGATACAAACCAGAAAATGATGCCACTGCCTGCGAATACATGAACTTATTTAACTCTGCTGTCTCACATTTCAGAACCAAGATCAATGTTTTAGCTGAAATATTGTCCCTGCCACTCACGAGTTAAGATTACTTAATTGATCTTTTGACCCTGATATTTGTCTGCAGGTCAGGAGGTAGGTCTATAATGTGCCACTGCATGCTTGAACTCAGTCCAGGGTCTGTAAATAAGGATGGGAGAGTGATGTTTCTGCCATTTAAGCCAATCAATGTTATTGTTTTAAAGAAACCAATTTCCTTCCTTGTAAACCCAAGTCTATATTAAATAAATAATTCAGCTTCCCTGAAATATTTATTACAGGCAGGTGGCATTTCTGCTCTCTGAGAAAAGCAAGTTGTCTAAGAATTAGATGCCTTTGGGTAACAGCACCACCAGCACTAATCACAGCAACCCCATGTCCATTGCTTTTGGTCATTTGTCCAATGAGCACAGCAACCTTGGGAGTTAAGTAGAGCATCTTCATTTTAAAGATGAAGAAACACAAGAAAGAGTAAATAAGGTTACAGAGCCAGTAAACTCAGGAGACAGTATTCCAAATCATCCCTTTTGGGCCTCTTGCTACTCTCTATCTAGGGCAAAAATTACAGTCCACAGGGACAGTCCTTACAAGGGACAGCAGTCCCTAGAACGTCTCTCCAGAAGAGCGATTCTGCTTGTCTGTACTACCCAGATGGAATGCAGCACTTATTATACTGAGCACGGCGTCCAATTTGCTGTGGGTAGCCTGCATCCCAAACCAGCCACTGATCTTTCAGGCTGAGTCATGTGTTTGTACCAGTGAAGATCTTTAGGTGACATCCCTGTGTATTGCTTTTGGAAATCCCTGATTTTAAGATGACTTAGCTTACTTTGGTGTTTGCTAAATGTTGTTCAGATGGCTGTTGCAATCATTTGCTACTTTTTCTTGGGTGGAAATCACCTGTTGATGATGGTGATGATGATGATGATGATGGTTAAAGCTATCATTTATCCAGTACTTACTACATGCCAAAGACTGTGCTAACAGCCTTACAAACTTTCATCTAATTCTTCGAGCAATCTTTGAGGTAGATATTAATGTCCCCATTTTTTTAAACTGAGACACTTGAGGCCTAAGAAGTTACAAGAAATAACTAGTTCTAGACCACACAGGTAATAAGCAGCCATCATGGCCAGGATTCAAATTGGAGCCCTGACACTCTGGAATACAGTATGAAAGCTCCTCAAAAAATTAAAAATAGAACTACCCTATGATCCAATAATAGCACTACTAGGAATTTATCCAAAGGATACAGGTGTGCTGATTCATAGGGGCACATGTGCTCCAATGTTTATAGAATTGCTTTCAACAATAGCCAAATTATGGAAAGAGCATAAATGTCCATCAACTGATGAATGGATAAAGAAGATGTGGTTTATACATATAATGAAATACTACTTGGCAATGAGAAAGAATGAAGTCATGCCATTTGCAGCAATGTGGATCGAACTGGAAGGTATTATGCTAAGTGAAATAAGTTAGAGAAAGACAGATTCATATGTTTTCACTCGTATGTGGAACTTGAGAAACTTAACAGAAGAACATGGGGGAAGGGAAGCAGAAAAAATAGTTACAAACAGAGAGGGAGGGAGGCAAACCATGAGACTCTTAAACATAGAGAACAAACTAAGGGTTGATGGGGGTTGGGAGAGAGGGGAAAATGGGTGATGGGCACTTGTTGGGATGAGCACTGGGTGTTATATGTACGCAACGAACCACAGAAGTCTACCACCAAAACCAAGAGTACATTGTACACACTGTATGTTAGCCAATTTGACAATAAATTATATTTTAAAAAATTGGACTCTCGACAATCATACAATGGGTGTGCCCTTAGTCACTATGATACTTGCAGTGGGAGAAGAGTCAGTATGAGCTATTGTGTAGCATAAGTCCCAGCCATAATTAGGAGATAACTTTACTTCTAGGCAAAGGGTATCCACCCATCAATCCATCCATTCATCCATTCATTTATTTGCTCACAGTGACTATTCCCTTTGCCTGGAATGTTGCTCTGCTCTCCCCATATTGTGAAGCAAACCCACTTCTTATCCTTCAAATCTAATTTGTATGTTTTACTTCCTCCTCATGATACTCTGCATATCCTACTCAAGGGTGGACCCAGACTTTGTGGGGCCTCAGCCACAAGGTACAGCCATGGTGAATGACTTTAAGGGTGATCAAGGGTAGAAGCTAGAATTAAACAGTGCAACTGGATCTCAACTCCATTTCCCTTCCAGTTTTGAGTTTTCTGGATGCTTGATATAGCATAATCATAGTCCCCTATAGCTTAATGCCTAATCCAAGTATTCGAGTGATATTTCTCTAAGGTATTGAACCATTCTACTTTGGTAGATAAACCAAGGTTCAAGCAATTTAAAACTATAACTGCTGTGATTCAGATTTGAGTTGCTAAGCTTGATAGTCAGCATCACCCATAGTTTCAGTCAATAGAAAAGAGCAAGCAGGGGATACCTAGCCAGAAGCTCTGGATGCCAGCACCTGTCATCATCATTTTGGTGGTGGGCTTAATTTGCTATGTGTTTCTTAGAGCTATTTTTCCTTATACACACTTTGTTAACAATCATATCTCAATAAATGTTACTCTGTATTAATAACTTCTGCTGAAAATTAGAAATGTTCCTTTCTTATACACAATAACACAATAACAGGAACCCAGCAAGTGTTATTACCCACATTTTCCCAGTACTACAGAACTAATCTGAGAGGTGTCACGTGATCCTCTCCAGGGCACACAAGCTGGTGAAAGTAGAGCAAACCAGGTTACGAGTATAATGTAAATGTCCTTTGTACTGTGCCACACTGAACTTCCCAAGAACCAGATGAGAAAAAAAACAGAAGACTCAGTTTTACGGCTTCAGTAATCATGTTGTAGATTTACACTTCTGCATACAAATTAGTCTCACTAGAGAATAACAGATTATATACAAACAATCCAGTATAGTCACTATTTTTGCAAGTAGTGTTTCCAAAGAGCCTGTATAGAAGCCATTTGAGTATTATTCCCTCCCCTTTAATTCACTTTATTGTCATTATGGAATTGTTCCACTATTGAGACTAGACAGATGATGCCCCAAAATCTGATTTAGATGTGATCATTCCTCTTATTAATACTTCAGCTCAAAATTTCTCCTGAGAAGCTTTGCTTACAAATCCCTGGACATTTCTAAATCTACCTCTAGATTCTGGGTCCTCAGAGGTAATTAAGGGAAAGCCACAAGTTGATCTTCACAAGACCCTTTGATGATGTCCAGGGCACCATGGCACCAAAGCAGGTTTCCTCCAAATTAGGCTTCCTAGACAATTTTTAAGTAAAACGACCCTATATCATTTCTCACTTCTCCCCTTCTGTGGTACCAGCTGTTTATCATTGGAATAATCGAACTTGAAATTATAGGTAGAACTCGTGTCCCCCTCCCTATTTGTTATGGTAACAAATCATATTTTTGTCCTATACATCTGTCCCACTTCCCTGTCCCAATTATTTCTGGGAAGCCGGGGCCAGGGGCACTCGTGAGCTCACCCATACAGGATTCTGTGCTTTTTCCTGCCCTCCACCATTTCAGCCCCCATCACAGAGGTCTTTGTACAGGTCTTATCCACCAACCAAGGCCAGTGTGATACTCCCTCTAGTGCCTCCTGGGGGCACCATCTCCATCATGCCACTGTCTGCCTTGGTTTGCCAAGGCACTGGGGCCCACAAAAGCTCCACCTAGGTCCCTTCTGATGGCCACCATGGCTCCCACCATCTGTCATGCTCCCTGCATTGAGCCCTGAAGTCTCACTGTGATGTCCACAGCTATGCTACTAGAAAGAAGAAGTGCCCTGCCCCCAAGCATGGCCCAAAGTAGTGCTTTCTTGTGTTTCAGACACTCACAGAGATGTGTGAGAACAGCTCTTGTGTTTTTAATTGTAGCTTTTCCTCTAGGACTCTCTTGGGAGCACCTGGGAGGTAGACTGCACTGTACTCAAACCACTCCTGCCTCAGATCATTGGGACTTTGTTCTTGGGCAGAATTTGTGTGCTGGATCTCTGTCTTTAGTACCAACTCTTTCCCAGGAAGATCTAACAGCCCCTCAAGCAAAGAGGTTCTGCCATGCTCACCTGCCCTTTTCCTATGCAAGGAAATCCAACTAGCAGAAAGAGATTACTCTTTAATCAGGATCCTTAGAACTAAGGTCTGGCCAAATCATCTGCTTCCAACCCTGGGTTTACCATCACTCAACCCCAAAACATAAAGGAAGTTGTTGGGAAACTGGATTGGTTGATTTCCACAAAGCATACCCAGCAGATTCTCCCCACATGAGGTAGATTGTTCAGGCATGAGAGGTCCCCACAGCACCCTTGCTCGCTGCTCCAGACACAACACAGAATGGGCAGAAATTCATGCCCTGGGATAGCTTGCCCCAGCCAGCAATTCTGTGTCACCTCCACTGATCTTCCAGGCCTGAAGTAAGCCAGGATATCTGTTTGTTCCTGCCTGGGGTGGCCCCTTCTTAGTGGTTGTTAAGGTACTTTAGAGCAAGATGCAAGAAAAAAAAATGCAGCAATTTTGAGGGTCTTTGCAATTATGGAATCCTTGTGATATGCCTGAGTTGTTAAGGTGCTTCAGAAACTTCACGATTTCTTCCCTGATAAATTTTCTTTTCTGAAAGGCTGTTTGACACTGGTCCCTTTGACAGCAACAAATACAAGGATACTATAGGCTCTGACAGAACAAACTTGTTTCTGGAAACCGTTGCAGAAAGTCAATAAATGAGACCAAAACAAATACAGAAGATGGTGGAGAAATAGGGAGTTCCATACTTCCTGCCTCTATCTCTCAAACAAAGAAGAGCTGAAGCCAAAGAACTCTGAGCTGCAAGAGTCTGGGAGGAAAAGAGACGGAATCCACTAAGAAAACAGCCTGATAGCTTTTAGTCTCTCTGCCTGGTCAATGTTCAATTTCTCTTTCTCCCCACCCCTGTCATTTCTCTCTTTGTATATGCTCTTCTATCAGCACTGCCTCCACCCTGCTTTTTATTTGTAGCTGGGATTTCTGGTTTTATGCTTTTAGACTGTCCTTTGTCTTTTGTTGTTTTTGTTTTTGTTTTTCTTTTTTCCTTTTGGTTTGCTTGATTGTTTGATATGTTTGTTGTGTTTGCATGCTTTTGTTCCCTGCTTGTCTGTCTGTTTTCCTTTCCAGGGCTACCTCAAGAAACAAGCCACAGTACACATGGTGGAGAGTCCCAAATATCACTATGAGTAGGGAAATAAAATAACCAAAGTCTCAACAAGAGAGACCAAGGGACACCATTAAAAGAACACTTCCTGAATGGACAGGCCCTGGACAGTCTATGATCCTCCTTTAATATAGCAGTACTTGCAGGTGCAGAGCGCATAACAAGCTTTTAAAACTTACAAGAGACAAAAAGCTAGCCAAAATGATGAAACAGAAGAACTCTCCTCTGAAGAAATTCCAGGAAGAAGTGACAGCTAAAGAATTGGTCAAAACAGATATAAGCAACATAACTGACCAAGAATTTAGAACAATAGTGATAAAAATTAATCACTGGGCTTGAAAAGGGCATGGAAGACACCAGAGAAGCTATTGCTATAAAGATTATGGACCTTAAAAATAGTTATGATGAATTTAAAAATGCTATAAATGAGGTGCATAATAAAATGGAGGCGGCCACTGCATGGATTGAAGAGGCAGAGAGGAGAATAGGTGAATTAGAAGACACAATTATAGAAAAGGAGGAAGCCGAGAAAAAGAGAGATAAATTGATCCAAGAGCACGAAAGGAGAATTCAAGAACTGAGTGATGCAATCAAACGAAACAATATCTGTATCATAGGAATTCCAGAAGAAGAAGAGAGAAAAAGGGGCTGAAGGGGTACTTGAACAAATTATAGCTGAGAACTTCCCCAGTCTGGGGAAGGAAACAGACAGAGAAATCCCCTCAGACATAACCTGAATCAATCTTCTGAATGACATATCATAGTGAAACTGGCAAAATATAAGGATAAAGAGAGAATTCTGAAAGCAGCTAGAGATAAAAGGGCCCTAACATACAAAGGGAGACCTATCAGAGTAGTTGCAGACCTATCTACTGAATCTTGGCAGGCCAGAAAGGAATGGCAGGAAATCTTCAATGTGATGAACAGAAAAAATATGCAGCCAAGAATCCTTTATCCAGCAAGCCTGTCATTCAGGATAGAAGGAGAGATAAAGGTTTTCCCAAACAAACAAAAATTGAAGGACTTCATCACCACTAAACCAGCCCTACCAGAAATCCTTGGGGAGACTCTATGAGGGAAATGTTGCAAGGAATACAAAGTACCAGAGACACCACTACAAGCATGAATCTGACAGTGAACACAATGACTCTAAACCCATATTTTTCAATAATAATGCTGACTGTAAATGGACTAAATACTCCACTCAAAAGACATAGGGTAGCAGAATGGATAAAAAAAAAAAAAACAAGATTCATCTATTCGCTGTCTACAAGAGACTCATTTTAGACCTTAGGACAGCTTCAGATTGAAAGTGAGGGGACGGAGAACTATCTATCATGCTACTGGAAGTCAAAAGAAAGATGGAGTAACCATAGTCATATCGGACTAACTGGACTTTAAAGTTAAGGCAGTAACAAGAGAAGAAGAAGGGCATTATATAATAATTACAGGGTCTATCCATCAGGAAGGGCTAACAATTATAAATGTCTCTGCACCAAATTCGGGAGCACCCAAATACATAAAACAATTAATCACAAACATAAATAATCTTATTGATAAATGTGCTAATTGCAGGGACTTTAATACTCCACTTACAGCAATGGATAGATCAAGTAGACAGAAAATCACTAAAGAAACAATGGACCTGAACGATACATTGGACCAGATGGATCTGACAGATATATGTAGAACTCTACAACCTGAGGCTATGGAATTCACTTTCTTCTCAAGTTCACATGGTACATTCTCCAATATAGATCACATAGTGGGTCATAAAGCAGCCCTCAATAAATATAAAAGAATTGAGATCATACCACACATACTTTCAGATCACAATGCTATAAAACTTGAAATCAATCACAGGAAAAAGCCTAGAAAACCTCCAAAAATATGGAGGTTAAAGAACACCCTACTAAAGAACGAATGGGCCATTCTCTAATTGCCATTCTCAGGCAATTAGAGAAGAAATTTAAAAATATGTGGAAAAAAATGAAAATGAAAATACAATGCTCTAAACTCTTTGGGATGCAACAAAGGCAGTCCTAAGAGGAAAGTACATTGCAATCCAGTCCTATTTCAAGAAACTAGAAAAAGCACAAATACAAATCTAACAGCACACCTAAAGGAACTAGAAGCAGAGCAGCAAGAACATCCCAAACCCTTCAGAAGACAAGAAATAATAAAGATGAGGGCAGAAATAAATATAGAATCCAAAAAAAAAAAAAAAGCAGTGGAAGAGATCAATGAAACCAAGAGTTGGTTTTTTGAAAAAATAAACAAAATTGATAAACTTCTAGCTGGGCTTCTCAAAAAGAAAAGAGAGAGCACCCAAATAGACAAAATCACAAAAGAAAATGGATTTATTAAAACCATTCCCTCAGAAATACAAGCAATTATCAGGGAATACAAAATGATATGTCAGCAAACTGGACCACCTAGAAGAAATGGACAAATTTCTAAACACACACATACTACCAAAATTCAAATGGGAAGAGAGAGAAAATCTGAACAGACCCATAACTATTAAAGAAATTGAATCAGTTATCAAAAATATCCCAACAAATAAGAGCCCTAGGCCAGATGGCTTCCCTGGGGAATTCTACCAGACATTTAAATCAGAGTTAATACCCATTCTTCTCAAGCTATTCCAAAAAATAAAAATGGAAGGAAAACTTCCGGACTCATTCTACAAAACCAGCATCAATTTGATTCCCAAACTGGACAGAGACACAGCAAAAAAAAAAAAAGAGAACTACAGGCCAATATCCTTGATGAATAAGGATGCAAAAATCCTCAACAAGATACTAGCAAATTGAATTCAACAGCATATAAAAAGAATTATCCACCATGATCAAGTGGAATTCATTCCTGGGTTACAGGGCTGGTTCAATATTCACAAATCCATCAATGTGATACATCACGTTAACAAAAGAAAAGGTAAAAAGCATATGATGCTGTCTATAGATGCAGAAAAAGCATTTGACAAAATACAGCATCGTTTCTTAATAAAAACCCTCG
>CM053571.1:19825253-19865077 GCA_028646485.1 Cryptoprocta ferox
GGTGGGAATGTAAACTGGTACAGCCGCTCTGGAAAACAGTGTGGATGTTCCTCAAAAACTATCAATAGAACTCCCCTATGACCCAGCAATAGCACTGCTGGGGATTTACCCAAGGGATACAGAAGTGCTGATGCATAGGGGCACATGTACCCCAATGTTCGTAGCGGCACTTTCAACAATAGCCAAATCATGGAAAGAGCCTAAATGTCCATCAACTGATGAATGGATCAAGAAGATGTGGTTTCTATATACAACGGAATACTACATGACAATGAGAAAGAATGAAATCTGGCCATTTGTAGCAACGTGGATGGAACTGGAGGGTGTTATGCTAAGTGAAATAAGTCAGGCAGAGAAGGACAGATACCATATGTTTTCACTCATAAGTCTAACAGGAGAAACTTAACAGAGGACCATGGGAGAGGGGAAGAGAAAAAAATGGTTAAGGAGAGGGAGTGAAGCAAACCATAAGAGACTCTTAAAAACTGAGAACAAACTGAGGGTTGATAGGGTGGGGGAGAGGGGAAAAGGGGTGATGGGCATGAAGGAGGGCACTTGTGGGGATGAGGACTGGGTGTTTTATGGAAACCAACTTGACAATAAACTATAAAAGAAAAAAAAAAACAAATACAAATGGTTACAAAAAACAACAAAAACAACACCCAAAAACCAATCCCAAGGTTTCTTTCTCCCTCCCCTCCCCCTTCTGCCACCCCACATCCCACATTCCTAGCCTCAGGTTTAGCTTATGCTGGAAATGCCTGCTGCCAAAAATGTCAGTGCAATTAAGTTCTGCTTAGCCTCACCCATGGCTTCTCTCTCACCTGGAAAAATAATAACAGATGCTGGATACCCTCAAGTCATATTCAATGCTCTGTTCATGTTGCTGCATTTATAGGACAAATGGAGAGAATATAACGAAGATAATGACAGTGAGCAATGAATACTACCTGACCAAGCACTGTTCTCAGCAAAGTCTGACTTAGTCTGGGCAGAGTGAAAGAAAATTCAAGGGCACAAGCAAGTGGCAGAAGCCTGGCAGGTGCCCTAGACTTTTGTACATCTGTCTAGCATTCATCAGTTCCCTAATATGAGGTGGGCACTGTGAAGCACTTAGCTTCCTCCTTAATTTTCACAGTGGGTATCCCTGAAGTGGGTATCATCCCTATGCATAGCCCAGGAATCTGGGCTCCTTGGTGATTTGATATGGCTTCCACAACTGCAAAGAAAAGTATCCATGAGATTCTTACCAAGTTCTTAAATCATGAGTGCATCAGTCAAAACTCAGTTGCAAAAGAGAGAACCCCGACTCAAACTAGCTTGGGGGTAGGGGGGCAGTGAATAACTTTTGGATGATCTAACTAATTTCAGACATAGCTAGATCCATGGACTAAGAAAAATGTCACGCGGACTAACTCCATCTCTCCATTGATCTGTTTATCCCAGCATCTTGCTGCTTCTTCATTTTGTGTGTGTGAATTTTATTCTCTTCTTCTGTAAAATCTGCTCTTTAAGGTCAGAAAGAGGACCACAAGTGTGTCTAGCCAGTGTGATATTTTATCTCATGATCCCAGGCGAAGAAAGAGACTTTGTTTTCCAGAATCCATATTTCTCAGGGAAGATACTAGTTCTTTTCAGTTCATATTTCACCTATCCTTAAACCAATCACCACAGTAGGGAGGTTGAGATCCATAACTGACAGCTGACCAGGGCCGCGTAGAGGTAAGTGGTGGCTCTTTGAAATGAAGGTTGCTGGTCAAACAATTCAGGTATCCATGAGAAACAGAAGTGAATAGATCTAGTTGGGACTAAATTTAGAAACAATCCCCTATGAACTTTGGCCTACCGGTCTTCATGGTGTTAATTTCCTTTCATTTTACGTGCTCTCTATAATCTGTGATATACTTATGAAAGTGGCAGGCAGTGACAAACTTGGAAGCACCAATAAAGTTTGTGTGTGTGTTTAAAAATTAATGTAGCAGCCAACAATTAGTGGTTTTCTTCCTAGAACAAAAAGTTAGTTATTAAAATAGAGTTGCTGGAATCTTTTAAAAACTGTTTTTAAGAGAATGCAGCATCACCTTGCAGTGTTCTTGCCAAAAATATTTAACCCAAATTTAATCATGGGGAAAAAAAAGAATCAGACAAATGCACAAAAACTGGCTTGGAGTCTCCAAAAATGTCAATTTCATATAAGACTGTGGGGAAAAAAGGCTGAAAAGCCATGCCAGATCAGACTAAGGAGACTCAAGAGTCATGACAACTAAATATAAAGTGTGATATTTGATTAGATCCTGAATTAATATATATATGTGTATATTTTTTTGCATTACCAGGACATTTTAGGAAATTCAATACTGATATTTACACATTAGATAATAATATTGTACCAACATAAATTTTCTGAGTATGACTGTTGTGTAGAAGAATGTCCTCGTTCTTAGGAGACAATTTGCTAAAGTATTTAGGGATGAAAAGTCAGGGTGATGAAACTAATTTTCAAATGGTTCAGGGGAGAAAACGTACACACAGATCTGGAGAGAGAGAGAAAAAATGTGCCAAATGTTAAAAATTAGTGAATCTAGGTGGAAGGTATATGGGTATTCATTACATATTGTACTGTAATTTTTCTCTAGGTTTCAAATTTTTCCAAATAAAATATTGATGGGAAGGGGAAAAAATTAAGGTAGAGTCTCATAATAATCTACTCCCCCACCCATAATACAGAATGAGAAGTTAAAAAAAAAAAAACCCTAAGTCGAACAAATAAGGGTTCATTATTGCCAGATTAATTAAATGAGGCAAGTTTTAACAGAGCAGCAAGGTCCAAACCTGTTCCAGTCCAGGACACTGTGGTTGGCGCCACCTGGCGGTAGTTGTCTGCTTACGTTTATTAAAAAATAAAAATAAAAAAATGATCGTGTTCTGGGTCCTATCAGTCCTATTATTGATTCCAAGAATCTCCAGGTAGGAGCCCTCATTTCCCTGACTCGATTTGGGATTTTGGCTAGGAGTATTCTGGGAACAAGGATTGCAGGTGGAGGTGAAGACAATCTGGGTCTAGTCCACATGGGAGGTGTTGGCATCCAGAGGCTGCCTTCTGTGACAGTGGGCATTGGGCTTAGCTGCTCTCTGTAACAAAGTCTCTCTGGGTTCAGAAACCTAATGTCTATCAGTTCAATGGGGGAAGTATTTGGAAGAGTTTGATGCAGTGATTAGCAGTTTCCATTTTAGAACAAAAATTATCTTGTTAAAATAGAGTTGCTGGAGCCTTTTAAAAACTGTTTTTAAGAGAATTCAACAGAATGATGCAGTTCTAGGTGTTAATTATTATATTGTTTTAAAATATTTTTTCATATCACCTGTGCACATGTGTATATTTGAATATAGACCTGTACGCATTCATATATGTGGGTATATACACAAATACACACACAAGGTATTTTAGCTTGTTTTCTGAATGGAAAATTAGTCATGTAGTAACATTTTTACATGCTGTATCCCTAAATACTTCATCCTCTTTTTTTATGAGGGGGGAGGGGCAGAGGAAGAGAGAGAATCTCAAGTAGGTTCCATGCCTAGTGTTGGATCCAACATGGGGTTTAATCCCACAACCATGAAATTATGACCTGAGCCAAAATCAAGAGTTGGGTCCTTAACCAACTGAACAACTCAGGACCCCTTCATTCTTTTTTAATGTTGTTAATCTAAATAGTATATATGGTACAATTTATTTACTAGTACTATTAGCTAATGATTTATATCTTGCCTATTTTTTTAAAAGATTTGATATGGTTTATGATGCTAAGTCCCATATAAAACAAAACAACAACAAATTATAAGATTGAAAACCCATCAAAAAAAGAGATGAGTATGAGGTAAGTTAAAGAGTCACAAGTTTAACTTTGGATTTCTTAGGCAACAAAAGGAAACAAGATGGGCTATTGCTTCTGGATCCTCACCAGGGCGTAGTCTGGCTAGAAGGACTCCCAGGCGAGCAGGATACATGGAGACAAAGAGTCACTCAGTGGGGAGCAGCTGGAGACATCAAAACAAGGAGAGTGGTATCATGAGGACATGGTGAGAGACTACACTCTCTAAGCCACAAGAGCATTCTGATCAGGATGACCATGCCAAGGGGCCCAAAGCAAAAACGGGAACACCAAGGAGACAAAAAGAGCATCCCTGCATAACAGCTGTTGGGCACAGCTGAAATTTTGGGGGTGACCAAGGGGTGAGAAGGAAAGCAGTGTTTCTAGGACCAGGAATGCAAAGGACATAGATATATCTCTTTGCCCAAAAAGATTCCCATGTTCATCTTTCATATGAGGGGCACTGGGACACATGGTGACTCTGGATTTTACAAATGATACAGAAATGTTCTCTTCACGAATGCTTCCCCTAGTACTCCCCTACAAAAGACAAAACCCACGCTTTTAAAAATGCAGGATGAGAGCTAAATGCATTTTGTGAAAATCAATAGCATTTCTACATACCACTGAGAAGCCATTAGGGAATATAATGAGAAATAAATTCCAGTTGCAGTAGCAAGAAAAAGATAAAGTACTTGGGAGTAATTTTTATGAGAAATGTATACGATCTCTATATAGAAATTCAAAAATTTTACTGAGAGTTGAAATACTTGCTTGATTAATGGAAAGGTATACCATATTGAAAAAGTAAATAGCATAAGATGTCAATTCATCACAAATTAATTTGTAGATTAATGACATCAAAAAAATCCAGCAGAGCTATTTTATGGGGGAAGAGAAATATTTTAAAGTTCGTGTGGAGCAGTAAACAAAGGTGAATATAAAATAACTTTCAAAAAGCGGTAGTAATGTGGGTGGGGTAGACATAGGGTGGTGAAGAGTCCTACATAGTAGAAAATTCTAAAGCAATATTTGAAATAATGTAGTAATTTTTCAAGATCAGACAGATCACTGCACTAGAGTAAACTTAAAAGATGTAGATCCTATTACATATAAGAATTTCATATGTTATTTTTCACAAAGCCGTCACCAAATAATATAGAGAGAACAATAATTCAATCAATGGTATTAAAATAGTTAACAATTGGCAGAAAAATTATTATTTAGATTTCTATCTCACACATACATCCCAATAAATTTCAGATGGATTCGGTCCTTATAGATAAAATTCAGACCATTTTTTTAAAGCAGAAGAAAATAAAGCAAGTATTTATATCAAACTTCGGGGGCAGAAGAAATTGCAAAAGTGAGAGATTTCACTGCACACAATTTAAAACCTCTTGACATAAAAATATATAACCAAGAAAAGACAAATAGACTGGAAAAACTATATCTACAACAAGCACAAAGGCAGGGGGTACTATTTTTTACCTATATGAATAAAATTTATGCAAATTAGCAAGAAGACCACTAAGACTGCTAAGGGCAAAAATGAGGAGAGGACATTAATAGGAGAAATTGCTCAGCCTCAGTAGTAGTCAAAAAAATGAGAATGGAAAGCATAATAAACTTCATATTTTTAATTTAAGAGAGTAAAACTTTAAGGAAAAAAAAGACTACTACCTAGAGTTGGGGAAGTGCTGTGAAAGGTATGTTCTTATCCCTCTAATGGCGGTAGAAATCAAGAAACCTTGTTTCAAAAGCAGTTGGTGATATTTATCAAGAAGTATAAAAACATTTTTTTAACATTGACCAGTAATCCTAATAAAATTAAGGTATTTCTGACCAGTAAAAATATTTTTGATTAGTCGCACTAAAGGATTTCTCATTTGTTTGCAGCCACTAGCACATACTTTAAGGTTGATATGCAAACTTTTTAGATATCTAGGAAAAAATTCCTGCCGCCACTACTTCTGTTTCCCACAGCAAGACATCTTTATTCTCCACATGAATGCATTCTCAGAAGTATTGTAAGCCTGAAGGGAAGTTAGAGTAACAAGTAGATCTCAAGGTGGCTTACAGTTCTTTCTTCTATTATAATGTGACCTGTCTTTCATCTAGCAAATATTTATTGAGCACAATCTGTATGCACACCACAGGAGGGCTACATAGATTAATATGACCCAATTCCTGCCCCCAGGAAGTTTAGAGCCAAGTAGAAGAGTGTACAAGTCATGTTTGGGAGCATTCAAGCAAAAATCCAAAGTAGAAAGGAGGACATCACTATTAGAAGGTACCAAATGCTTTTTAACACTTCTATTTTGAAATATCTACTGTATATGCTCAACACACCATTTTTAAAGCAAGTTTCTAGAATGATATAGTGCTGGTCTCATATTACTTCATTAGTAAATGAAAAAGCAAAAGAAACTCAGGAGAGATTCTTTGTAAATAAGCATCCTGAGATGAACATCCTTCTCAGAGGCTCAGATGTAGTGAGCAAAGGATGAGCAATTGACCAAATATTCTTGACAGTTCCAACAGAGAAAATGGGAGAGGTGGAAAGATCCAGAGAGACCCAAGCTCCTCCCTTCCTTCTGGGTTTTGCTATGTGGTGTCTATTCTGGCCTGAGCAGGAATGTGCTTGGTGTTCTAACATTTGAATCTATAAGAATCAGGGCCTCCAAATACACATTTTTGGTCTTGCCAGCCCTGGTGCAAACTACAGAGTCTTCTTTCTCTTATAAATTCTTCTTCATTCCGATTGAGAAGTTTGCTAAACTTCTTTCTTCAGTAAAGAACCACATTCTGCCTTTATCTCTGTATTTGTGTACATTTGTATGTGTCAGGAGGCATCTAGCATACAGTAAGCACTAAAAAACAGTTGGGTAAGGTTAATTTGGGCAGGCTGCATGGAGGATGTAAAACTTAAAATGATTTTTAAGTGAAGAAGATCATGTATAAGCCTATTTTATACAAATTGGTTTTTCCCTAAAGCCTAATGCTTCACCTTAGGCTTCAAAACACCTTAGGCTTTGTTTTCATTTCTGATGCTATTTCTTAGAACCACTGCATGTTGGTACATATTGATTTTATTTTTGCTCCTAGAGACTTAAAGCAGTGAAGAGAGGTTAATTTGTTATCTGGTCCATTGATTTTTGCCCTAAGAGAATGGGTTTCATTTTCAGCATTTCCATCTATTAATTGCTGGTCATATCATCAGTGGATTCTCCAAGTTGACTTCTGTTGACATCTAATATATTTTCTGAGTCACACAATATTCCTGTGGTTATTGTAATGCTTGGTCATGATTGTTTCATTCTTATTTCCAAACTCTCTAGAGTGTTGCAGATACATAGGAGGCCCCTAATAAATAGTAACCCCGTTCTTGCCCTGAGCAAATTGAAAAGTAAAACCATGAGTAAAGATAGAAACCAAAATATTGGCATTATTCATAATGGAAACTCAATGAGAGGGTAATGTTTGTGGTATTAACTGAGGGGGCCAGCAGACTGGATTAGATAAATTCACACACCAAATTCCAGACAGAAATGAACCACAAAAAAACCTCCACTCTCACCCACGCCCCTGCTACCCCACAGCTCCTGGAATGGCAATGCACAGCAGAACTTTGCTCTGGGAGGCAGGCTCCCTCCCAAAAGGAATGAGAGGAAAATTCTTCCTAAATTTAGCAATCAGGTAAGTTGCTACCTCCCCAGGGTAGAGTGAGGAAAAGGAGACAGGCCAGATGTTAAAATGACTGAGCGCCTTTTATGGGAAAGAAACATTTAGGTGATGAGAAGGAGTCCCTGCTAATAAGATGAATATTGAAAAGCAATAACAGGAAATGGAAATCAAAGTATTTGACACCAGTGCTGATTTTGCCTGTTTTCTGGCCATGAGGACCTGAGCAAACAGCATCTCCCCGAGCCTCAGCTTTTTCACCTGAGAAATGGAGACAGCATCTGCCCTTCTCATCCCTCAAAGTGTTGACAAGATAGCATGAGGGTTTGATATCAGCAGAGAAAAACTTACACAAACTTCCAACTGAAACTCGTAGGATCAAGAGTTTGATCCCTTAGGGGCGCCCGGGTGGCCAGTCAGTTAAGCGTCTGACTTCAGCTCAGGTCATGATCTCACAGTTCGTGGATTCAAGCCCCACATCAGGCTCTGTGCTGACCGCTCAGAGCCTGGAGCCTGCTTCGGATTCTCTGTCTCCTTCTCTCTCTCTGACCATCCCCCACTCATGCTCTGTCTCTGTCTCTGTCTCTGTCTCTCTCTCTCTCTCTCAAAAATAAACAAACATTAAAAAAAATTTTTAAAAAGTTTGATCTCTTAGTGGATGGCTTCTTTCTCTCAGCTTTTAAGCAGCATGCAACTATTTTTAGACTTGTTTCTTAAAATGCTCCCACATTCCTTCACCTTCCTCCTGTGTGTTTCTCATTGTAACTCTAAGATGACAAGAGAGTCCCCAGGGACCTCCTGTTCATTTCTGACTCAGGCCCCCCACTTCACTAACTGCACTGTGTTAGCTCTCTGCTTTCCTGCAGGCAGGGGACAGGGGGAAAGCTTGGCATGGGTTCTCTAATGAAGTAAATGGCGAGCTCCTCGGAGGCCTGTTATACTGGTCCTTCACAGTAGCTGGACTCTTCTTCATTGATGGGCAGGAAATCAGAGGCAAATATGTTTCTCCACCAACATCACTGGCCCCAGAAGTGGCAGCAGCGACTTCTCAGATGCTAAAACCAGAAGAGTCTGGACCTCATTCCTGGTTCCTCCTGCATCCAGATGCACCAGCCCCACTTCCCACATAAAAATAATAGTTATCATGTATTGATACTTTCTATGAATTAGGTGCTGTTTTAAGTGTTTTATGTGTCTTGTCTCTTGTAATGCCCAATACAGTCTCATGAGGTAGGCCCCACTTTTCTCCCCATTGCACAGGTGAGGAAGTTAAGGCCCAGAGGGGTAAAATAACTTATGTCAGTCCCACAGCTGGTAAGTGGTCTTACTGGCATTTGAACTTCCACATTCTATTAATTGCCAAGTCCTGCATGTGTGATCTGTTTTCCAAATCTGTTCCTATCTCTTCCCTCCTACCATCTTTGTCAAGTTGAGGTCTTGGTCGTCTCTCCTCCACATTGTTGCAGCTTGTAACTGAAATGCCCTTCCCTCTCTCTTTGTCCCCTGCCTACCTCTTCAAATGTATCTCCTCTAGTGCTGCTCACTCACAGCCTCCACTCATCCCGAGAGTTTTCAGTTCCCAGAATATAATTTGTCATTTCAAGTTTGCATGGTTTGCCACTTTTTTCAATATTTCTGCTTGGCAAACACCTGCTTGATCTTCAAGACCCAGTCAGTGTCTCCTCTTCAAAGGCTTCCCAGCCACCCCAAGCATGGTTGACCAGTCTCTTCTTTATGTTTTAAAAGCATTTGTGTATTTAAGTGTTTCTTTCCCTGTTTATCTTCCCAAGTCAACATGATTTCCATGATGATAGTGTCAATTGATAATAACAGTAATACAGGAAGCTCCAATTTATTAGATGCTTACAATGTACCATATACTCCCCTAGTACTTTATAATCTCTATCTCTACTCTTTACAACTGCCTCACATAGCATATACTATGATCCCCATTTGACAGAAGCAAAACTAAGCTTTACTGGTTTTTGTATAACTGCACTTTGTACATTTCTGGGCAGAGGCATTCAATAATTGTTGAATTCAAAATATAAATGAATGACTTTGTAATCCTCAACTATTTATCTTTGGAAAAATAACTCCAACACAGACAGGACCTTAGGTTTATACAGAATTGTCCTATAGCTATAATCTATCTATGAATTTATTTTCATTGTGTCCTAATTAGCTCTATCTAAACATATTTCATATATTTTCAGCTTTATCTTTTTTACAGTCTTTAATTTTTTAATTTTTAAGTGTTTATTTATATTTGAGAGAGAGAGAGAGACAGACAGCACAAGAGTGGGAGAGGGGCAAAGAGAGCTGGAGACAGAATCTGAAGCAGGCTCCAGGCTCCCAGCTGGCAGCACAGAGCCCAACATGGGGCTCGAACTCGCAAGCCAAGAGCTCATGACCTGAGCGAAGTCCAGTGCTCAACTGACCTCAGTGGATGCTCAGCCACCCAGGCACCCCTGATTTTTAAAAAAAATTAAAGAAATTAGGAGCGCCTGAGTGGCTCAGCAAGTTATGCAGCCAACTTTGGCTCAGGTCATGATCTCACAGTTCCTGAGTTTCAGCCTAGCATCAGGCTCTCTGCTGTCAGTGCAGAGCCAGCAGTGGATCCTCTGTCCCCCTCTCTCTCTGCCCCTTCCCCAGGTGCACATGGACACACCTCTCCCTCTCCCTCTCTCTCTCAAACATAAACATTAAAAAAAAACTTTTAAAAATCAAAGAAATTTATTTCCAGTCACAATAGAGAAGTAAGAGCACATAGAATCTTTCCTTTCCAGCCCAGAGACATCAAAATGATAGCTTGTATATTTTTACTTTTAAACATAGAGTCACAATTAAAAATAAAGTATCTATGGGACACCTGGGTAGCTCAGTCGGTTAAGTGTCCAACTTTGGCTCAGGTCATGATCTCACGGTTCATGGGTTTGAGGCCCGCATCAGGTTCTGTGCTGACAGCTCAGAGCCTGGACCCTGTGTCTCCCTCTCTCTCTGCTACTCCCCTGCTCATGCTCTGTCTCTCTCTGTCTCTCTCTCAAAAATAAGTAAACATTAAAAAAATTATAAATAAATAAATAAATAAATAAAGTCTCTATGGAACAGGAAAAGGGTCATCTGTAGTGAGTGAGACCTGAGGCTACAAGTTTAGCAACTATTCAGGTGATCCAAACCCATGAAAGATAGCCAAAAAAACCAAACAAATAAGAAAATGTAGACTCAAAAAAATAGAAATACAGCAATCCTCGAGGGACTTCTAATTATGTTTAAAATCTTGAAAGAGACAAAGTTTGGGGGTTATAATAAAGAGCAAAGAATTATGAATAACTACCAATAAAAAAATTTTGAAAAATAAAAAAATAGTCATTGACATAAGAAAGTAAGACATTAGACTGGATTCAGTTTGAAAATCAGTGATTAAAAGTGAGGACATCATCCAAAATACAGCACAGAGAGATGAAGTAACAGAAAATGTAAAAATGAAATAAAGAGATCTGAAAGACAAACTGTAAAGCTTTGACATAAGTCTTCAGAATAAAAAGATATATCAAAGGTATATAAAAATGTGTATCAAGGCATATCAAGCAGGACAACCTGTAAAATATTTTTCCACTCTTAAATACCTTGTAGAAGCATAATTGCAGAACATCAAAAAAGAGAAAATTCTTAAAAGCCACTGAAGAAAAACTACAAAGAATGACAATCAGACTGATGCAAAATTTCTAATCAGCAGAAACGTGCAAGAATAAATGGAGCTATGTCTCCAAAATGCAAGGAAAACAATACTGAATCTAGAATTCTATACCCAAC
This sequence comes from Cryptoprocta ferox, assembly GCA_028646485.1. Taxonomy (NCBI): domain Eukaryota; kingdom Metazoa; phylum Chordata; class Mammalia; order Carnivora; family Eupleridae; genus Cryptoprocta; species Cryptoprocta ferox. Next base: position 19,836,626 of record CM053571.1, read on the forward strand.
TAAACCAACATTTAGCTTACTTGAATTTTGTATCATGTGAAAGCATTCCTTATTCCCAAAGGTAAGTATAATAAAAAATTTTTAAAGATATATGAAATATTTTAGGCGAAGACTAAACTAATTTATTTTCCAAAGACCTTCCCTGACAAAATTACTAGAACAAAAACAAAAATAAACAAACAAAAAAAAAAAACAGGAGAAAAATAAATCCACAAGAAAGATGAGGGATACAATGATTGACTATAAAATAGAAATAGTTATTGGCAGCAAAAATTAAAATAATAATTATTTTTTCTTATTTAGACCCAAGATGGACTAAACTTCTAGATAATAACATGAAAAATAATGAGGGGTGGGGCTAAGAGAGAAAATAAACATAGCAAATCCCTTGATTGAGAGTTGTATATTTGTACATGCATTCAAATGTTTAATGTAACCATTAAAAGGATGGAACCAGAATGTTCACAGACTGGGAGAAAGCAGAAGGGGGAAAGAGAACAGAAGGCAGGAAAGGAGAAAAAAGAAATAGAAGAGAAAGTATGAAAATAGAAACTCAGAGTAAAATAGCAGGGATAGTCCAAATACATCAGCAATCTGCAATAAATGTAGCTGGATTAAATTCACATAATAAAGAAATTCCTAGATTGACTAGAACAAGCAAAATTAAGTATTTGCATATGACACATTTGAGGGAAATCTTTCTATTTCCTCTGAGCTGAGTGTATGTGTGTGTTTGTGTGTGTGTGTGTGTGTGTGTGTGTATGTGTGTGTGCTGTGCATGTGTTTTGTGGGGGGAGGGGTTGCTGATTCAATCTACATTCTCTTTGATTTTGGTGGCACTTAAGTTTTGTGGGCCCAATAGCACAATTTTAACTTTTGCGTATCTTCTTTTACAAGGTGTAATTCAGTTAATTACACTTTTTCATTGAAAGTTCATCTGAAATGTGCAGAATACTGAATGTGAAGAGGATCATAGTATTCAAAAAGGTATTATGTATGAGAATGATTCAGAGACACCTCCATGCATCAGCTAGTTTATTCACTTTATGAGAAATAGGTCAACATTACCATGTTATTCTAAATACAGCCATTAAAATCCCAAGGAGGGAAAATTTCACATATTACTGTTATTCATTGGATAATTTTAGCTAGAAGATCATTCTTTCCTGGAGCCTGTATAAATCAATTGTAACAAACTGTGCAATTATCACTCTTGCAACTGACTGCTTTGTGGCAGATTTAAATTCCATTTTGCAAGAGAGCCAAAAACTCTCCTTTGCCTCCTAAGCTCAAAAGCCAGAAAGCAGCTGAAAGATGGTCACTGTTTTGTTCTGAATGGAGCTAATTACAGAGACGTCTGCGGCAAGATGGGTGCTCTACAGTCAGTGTGTAAATAGGGACAATTAAAGCTCATTTCAAGCAGACATCGCTTCTAAAAAAAGAAACAGAATTTCAGATTTTAATTACTCTCATAGGAATTGTTACATTAAACAGAACCTGACCGTTTTTCTTCCTCACAATTTAGTTCAACTAACATGACAATTCTCTGTCATAAGAATGCTCTAATTTTAACATTGCTACAGATGGGCTGGTAAGAATGGGAAGTTTATTCCTCCCTTCTTTCCTCACTAGATTTATTTTAATCCTACATCACACTCAGTTTAAAATAATTTGCATAGTATTGAAATATGTATTTTGTTCCTATACCTTTTTAGAATCATTATTTTTTAATTTTTAAAATTCAGCTGTTCTGGGGGCACCTGGGTGGCTCAGTCAGTTAAGCATCTGACCCTTGCTTTTGACCCAGGTCATGATCTCACAGTTCCTGGGATTGTTCCCTGTGTTGGGCTTCCCACTGACAGCGCAGAGCCTGTTTTCTCTCCTTCTGTCTCTGTGCCTCCCCCCCAAAATAAATAAATAAACTTAAAGAATTCAGCTACTCTACCATTTATTAAACCATATGTATATTTTCCAAGCATTATACTCAACATTTTTTGGCTTAATCCTCCTATCTACCTTATGAGTGCTATTCTCACTTTATATTTGTAGTAGAGGAAATTGAGGTGTGGTTACTTGAACAAAGTCACATAACTAGTCAGGGGTTGAGCTGTAATTAAATCCAGCTTCCAGGGCTCTTTCCTAACAGCAGAATTTAAAAAGCCCTACCAGTGTCTGCCCCCGGGGAACATGGCTTAGGGAGGCATAAGACAGTATGAAGTAGTTTAGAAGCCACTGTAGGAATTTGGCCATGTGTGTGTGTCTGTGTGTCTATGTCTGTCCTTCTGGAGTATGCAAGTTTATGGGGTCAGGGCTGCGAAGGGGTGGAGGTGACAGATAAGGCAGCCTGTGCTCTTGGCAGTTTTTAGGTTGTGGTTTCAAGATCTGTTAAGCTTATTGAGGGAGGACTGCTTTGAGATGCTCATTCTTTTTTCTCATTTACTTTTATTCTATGCCCATGTTCTAAATCTGACCTTGCATTATTATCTCACTGATTTTCTCCTATTTTAAGAGTATTTGTTATACACATTACACAAGTTAGTGAATTTTTTTTGGTGATTCATTATATATTGTTTTAGACTCTCTTATTTTTTTTCTCAGAATGACACAATTCTGCTTAGATGGAATCACCTGTCCTCCTTGAATGATTCATTTGGTGGGAACAACAAAATCATGTGCCAGAATGTTCTCTAACCCACAAAATCTGTGAAAAGGAAAATTTTAATCATCATATTATTGTTCATTGAAAACTAATCAGTGTTTCTTTTTCCTTTATTATAGCCAAATCCTGTTTAGCCATACCTCAAATTCTGTGTAGCATATAGTCTTGAGATTTTAAAATAAAATGGGATACAAGGAGGGGTAGGCAGGTGCTAAAGAAAAATAGAGGCAGGGAGTTATATTTGCAATTTAATTGTCCTCAGTCTCTCTCTGTCTCTCTTTTTCTGGAAGGACAGTATTGCAAGTTAGGTTACCCAGTGAAATACACTCTGAGATGGAGATTTGCACACATCACGTTTACTGGGGAGTACTTTCAGGTCAACACCTATAAGGGAAGGGAAGGAAGCACGACTAGGCAGAAGGAATAGTTGGGCTGTGATGATATCACAACTGACATCCCAGCTGATCCCACAGGGAGCTCTGGAGCCTGGATGGCTCTTCGGAAAGATCCCAAATTAAGGAGAGAGGGATGAATCTCTATACCCGAGTGTCAATCAGTCATTGACTGCAGGCTGTCCCCATAGGTGAAGTGGGTCTATTCAAAGGAAGGCAATTAAGAATTGGGGAACTTCAAAACCCAACTAGGAGTAAGATGGTGAACCTGCCAGCACTCTAGGCAGCTGGAGGAGTGAGTGCTTCAGTCCCGAAACACAGGAGTGAATCTGGGTGGCACACCACAGCATCCACAATAGGAAATTTTTTGGTTTTCTTAATTATGAAATACTTCAGATATACAAATAGAGAATAATATAACAAACACCCACACCCACAGTCTGGTTTAAGAAATAGAATGTTACAAGTCAAACTGAATTATATCCAGTGTAACTTTACCCAATCCCATTTCCTTGTCTCCATCAAAAGGTAATCCCCATTCTAAGCCTGACAGTTCTCTTTTTCAAGTAAGTGATCAACTTACTTGATTAGTTTTAGTTTGCCTGGAATTAGGGGAGCAGTTCCCAAAATATAAAATTTTCAGTAATAAATCAGTGAAAGTTCCAGGCAAACCAGGAAAATGGGTCACCCTATCAGACATATTTTATGATTTTTATATATATATATATCAATTCACAAATAACATGTTGTATTAGATTCCATGTTTAAAGTTTATGTAAATGAGATCATGCTACATTATCACTCTACAACTTGCTTTTTTTAAAGTGAAATATAATATTTGTAAGATTGAGTCATGTGGATAATTATAACTCAAGTTCATTCATTTTCACAGCTCCAGAAGATTCCACTGTTTGGATACACCACAATTTATTTATTCATTATGCTGTTGATGGGAAATTTTGATTGTTCCTAGCTGTTCATTTCAGCTGTTCACAATAATGTTGCAGTTGGCATTATTGTATGTATGTATCTCCATGCACATATCTGAGAGTTTTTCTACGTAGATGTGGAACTGCTAGAATGTCTTGCATACACATGTCTTGCATACACATCATCACCTTTACTAGATAACCAGAAAATTGCTCACCAAAGTGACTGCACCGATCTTCCTCCCCACTAGCCATGTTTGAGGGTTGTTGTTGCCACACATCTTCACTAAAGTTTGCTATTATCAGCTTTTGAAAACGTTGAAATCTAAGGGATATGAAATTTTTATTTTCTTTTTAACAAAAAATCTGGATTGTTCTCTACATTTTTATGTATATTAAAAATGTAAGTATTCAGCAGATTTTGATTCTATAGGATAAGGATTTCGTTCTCACTGTGAACTCCTGAAGGGTGTACTCCAGTTCTAATCATTTTTTTGAATACCCAGAAACCATTACAATGCTTGTCACACAGCAATCACTCGGTGCATGCTTGTTGACTTAATGAATGATCAAATTCATCAAGTGTTCTATTTCTTGATAATGTTATATTCCTTATATCTATGGAGAACCTAATAGTCATTAATTCACTCAACAAATGTTTATCAACTACGTACCAGGTTCCAAGTGTGGGAATATACCAGTGAACAAAATGGACAAAACTCCCTGTCCTCGTGAAACCCATATTCTAGTGTCATGTACTTAACTCCAAGTTGCAGTAGATCCAGGAGATCTGTTAGCCACAATGAGGTAAGCTAGCCTCAGAGGATGGTGAACTTAAGATATTGCAAGAGAAACTGCAAGGGCTCTGAGGTGGAAGGGAGTGGGATGTTGTGTAATATGAAAAGAAGACTGGCAGGTGAGTGGAGGGGTTCAAAGTTGGAATCATAGAGTAGATCCAACAAAGGGCCACAGAAGGAAATTTTAAAATTCGTATTTGAGGAGTAAAAAACACTGACTCAAAGTTTTGGGACAAGGAAGAACATGGCAAAAGATCTGTTTGAGGAAGATAGGTCTGGTTGTTGCCTGCAACATGTTTAGTGTGAAAAGTCTAGAGACTGAGAATTGAATAGGGTCTGCTACAAAAAGCCAGAAACCTGGGAACCGTCTAGATTCTCCCTACCACCCCTCCCCAAAACACACACACACACACACACACACACACACACACACACACACACCTGTAATCCAGGGAGTAGCCAAGTTTCTTTAATCCTGTCTCTTTAGTAGCTTCTGGAGTCACAATGCCGGAGGATGGTTTCCCTAAAAGGCAAACCCAATCATGTCACTTCTCTGTTTCACATTCATCAACTACCTCCATACACCTTACCAGGCTCTAGAACATGATCCACAGAGCCCAACATGACCTAGCTTTGTGCACCTGTCCCATGCCCTCAGAGGTCGTGTGTTACATACTCTGAATGATGTTTCACATTTCCATAACTCAGCATCCTGCCATTCCTTCTACTCAAAACATGTTTCCCCAAATATTTGGAAACTCTTTCTCTTTGAGTTCCAGCTACTGTATTAGTTTCTTAGAGAAGCCTTCTCGGGACACTCATTCTCAATGAACACCTTCATACACTCATCACGTTGTGTTTGCAGTTATAAATTTGTCTTCACTGCAAGAGTGAGATTTTGACAGCACAACCTGTGCCAAACCATGGACACAGACCACTTTCATTAGATGCAAACTCCATGAGGAGTCAACCCATATCTATTTTGTTCACCTTTATCCAAAGATGAATACATATAGACGATTGATCAATCTTTGTTGAATTCATGAAAGATAGAAAGTACTTAATAAACATTGAATGAGTTGTAAGTGTTGTCATTTAACTTCAAATAAAGACAACCAGAGGCTATGACCTTGAGATTTAAAACCACAAGTGAATACAAAGTGAACAACCATGTTTATGTATTTTATGGACACCACAGATCTCTTTTCAGGCCAAATATCATTACATGGAATGCGTTTCTGCAACTTGAGAAATATTAGAATAGCCTAAAAAACGACTCTGATTGGCTTCCTTGAAAACCCCAGCACAATGCCCAGCTCATAGCAGGTTCTCACTTGAATGAATGAATGAATGAATGAATGAGTGCTCATTCTTAATTTCTGTTATAAGTATCAAAGATGGCAACCATACAAAATTAGGGAAAAAACAACTCTACTGTATTTTTCATCTTTATTTTTGAGGATTGTTTCACTTTGTATCTTGATTTTGTTTGAAAAGAGTCCAAGCATGTCTTTCCTGTTTCTGACATTTTTATAGCTGTAAATAAATGACCTTAACTCTTTCTTTTCCTTCAGTAACTTCCCTTTTGCTTCCCAAATGAAGGCCAAATTCTTGAGCCAGGTCTTAACAATGGTGACCTTATTCTCCATTGTTCCTCTGAAAGCACCTTACATTGCAGTCCAAGGGAACTCTCTGCTATTTCCATACATGCTCCAAATTTCCACCTGTGCCTTTGCTCACACAGATGCTCCAGCTGAAATGCCCTTTCATGTTGGCTGGATCATAGGGTGGCAGGATTCAGAGCTTCAGCCACAGTTCAAGACAGGCTCCACCACTTACCGTTATATGACTTTGAGTTATTTGTGGTGGTGGTCTGCCTGTTTGTTCTCAGACACACCCATTTTTCTTCCCCTGCTCCCCTCTGAGCCCTATAGGCTGTCTTTCCCAGACTCCAGGATCAGCCAAAGGAAGGCACCAGTGGGCCATCAGAGGACAGGAAAAGGGAGAAGTTGGAGTGTTTCTTCTCTCTGGCTGCCTTGGGCAGCATCTCTGGCAGTAGCTACATCTCCTCCTTGGCTCAAGCTACTGCCAGACAGGCCTGCTGTGATTTTAGCTTCCTGGATGGAAAGAGAGGGAAGGAATCCCAAGGATCTCACTTGAACCCTGTATTCAGTTGTGACTGAAGCAGTAGGACATACTCTCTGCAGTTCTCATTTATGTGAGCCAATACATTCTCTTTTAAAACTTGAGCCATTTTGGCTTGGGTTTTTCCACTGTAAGCCGCAAATAGTCTTTTTAAATTTAATCCCTTGAGTAAAAAGTACCTTCTCACTTATCAGGTACTTAAGAGGAAAAACTATTCTTAAATTACTGTGACATAGGATAGAAAATACTACTTGGTATGTAGGGGTTCAGAAGAGGGAGAGTGACTTCCATCCTGACTGTGGCGGGTAGAGCCAAGGTGTTCAGGTCGAAATGGAAAGCCAAGGCAAGTTTTTAAAGAGTGGTATGTCATGATTTAAGCAGAGCTGTAGGCAGATTACTATTGGCACAGTGTGGACGTGCAGAGCCACTGCACTACACAAGTCCAGTGGGTGCCATTCACCTAGAACAGTGCTCCCTAAAGTTGTATCATGTGCAGCCTTGAGCCACGGAGAGAAGCTGAAGGTATGGCCAAAGAGCTTCTGTCCTCCATGAGAGAGGTGCCAGGAACTTAGGCAGTAATAGAAGGCAGGGGATGGATTTAAGACACATTCTAAAATATTTGAAAGCTTCAATGTGGGGGAAAGAAGGGGTGTCAACAGAAATAGGGTAGTTGAGAGGAAGAGTTGATTTGGTAGAGATAGAAAGTTCCTTTTTAGACAAGAGATTTTTAAGGTAGTAATGGGAAGAGGCTGGTAGCTGCTGACAATGGACCTGGGGCTCAGGGAAATAGGGCTAAGCATACAGATCTGGAAATCATTCACATGGAGATGTACTGGAAAGCACAGTTTGGAAGAAGTTGCCAGGAGAGAAAATATGTGTTAGAAGAGGGCTAAGGAATGTTCCTTAGGGAGTAGCTACATGGAAAGGGCAGAGAAGGAGGATGAGTCAGAAAACTGGACTAAGGAGTGAAGGATCAGGGAATCCTGAGAAAACTCAGAACCCTGTCAGGAGGATCAAGGAGGAGTTTCAGAAAGGAGGAGCTAGCCATTCCCACACTCCCTCCATAGTAATTGCTGACGTGTTTGTCAAGATGAAGCTTCCATCAGCCTGGATCCCTGAGCAACCATGATGAACAGAGCCCCAGATGACCCAGATGGACATCTAGCATGAGTGAGAAGTAACTTCTGTTGCTAAAATCCAAGAAGAGTGTTTTTTATTTGTTTCTGCAGCAAAGCCCAGCCCATTTTGACCAAAACATCGTGGCCACTTGGGGACGAGGGAATGGGGAGAAAAAGCATAATCAGAGACCTTAACATGTTTATAGGATTAGGGGAAAAACTAGTAAAAGAAACTGGAGATGTAAGAGAGTGTATAGTTGGTTGGTCTTGGCTCTAGGGGAGGGTCAAGTGTTGTGTTACTCCTGTGCACACCAGCATACCACACACCAGGCATGCTGGATATGTGGCCAACACACCAAGTCTTCCCAGGATGCCTGTGGGTCCCTTGGAGCTATAGGTCAGCCAGGAAGATGCTGCAAAGACCCTGAAGTTGTCATTCTGTGATTCACAGCAATGCATTTTACAGAGCAAGTTTCCTCTGTTGTCTGCTAGGGCAAGGCACTGAGATGTCTGATCACGGGAAGCGTCTCCTCGAAACCATGCTCCTTGAACATGACTGAGGTGGGAGGCCAGCCTTCTCACACGCAGCTGCTTTGAGAGCTCATCTCTGTTCTGTGGCACACTTAAGACTGAGGTAGAGCTTAGTGGAGGCAATAGGAAGGAATCAATTCCTAGTATCACAGGAAATACTCTATAATAGAGTAAGAGAAGCCTCCTTGTGTGAGAGTTGTGTGTTTCTTGATTTTAAATAATGGCTTACCCAGAAAAAGTTCAGGTTCCTTTCTGTTTCCAACCCCTTGTTTAGGACTTGACTCTTACTGCTCTATTTTCTGAGTAACACAGTTCATGGTAAATGACCCTTGTTCTTGAGGCTCAGATACAAATGCCAATTTTCCATTTTCTTTTATTGGCTCCTGACCTGAAGCAATATTAGAAGACAAGCTGCTCTTATCAAGTATTTTATCCCATGGGTAAAATAAATCACAAGGAAAGAATTGAAAGGGCTATAGTCAAAAAGAACATTACACTTTTTTTTAAACCACTTGAACAAAGATTGTCATCTCCTGGAGAACGGCGAGCGGTCTTGTCACTGTGTCCCTAGCATATAGCTTAGTATCTGGCACAGAGTAGACACTCAGAAAAAGTGTTTGCCAGAGGGGTAAATGAATAAATTGGTGTTTTACCAACATTAGAGTTGTGTAGATAGTTTAGAACCAATACGATTACAGGTAACACGAGCAATCTGCTGGGTTGGACCCAATGCATTTAGGACCCATTGAAGGGGCCACTGTACTGGGATAATTCATAGACCCAAGGAACACCCAGCTCTACCATTTTGACTTCACTCTGCTGCTCAGTGGTTGGCTTTAATTCTGCAGCTAACAGGCTCTACCAATAAACTCCCTGACCTGAGTTTCCTCATCTGTTCAATGTGAGAACTGAATTAGTTTGCAGCAGGACCCTTGTTAATCTATGTGACACTGTGGAGTATTCTCTCACATCCCTGAAAATACATATTTTTAAAGAAAAACCTGGATAGTAAGTTGGGAGGTTTCTAACATTCTTCTTCTGTGAAACTGCAGCAATCTCTATTATTAATATAATGAAAGAAATCCATAACTTCAAGGCCTCTCTTACTACTGCCCACTTCCCCTCTCCTTTCCCCAAATAAGCAGGTTGTGTCTGCAAACTTCTTTCAAACTCTAGTCTGACATATTCTCTGGAAAAAAAAAATCTATTTCACAGTAGGTAGGTCAACAACATTAAGATAGAGATTCCCTTTACACATACTGATGCTTATTTCCTCAGTTAAAGGGTATTTCCTTCCCTCCCTCTTTCCTTCCACAAACAGTTAGGCATTAAATACAGGCACTGAATGCAGGAGATCCAACTATGAACAAGTGAGACATGGAGTTCCCATCCTAGGTTTGGTCAGGGATTTAGATAAGTAAATAGGAAATTGGTGTTTGGTGCAATGTATTGACAGGAAAGATATAAGCTGGGAAGAAACTACACTAGAGGAATCCAGCCCAGGTTTGGAGGGTCTCAGTTTCTGGGTGAGCTGTGATCTGAAGGTTAACCATGAGCCAGGTAAAGGATGGGGGTGAGGGAAGGAGTGGGTAGTCAAAAGAATAGTGGCTCCCATCTCCTGCTGGACTATCCTCTGGAGACATGGAACTGTGCTCTCTTCTTAACTTGACATCTGAGCTTCACTGATTTCAAAGGCTGTAATTTTCAACAGTGTTGACTTTTTTTTAACCTCTAAGGAGATGTGGGACTTCATGAATGTCAAAAATGTTTTTGCTGATGCTTGAGGTAAGTGGAAACTACTGCAAACTGCTGTTTAAAGGCACTTACCTTGCGAGGATGTGGAGAAATAGAAACACGGGTGCACTGTTGGTGGGAACGCAAACTGGTGCAACCACTGTGGAAAACAGTAAGGAGATTCCTCAAAAAGTTCAAAATAAAACTACCCGATGATCCAGTAATCACACTAATGGTTATTTGCCCAAAGATTATGAAAGAAAACATGAATTCAAAGGGATACATGAACTCCTATGTTTACTGCAGCATTATTTACAATAGCCAAATTATGAAGTAGCTCAAGTGTCCATCGATAGATGAATGGATAAATAAGATGTGGTGTATATATACAATGAAATATTATTTAGCCATAAAAAAGAATGAAATCTTGCTATTTGCAATGACATGAATGGATTGAGAGGGTATAATGCTAAGTGAAATAAGCCAGTCAGAGAAAGACAAATACCATATTATTTCACTCATATGTGGATTTTAAGGGACAAGACAAACAAGCAAAGGAAAAAAAAGAGAGAGAGAAACCAAGAAACAGACTCCAAACTATGGAGAACAAACTGATGGTTACTAGAGGAGAGGTGAGTGGGGGGATGGGTGAAATATGTAAAGGGGATTAAGAGCACACTCATCATGATGAGAACCAAGTAATGTGTAGAATTGTTGAATCACTATATTGTACATCTGAAATGAAGATAAACTGTATGTTAATTACACTGGAATTAAAATAAAAATAAATAAATAAGGCACATGCCTTCATTTTACCTCAGTGCTTGGGATTAAAATTTAAAATGTCACATTCCACTCCTCTTCCAATAAACACCACAGGTGGGCCTGTTCTTTCACAGCTATTTATTGCATTCTAGAACACCCAATGCAGTGCAATGAATCACTGAGATCTACATGACACAACTTTGTATCATATTTTCAGGGTTGTGTGAGAGAGATCTATTTATTTCTTTTGGAAGAAGCATATGAACCCTGTTCATTCAGAGGACAATCACTTATTCTTAAATATTTTTGGAATTTTTTTTTAATGAAGTTGCTAAAGCCATCTACAATGTAGTATCTTCTACCAATGTCTCCTTCATTGCACTGTCAGGAAATTGATTTTAATTGCTCATTTTAGTATTTTGTGCTAGATTTATTTTTCTTTTATTCATTCATTCAGCAAACATTGCAGAGCACCTCAACTTCATCACATTGTCCTACATCCAATGCACTGAACATAGTTAAGAATTTTATAAATATTAAACTAAAAACTTACTAATTTCTAAACTTATTCAAGCTTAGAATACTTAAAGAGTAATTCAAAAATAATTAAATCAGTACTTTTCTCAGAAGAAAAAAAAAGCAGGATGTGGATTTTTAAAAAGATGCCACTTAAGTCCTTCTTTCTTTATCACATTAACATAAAGGACAAATAAAATTTGGGAAAAGTATAAATAGGTAAAAATAAATTTATCTTTCAAATAAAATTCAGTTAATCAATCCTAGTAGGTATTTTTATATTTACTGTCAATTTTGAGCCTTAGGTTCTTCCACTACAAAAAGAGAGTTCATTAATTAATTTATTAACGAATATGTACTGAATGCCTACTACATGCCAGGTGCTGGTTTAGACTTTGGGAACACAGTGATAAACAAAACATGCAATTCCTGTGTTTATGGTGCTAATATTCTCATGTAGATAATAATACTAATCTCATAGGATTGTTCAGAAAAATTGGCTATTAATGTAATTAACGGTTTTGTGAGGTGCAAAGTGCTTTGTAAATCCAAGACTCCTGAATGTGATAACTGCCTTATTCCTCATCCTAGCTCCAGGACTCAGTAGGTGCTTTGAGTAGATACAAGTGTATCAACAGTATCACATTTGACCACTAGAGGTCCTCTGCAGACATATCCAACATTAAACCATTCTATGTATTATATTCACTCATTCCAGTATGATAATTTACCAAAAGTCATTTAAGAAAGTTGGTCATATTAAACAAAATGTATTATATGAAACACTAAGAGACTATCCACAAGAGGTTAATTATATTAACCCAGGTATCACATATCATGCAATAAGAACGGTGCTATCCCTGGCTGAACACTGCAAATTAAGAAATACTACATATTTATCACAGAAGTCTCGCAAAACAAACCACTTCATCATCAGATATACTTCTTTTAAGACAAAGCAATGTTTAACTCATTTTTAATGGCTATATGGTATTCTATTTTATGGCTATGCCAATATTAGCATGTGCTATAGTTAGCAACCTTATTGCTAAACCCATGCATGTATTATTTCTTCAAGATCAAGTATTGTGTTTTTTTGCCAGAATACAGCAGTGTATTTATAGAAAAACAACTAGAAAATATGAGTTTACATTTTCGGATTTACTGGTAATTTTTTTTAATGTTTTCCTAATATTCCCCCAAATTTCATAACCTCATGAATTTAAGTTTAAAGTTTTACACCCTTTCCTCACAAATAGTTAGGAAAATATAAGAATTTTGTCTAAGTGGTGTTTTTTTTTTTTTCTTTTTTGGCACATCACAAGAAATACATATTGAATACATATTGAACTGCTTTTTATAATTGCTCTGATCACGAATATACAAAAACATGAGTATTTCAAGAGTATTCTCACTGTGTCTGAGTGTGTAATTAAAACAGAATTCCAGGAACTGGAAATTCCTACTATCAGTAGCCTTCCATTAACACAATACTTGTGTAATCTATAGAACTGTGTTTTAACAACTGAAAAATTATTTCTATTATCTCAGTGATTATTAAATATGAGTTTAGCCTCCCTGAGACAAACTTCTAAGAGATACAGCAACTTAGGGAACAAATATTACTATTTAATAGCAGAATCTTATAATCTCCTGGGAGTAGTGACATGAATTTTACATATATAAAAAGGGCAGTTTAAGTAGCAATAAAATCAAAACTATTCTCAAATTATGAGTGCTTAATATATGTAATTTCTCACATGAACCAAGTGATCAAAATGTATTCACAACACACAAAAAAGCAAATGGAGAACTCAGTGTATATGTTTAAATTTTAATACTTGAGAAAATGTAAGTTAAAATCTGATACAAACACTGCTGCACAAGAAAATATACACAAATTTGGATTCAAATGGAGTCAGTATGTGAACCTGGATGCACGAATGTATTATAACCACTTATTATTGACGGCTTTTAAAGGAATAATAGATTTTTAAATCTGGTAGAGGTTAATAGATTACAGAAGGAACAGTAATTTTTTCTCGAAAAATTTCCCTTATTAAGAATTGTAAACTTAGTATGGAGAGGAAAGTTAGAGGTCACCTCATCTATCAAGGTATTTTGAAATCATAAATCTTAAACAACTGCTGTAAACCCAAACAACCTAAAAATGATCAGCATTTCATTTTCCTCTGAAGATCAGTTTGATGTATCAGTCATGTTAACAAATTGTAACAAAGAAAAATAAAAACTCATTCCATTCTTTTTTGAAAATCCATGCTATTTCTTCTGCCAGGTGCTTTAGCAATTTAAGCTTAATACTCATTTTGTAAAATATGAAACATGAAAAATCTTTTAAAACCTTGCACTATGAGTAAGAAGAAATGAAAACTTTCCAACTTCAATAATGTATTTTAAAATTTGTGAAAATGATTAGAAACAGCAGCTCTTTAAGAGCATTTCAAAATGTATCTGAAGAAAGTATCTTTCAGCTGTTCCTTATTTTAAAAAATCTTTATCTTGGAAGGGTAAACTATATATAAATAAAAATTCATTCAACATGAATATAACTGGAAAAATTCCCCACTGATGACGAATAGGGCCATTTATAAATTAACTTACAATTTAACAACAACAACAACAACAACAACAAAATTTTGGAATTTGTGCCAGATGCCTGTGGGATACTTTTATTCCTGATTACTCTCAACACAAAAGTTACTGTTTACATACTGTAAAATTTACTTGGATTCATAGGTTGGTTGTAGTATCATATTTTTTTAAGTTCTTGAAGTTACTAGTACAGAAGAATTATTTGATCTTATGGGGGAATAAACTCCTTCTGGAAGGTAAAATTCTTCCTCTGTGAAAGACACCTTAAATATTTCTGATCACTAAAAATGTAAAGCTTCCAGCACTTCTTGAACTTGATTTCAGTTTCCAAAGATATAAATATTCTCTCTCAATGCCCAGAGCAACAGAACTAAACCAAATATTTGGTGACTGTCTTTCTGAGAAGCACCAATTATTCCCAAAACGAGCCTACGTATATCTCTGATTTTAACTGTATTCCTCAGACAAAAGGTCATTTCGTTTTATACAAAGTTTTCTTGCTTTATAATCTGTAGAATGTTAGTAGTCAACTTAAGATGCTTATTTTATAATTGCACATTTGTATAAACCATTATTTTCCTTTAGACAACACATTCTAGTTTAAAATAGGGAAACACAGACCACAATATTGAATACAATAACCTATGATAACTGATAATACTATAAAGTTAATAAGCACACCCCCAAACTTCTGAAAGTACATTAATACTTTTTTAAATAGTCATAATCCCTTGAAAAACAAATTATTTACATTTATCTTAGATCAATGGAACCTATGCAGTCATTACAGGATGTGGATGTGCTCCTTGGAGAATCTGCCTTACAAAGTCCAAAATGCTGCATATATACTGTTCACTTGCCATTGAAAACCTGAAAGCAGCATGACATTATTAAAGAAAATTAATGTAATTGGAAGGATCTAATTAAAACTGGCATTGAGCTATCCAAGGAAAAATAACAATCACATAATAGAATTTTTATATAGCACCACCATAAGATTCTTTAATAACACCTTAATTTTAAGGCTGTTAAAACATAATTCTGCTGTTAAAACATAATATTAAAGTAAAAATTCGTATCTGCACTCATAGGAAACTATATTAAAAATATTTTAATATGCTAAAAGTTACGAAATGTTTCCCTTTTCACATTGCACAACATCCATCTATAAGAGGTTTACATTTTATAAATAATATGTCTTTTTTTACCAGATTTCAGTTTATATACGAATAACTTGTTTTTTTACCAAAAATATTACAAAATTTTTTACCAAAAATATAACAAAATATTACCAATATTAAAATAAGCCAGTCAAAAATCAGTTCCTTCTCGTTTGGAAAGCTTAAAAAATCTTAAGTAGTATGATTCTAACAATGCTAGAGTAACATCCAGCTAATCAGCAGCAGCCACTGGTGCTTAGTACTGTTCAATCAGGCAATCCTAACCAAAAAATTAAATTAGGTGCCTTTTGTAAGACAAATGCCAAACCGTTGCTATTTTTAAGATGCAATAACTAATATTTAGAGCACTACTGTTGCTATTAGCCAGTATGTAACATCCATATTTAATACACATTAAAAAATATAGCAATAGTTGTAACTCTAGTAGTGTTATTTAACTCTACATTTCCGCTCAAAGGCAGATATTAACAAAGATACTATGAATTGAAAATCATATAAATGTCTATTATTAATAAGAACCTTATAGCGATTTTACAACTGTCTGCCTCAAAAGGGTACTTTTGGTGAATTCAGAAATGTGAATTCTTGACGCACCCTTCACCTCCATTCCCAGCCTCCAACCCCCATCTTACTGTGACTAATGTCTGAATCTATTTTGACAAACAGGAGAAATTTTTAAGATTTGATGCTAATACATTATCTTCCTTTCCCGTTTGCTTAAAATGACACATTTGTGTTTACTTTCTAGGTTTCTTACTTCCAGTCATAACAAAATAATGGTCATCATCTTCCTTCTTCTTTGCAGTAAGTTTTTGATCTCCACCAACTGCTTCCTTACCAGATGAGGGTGGTTTCCTGGTTGAAGCTGGGGCTTTGACACTTTTTGGAGGCCCTTTAGCTAAATAATGGCCCTTAGTGGCAGTCTGTGCTGACTTTGGTACAGTCTGTGTCTTGACAGAGGACTGGGGAAGACTCATGATGGACAGCGGGGTACGACCAGGGGACTTCGAGGAGCTGGATCCTGTTTTCTGGGATGTACTTTTATTTTGAGGCTGCTTTTTGGCAACTGAAGCCATATTCTTATCTTTTGATTCCTGTGCAGCTTTTGCAGGCACAACTGAGGATACAGAGAGTGGCTGGTTTAGATTCAAGGCTGACTTAAGTTTCTGTGCTGGCATTGCCCTTGCTTGTGGGGCTCCGTCAAATGGCTGAGACCGTGTTCCTAGACCTGCGGCTGTAGTTTTAGAACTAGATTTTGTCATTTTTGCAGGGGAATGTAAAGAAGGGGAAGGTTTAGGCCTTACATGGGTATTTGCTTTAGGGAGCTTTGGACACTTTGATGATGAATCTGAATGTGCAGCTGAGTGAGATACTGCATTATCCCTGGAAGATACATTAATGTGTTTCAAATGCTTTGGTTCAGTTTTTCCAGAAGATTTATTTGGCAAAAGTGCAGACTTAGGCACATCTCTGGGCTTCTGGGCTACAGTAAGCTTGGCTTTAGGAGTACTGGGTGATAAGATACATTTAGATGCAGTTCTGGATGAAGCTGGTGAAGAAGTACTTTTACCTACTGGATTTAAAGAAGGAAGTGAAGATGATGCATTGTTTGAAGGTGCCGGTGGTTTCTTTGCTATGCCTTTTGAAGATCTGAGCTTAAGATGAGAAGACACTGCCGGAGAATTTGGCAATTTAGGACGGACTGACACAGAGCCCAGATTCCCTCCCTTCAGGGAAGATTCTGGCAGCAACTCAGCTGGTGGACATGCCTGCTTTTCTTTGTTCCTTGGAATACCCATTGGCGTGCCAGGTTTTGGTTTTTGTTTCTGAAACATGCTAACTGCTGACAGAGGATTCATTTCAGGAGGCTGAGGTGTTCTGGCGGACGGATCAGGTACACTTTCATTAGAAACTCCTTTCTGAAAAGCTAGAATTTTTTGTTCTAGTGTAGCAAACTGCAATATTCGACAGGGATCATATTTAAGCAAAAATCCTTGAAGGGTATCCCAGCCTCCACCAACACGGACCATGACATGTTTTCCATGAAGCATCTTTTCCCCAAAAGAAAGTAAAAAATAAAGCTGTAAAACTGAAACGTTCAGTTACAATTCATTAGCAGTCACAATTTGTGATGTCTGTGATCTATGAAATTCAGAGTACTTTCCAACAGCTTTACTATAATTGACAGTCTATTCCTTATATTATTAAAATAATCAATTTAATTCATATTGACTTCATGCAACTAACAATATATGTCTTCCAATTAGTAAGAAAAATATTTGCACATAACTGGCATCCATAACACATACAAAAATTGTGTATGTACAAACATACACAATTACAAGAGCAATATTGTTCAATATGAATGAAATACTGAAGGAAGAAAAGAGAGAAGAAAGATGGAGGGAGAGGAAGAGAAAGAGAAATGAGGCCTTACAGAAAGTATGCACCATAATAAAAAAAATAATTACGGAAGAAAGATAAAAATGACTAAAACTTGTACTTTACAATTTATTTTTGTAATTTTATAATGTTTATTTATTTTTGAGAGAGAGAGAGAGAGAACAAGAATGAGCAGGGGAGGAGCAGAGAGAGAGGGAGACACAGAATCCAAAGCAGGCTCCAGGCTCTGAGCTGTCAGCACAGAGCCCAACATGGGGGCTCAACCTCACGAACTGCGAGATCATGACCTGAGCCGAAGTTCGATGCTTAACCAACTGAGCCACCCAGGTGTCCCAGGTGCCCCATGTACTTTACAATTTAAATAAATTACTTCCATATATATTTTAGCAATTTAATCTTTCAAAAACTTTGATACAATTTATTATTTATTTCTTCTTTGCAGACAAAATTTTGGCTCTGAGAGAATGAGGAAATGGTCTCAAATCACACAGCTTGGCCTGGCCTCAAATGTACCAGGCTGCCCAACCCAAGTGGTGTTTTTGTGCAGACAAGATGCATCCTGGATCTGCCAGCATAGCCCCAGATGATTTTCAGGCCCCTATCCATTCAACAGCCAAATCTGCTCAATTGTATGAGATTGTCCTGCAAATTTTAACTTTAAATCCCATGCTCTGTGCACCATCACTGTATCAGACTACCTTAAAAAAAGAAAACTAATTAAAAAATAGAAAGTGCTTGGATGTGTTTCTATGTGAGTTGGGTAGCGTGTGTGAGGTAATGATAATATATGAAATAACAGAAAATATGGATGGTGAAATTATCTTTTAAATACTTTTATATTATATTCCTAAATTGGGAAGAAAAGAGGTCTAGTATCAGAAGTAGACAGAATGCTCTACAAGTAAAACTTCTATCTCTTTACCAATAAAGGGAAAGGTCAATCACCTTGGATTGCAGACAGAGTAAAGGAAGGGAATAAAGATGTGTATCAGGATGGTGGTGTATGCACTGATGCGGTGTCAATGCAAAAAGGTTTTATACTTAAGACCCAATCTATACATTATTATAAACTTCAGTGTTTCTCCTTCGTTTTCTTATTACTGGTACTGAATCTTACTAGATGTATTGTTTTGCTTTTTTCTTCTTATAATGGAAAAGTATACCTTTTTTGAAAATACGAAAAATGGAATAAATTACCTGAGGTATACAAAGATTTTCCCCCCACAGTTATATTCAATGTCTTAGCTATCCTGTAGTTAGGAGTTTGTTGTGTTAAAGGTGTCTACCCAAACTCATTATACACTCATGAAAGCAAGTATTCCATATTTTTCCTGTACAGTAAAATTCTTCCATTAATAATACCCTCTATTCTAATTTTTTAAAAAATAAAACAGAAGCAAAAGGAATTTGGTAAAGCAATAAATCCAATTTCAAAACAAGACCTGTATGTAAATAGAGTGTAAATGGTGGACTTACTCTTATAAACAGTATTTTATCCCCAAGTCGGTACCGTCCTTCAGATAAGTACTCAATAGAAAATCGATGGGAACAACTACAAGGAGGGTCTTCAGCAATATGTTTAACCTAAGATTAAAAATAAACAAAATTTAATGCTTGTGACAAAAAATATTTTATTTAACATTAAAATGCAAGGTTATCTGATAGCAAAATCAAACTCAAAGATAAAAATTTAAAGACAGTTGAGCCATTTATCTCTCCTTTACCTGTTGACATATATTGAGATATGGATTTTTTTAAGTAGGCTTTATACCCAACCTGAGGCTTGAACTCATAATCCCAAGATCAAGAGTCACTTGCTCTACCGACTGAGCCAGCCAGGCGCCGCAAAAACTGTTGAGATTAGACATTAACTAATCTAATAAAAGCTGGCAGTGATGGTCTTTTTTTTTTTTTTTTAATAGTAGGCTCCACGCCCAACATGGGGCTTGAACTTAGGACCCTGAAATCAAGAGTCCCACGCTCTACTGACTGAGACCCCAGGCACCCCAGTGATGAAGTCTGGAGTCTCTCTTACTCTCCCTCCCACTCTATCTCTCTCCCTCCCCCTCATTCTCTCTCTGCCCAAGTGCAGTCACTGACCACTGGAGAAGGTCTATGAATGTGTACAATAGTGAAGTCAATTCAAAACACAAAAAACACATTAGGAAATACATTAGTTTATTATTAAGATTGAATTGTTTTATGCCCTTGATTAATGTATCTGTGTCAATTCAAAGACAGGCCAGTCAGATAAAGCTTAAGTAGGAATTCTCCCTTGTCCCTTAACACCATGTTCAACTAACAGTGGAGGAGAATATCTAGATTGTTCCAAAATTACTGTTTGAAATAAGCAGAGGCATCTTTATACCTATTCACCCAAATAGGGTGAAATTCTAAAGAATTCAATTCAAGAGGCATTTTCCTGAAAGTGCTCACTTTGTTTCAATAGTCTGCTAAGGAGATAAGAGTTGGAGAGAAATCCCTACCTCTTTCCCTCAAGGAGCTTACAGAATTTTTACCTGCAGTAAACATCTAAGAAATTATAAAAACTGGTTTTAAAAAAGAAATTCAGGAATTTTATATTTAAAACATGGACATTATAATAAATTGATTAAAAATTAAAATATTTGTTAAGATATGTTTGATTGAAAAAAAGTTGCATATCATCCATCATGGAAAATATTTTGATTTCCTAAAATTACATTTTTGAAAAAGCAAGGCCATGAATATTTTTCTCAACTACTTGTCACACACAGTATACCTAAACAAACTCATTTAACTGAACTTAGGCATGATGTTAAACCAAAATCTCTTCAGATATGCCCAATTTAGCTGAGCACTAATAGAAATATATGATTGTCTTCATTATCTACTCAACGTGAATAGCCACAGGTGGATTCACCAGGGCCTGATCAGAAGGGTCCAGAACTTATCTCCCAACATCATTCATTTAACAAAATAATATGATCATAAATAGAATTGATTTTCACAAGCCATTCAATGAAGTTTATCTTGTTCATAGCCTGGTATATGTGCACATGTATGTACACATAGTACATGCATAAGATGGCTAAAAATAAAGTGAATATGGGTAAAGAATTTACCATTATTAGAACCATTTACACATTAGTTAACCAAAGTAATCTAAAAGGAGGTATTTTTTTCAGTCACTACTTCCTATCCATAAAAGTTTCATAAGCATACAGAATTATAGTTGAACACAGCACTCTAAATAATGAATCAGATGATAATTACTCCTTATTTTAAACATGACCCCAAGATTTCTGTAGACCCCATATGTATAGGTGGACATTGAATGTACTCATACAGCACCTATATATTTAGAGAAATGTGTTCCTTTTTTAGTTTTCACAAGAATGTGGACATGAAAACTCACTACTTTCTTTAAAATATCCAAATACCACTTATATTCAGCAGTAAAAATTAGCATTAATCCACAATCTAAATAAAGGAGTAAGCTTAAAAGAAATGAGCTATGGGTAAGAAGTGTTCTCTTCTGGTTTCATCTATTGCATAATTAGCATCAAAACACTAAAGGAAATAGCTAAAGAAATTAAAATAGTCTAAAAAGGCACTACTCTACTATCAATTATTTCATTTTTTTCTTATAACTTGTCTATATTTATACTTTTCACAAATTTTTTTATTGCTATGTAGTCTTTAGAAGGATCACATATAATGATTCTGTTAAGATTATGATTCCTAACTCACCTAGCCATTGCTCTATTTGAGAATATTTACATTGCTTCCAATTTCTCACCATTATAAATGCCACAATAAATACCTTTATGCATTCTACTTTTTTATACCCCTTCAATTGCTACAAAAAGGAAAGAGGAACATTTTTGTGGTTCTTGATACCCATCTGTCAACTTGTTTTTCAAAATTTACATCATTTTCCATCACAAGTAGCAATCCCTAAGTATAGTTTTACCAGAATTTACCAGCACCAGATTTCATAATTTTAAAAAATTTTTCTAATGAAGCAAATTGTGTACCTTAATTCCTTGTTTATCAGCAAGTTTCAACACTATATTTTCCTCTTGTGTGAACAAGTCTTTGCCCATTTACCTTCTAGAAATGTTTTTCTTATCAAACTGTGCATGATCTTTATATAATAGTGAAATAAACACAATGTACTTCCTATTTAGTAAAAAAACATTTTGGGGCACCTGGGTGGCTCAGTTAGTTAAGCGTCCAACTCTTGGTTTCAGCTCAGGTCATGATCTTACTATTTGTGAGATCAAGCCCTGCATTTGGCTCAATGCTAACAGCACCAGAGTCTGCTTGGGATTCTCTTTCTCTCTCTCTCTCTCTCTCTCGCGTGCACGCAACATTTTTTTTAAATTTACCAATGTTTTCTTTATTTATCATTATTTTAGAATATATGAAATTGAAAAGATTTTATTTTTTACCTACTGCATTATCACTGTGTCACATATTGACATTGGCAGTCATCAGATAAATCAATATTATGTAGGTAAATATATTTCGGCCTGGTAAAGAGTATTCAGGCTGACATTTTCTTAATCTGTCTTGTGAGGAAATCCAAATGTTTTACTATAGACTTTTATTACATTAAACAAAATAATCAAAGTAACACTTTATAAATGTTTATTAGTAATGACTTATTCATTATTTCTTAAATAATTGTGTATGATAAGCACTTTCATAAATACTAAAGTCTGAAAAAGACCATAATTCTAAGCAACAGTGGAAACAGAAAAAAATGTTTGCTATCAGTTCACCTCCACCACTTACTAGACTGTAGTTGCTGCAGAAGACCCAGCCTGAGCAACTGCAACTCTAACTTCTACATGATGATGAACAGGTCAAGTTAAAAGGCTTTCCAGTTAAGACCCCTCATCTAAAAGTCTGCATACATTCTGTCAGGGGAACATTCACAAAAACCCCATCAATTTGCTCTCACAGCTTTTCCTACTCTTATATTTTCCAAGTATCAGTGTACCATTTACATAGAAACTTGGAAATCACCCTAGATTTTCTACCTCCTTATCAGAATTAGGATTCCTTCAATTCTACCTCCAAATATGTCCTATAATTATTCCTTCTGCTTCATCTTGTCTACTGCTGCTCGAGTTCAGGTTCTTATCATTACAACAAAACCAATATAATCTCTACATGACCATGAGAGTAATCCTCATAATTTGCAAATCAGATTATAATACTACCATGTTTAAAAAAGGAATTAATACAGTCTTTGGCCTACAGTACCCTTCATGATGGATTCTAGCCTATTTGCCTCTCCACTCCTCAACTATACATCCATCCCTTATCTTACACAAGAAACAACAAATCACCTTTAACAGATAGTGCCCTGAACTCACTGGGGAGTGGAAAATAGTACTGGTATATGTTCTGAATAAGAAACATTTTCTTTTAAATGGAGCATCACCTGTGGCAAACTATGAGACTCTGACACACCATAGTTGGGAGAAAATAGAGTGATTACTTACAGCTTCATGCAGCTCTTCATGCTGACAGCATGATTTTGGAATGCTAATGGAATCTTCAGGCCCGGAAGTATTAAGTAAGGTCTCTTCCAGTTCAATTTCTTTCTCAAGTTTTACTAATACTGGTGGCTCAACCCCATATCTGAAAACCAATTAGGAGATCTCATCATTCAAGAAAAGTCTGACCCAAGCGCTTCCATGCATATCATAATAGGTTATGTTTTATTGTTAAAGTGAAGTCTTTATGATTCTCTTCTACCAGTTGTTTCGCTGGAACATCTGGAAATGCTTTTTAATATCTCACAGACTGCCAAAAATTCAGGATATCACATCATACTATATATTTGGATTACTGGATGCTCCCAAATTTCAACTAGGAATACCGAAAGTCAGTCACCTTTAAAGTCACCTTGAGATTTAGGGTGCCTGGATGGCTCACTCGGTTAAAGTCAGCTGGAGAGTAAAGATGGGGCCAAGCCAGGTATGGAGGACACCAAGCCTCCACCTTCTTATCAGATCCTCTTTGAGTCTAGAGGATTTGCCTTGCCTTGAAGTATTAAGAGTTTTACATGCTTTTACCCTATTCTTAGTCTAAAAACTTTAAGTAACTACTTTTACAGTTTAATATTAAATGAAGGCAAAGTATATGGGTGAGCAGATGCTGACACATGACATGGCTTACACAAATAGAACAAAGTTAATAAAAAAAACCAAAAAGAAGAAAAAATAAGAAATTAAGTTATTTCAATCAAGAATTATTTTCTTTTAGGGATGCCTGGTGGTTCAGTCAGTTAAGCGTCCAACTCTTGATTTGGGCTCAGGTCATGATCTCACAGTTCATGAGTTCGAGCCCTGCATTGGGCTATGCTCTGACACCGTGGAGCCTTCTTGAGATTCTCTCCCTCCCTTGCTCTCTGCTCTTTCCCCACTCTCTCTCTCTCTATTTCAAAATAAATAAATAAACATTCTTTTTAAAAAAGAAGCATTTTATTTATAGAAAATAGTGTTATATCTAAAATAAAGTAGCTTTTAAAAAGTTTATAACATTGAAATTCTGAAATAATGTGAATACATACCTTGACACAATTCGACCAATTTCTAGAAGACAAAGATACACCTGTCTTGGGTCTTTGTGCAAAACTGTGGAAAAATAAGACCACATATTTTAAAGCGCAAAATTAAATAGGGAAATGTACTTATGGCCTGGAAAAAGTAAAAGAAAAGAATAATGAAGACACTAGGTTTACTTATATGGAGATTCAGAAAAGATATTTTTATTTTCTCTATATATTATCATCTTCCATAAATTTTTTAAAAAATGGATAACAAGAAGAAGATGAAAACTTACCATGTACCCAAATTTGTAGCATTTTAGGTCTAAACACCAAAGATCTTAGTAATATTAATTATTTATATTTCAGCTCTCTCAACAGGATATATTATTTGAAGAGATATATCACCTCAATTTTATTCTAAACTCTCTTTAGCTTAGGACTACATGTTAGACATGTCATGTTAATGACCTTCTCAAACTTTTTCAAAAACAGAAAAGGAGGAGCACTTCCTAACTCATTCTATGAGGTCAATATTACCCTCATACCAAAGTCAGACAAATATCACAAGAAAACTAAAGACTAGTATCTTTTATGAACACAGATATAAAACTCTTCAATGCAGTCCTGAAAAACTGAATCCAGAAACAAGTGGGAATTATCCCAGGAATGCAAAGTTGGTCAAACGTTTGAAAATCAATCAATATAATACACCATATTAATAAAATAAAGGAAAATAAACACAATTATCTCAGTAGACACAGAAAAGGCATTTGACAAAATCCAATACCCTTTACATGAGAAGAATTAGGAAGAAGAGGAGGAGGAAGAGGAAGGTGAGAAAAGATTCAACAAACTAGGAATAGAAGGAATCTTTATAAATCTGAAAATGTACATCTTTGAAAAACCCATAGTTAACATCATTCTTAATGGTAAAAGACTGAGAATCTTCCTCCTAAGAACAGTGAGAAGATGAGGATGTCCACACTCACCTCTTCTATTCAAAATTGTACTGGAGGCTCCAGGCAGGGCGTTCAGGCAAGAAAAACAAATAAAAGGCATCCATATGGGAAAGGAAGAAGGAAAACTATCTCTATTCATAGATGACATTGTCCTTTGCATAAAAATATCCCTAAGGAATTCCCCCCCCCCAAAAAAAAGGCAAACAAGCAGGTTCAGCAAAGTTGCAGGACACAAGATTAATAGACAAAAATCGTTTCACCTTATATACTTGCAATAAATAATCTGAAATTGTAATTTAAAAATAATTCAATTTGCAATGCTTCAAGAAGAATAAAGTACTTAGGAATAAATTTAATCAAAGAATTATAGGACTTGTTCACTGAAAACTATAAAATTTTGTTGAAAGAAGATACAAATAAATGGAAAGACATCCTATGTTCATGGATTGGAAGACATAATATTGCTAAAATGACAATACTCTCCAAAACTGACCTACAGATTCAATGCAATCCCTATCAAAATTCCAATAGCCTTTTTTAAAGAAATGGATAAGCTGATATCATTCATATGGAATTGTAAGACAGAATAGCCAAAACAAAAACAGAGATGGAAGACACACTTCCCCAATTTCAAAACTTACTACAAAGCTACATTAATGAAGACAGTGTGTTATTGGCATAAGGATAGACATATAGACCCGTGGAATGGAACTGAGTGTCCAGAAATAAATCCAGACATTTACTGTCAATTGATTTTCAAAAACAGGGGCAAGACAACTCAATAAGGAAAAGAACAGTCTTTTCAACAAATGGTGCTAGCACAACTGGATGTTTACATGCAAGAGAATGAATTTAGACCCTTACTTCACAACATATACAAAAAATAACTCAAAATGGATCAAAGACCTAAATATAAGGGCTAAAACTATAAAACTCTTAGAAGGAATAAGAGGTTAAAATCTGTGTGACTCTGGATTAGGCCACAGTATTTTAAATATGACACCAAAAGCACAAGTAATCAAAGAAAAGATAAACTAAACTTAATCAAAATAAAAACTTTCATGAATCAAAGGACATTGTCAAGACAGTGAAAAGGAAACCCAAAGACTAGGTGAAAATATTTGCAAATCATGTATTTGATAAGGGCCTAGTATTCAGAATAAAGAACTCTTACAAATCAACCAAAAAAGATAAAAGACCCTCCAAAAATGAGCAAAAGATTTGAATAAAGATTTCTCCAAGGAAGACAAACAAAAAGGCCAATAAGCAATGAAAAGATGCTCAACATCATTGGTCATTAAGGAAACGCAAGTCAGAACCACAATAAGTCACCACTTCACATCTCCACAAGGATGGTCATAAAAAACAAATAAATAAGAAGTGTTGGCAAAGATGTGAAGTTGTGCATTGCCAGTGGGAATGTAAAATGCTACAGCCAGTGTGAAAAATTTGGTACTTCCTCAAAAAGATAAACATAGAATTACCATGTGATTCAACAACTCCATTTTTGGTATATTCCTGAGCGAATTAAAAACATATGTTCGAGAGGCGACAAGATGGTGGAGAAGTAGGGAGCTCTGTAGTCTGCGCTCACCCGCATTGATTGAACTGAGAAGGACTAAAGGGAAAATACACTGATTTGCAAGTGGGGGAAAAGAAGAAAGAGAAGCCAGAAAGAAGACAACCTCAAAGATGCCTGAGTGAGTGACTGTGAACTGGAAATTGGAGGACAGGCGGGCCCCGGAGGTGCAGGGGGAAAGGAGCCCCAGCCCAACACAGGGAGAGCGTGCTGTGCCCCGGAGAGACAAGGGGAAGAGAAAGAGAGATGGAAAATGCACATAGAACCATCTCTAAGGGAGGAAAAGCTCGCCCGTCTCCCCATATATATAACTTCTGGGAGCGGGGAGAGAAATCCGTCCCACCTGGCTGGTGAATTCTTCCTTGGGCGCAGCGGCATCCATTCCAAGCGGAACCGGTTGCGGGCGGGATGGGAGGCCAGCTGCCAGCGGGAACGCATCTCATCTCTGGTGGTAGTGTTGAACTGCATGGACTAGGATTTGGAAGTGAGGCGGAGCTTGGAGAATACAGTTTGGCTCGCCCGCGGCACAGGGAGATCGGACTCAGAAGAGTGGCTTGCAGCGCTTGGTTCGAGCAGAGCTTGAAGTGCCGCCATTCTTCTCTCCGCAACCAACAAGGCGGGGCCTCGGAGAGCAGCCCCCAGGCCCACCTACCTACACCAAACCACGCCCATCCGCACAGGAAAGGTGCCTTTTTTTCTTTTCTTTTCACTTTTTTCTTTGCTTCTCCTTCTTTTCTCCTGCCATCCAGATATATTTCCCTTATCTTATTCTTATCTCTCCTCTTGGCTGGTTATACACTTTTAGACTATCCACAGTCTTTTGCTGTCTCTGTCCCCCCCTTATTTTTGTTTATATTTTTGTTTTTGTCTTTTTTTCTTTTTCTTCTTTTTCTTCATCTCTTCTCTCTTTTCTTTCCTTTCCTTTTCTTTACTTCCTTTCCCCTTTTGGTTTGCTTGTTTGTTTGATTTTTCTGAGCGTTTGCATGCTTTTGTTCCCTGTATGTTGGTCTGTATTCCTTTTCAGGGCTACTTCAAGAAACAAGCCAAAGTGCACATACTGGAGAATCCCAAATATCACTGACCAGGGAAGTAAAATAATCAAAGGCACAACAAGAGAAACCAAGAGACACCATTAAAAGAACACTTTCTGAAACAACAGGCCCCGGACAGTCAGTGAGCCTCCTTTAATAGACCAATACTAACAGGTGCACAGTGCGTAAGGAGCTTTTAAAACTGACAAGAAATAGAAAGCTAGCCAAAATGACGAAACGAAAGAACTCTCCACTAAAGCAACTCCAGGAAGAAGTCACAGCCACAGAATTGCTCAAAACAGATTTAAGCACATAAATGAACAAGAATTTAGAACAACTGTCATAAAATTAATTGCTGGACTTGAAAAAAATATCAAAGAGGCTATTGATACACAGACTAGGGACCTTCAAAATAGCTGTGTCAAGTTAAAAAAAAGCTATAAATGAGGTGCATAATAAAATGGAGGCGGCCACTGCACGGATCTAAGAGACAGAGAGGAGAATAAGTGAATTAGAAGACACAGTTATACCAAAAGAGGAAGCCAAGAAA
>CM053571.1:19865577-20136326 GCA_028646485.1 Cryptoprocta ferox
ACTCTTGAATACTGAAAACAAACTGAGAGCTGAAGAGGGAGGGGGAAGGGGGGTGATGGTCATGGAGGGGGGCACTTCTGGGGTAGAGCCCTGGGTGTTATATGGAAACCAACTTGGCAATAAACCATTAAAAAATAAAAAAAATTAAAAAATAATAAAAAATAAAATGGCTGTTATATAACTACCTACATTATAGCCTCCAT
This sequence comes from Cryptoprocta ferox, assembly GCA_028646485.1. Lineage (NCBI taxonomy): Eukaryota > Metazoa > Chordata > Mammalia > Carnivora > Eupleridae > Cryptoprocta > Cryptoprocta ferox. The sequence continues at coordinate 19,865,781 of CM053571.1, forward strand.
TTTGCCTATTAATTCATAAAGCCAAAAATATTTACTAGCCAGCCAATCCGCAGTTAAGAATAAAAATTGACAGAAACATACTATCAATCCAACACTCACAAAATTTTGAAATGCAATTAGATATACTTTAATATAAGATTACTTAGAGAAAAGACTATCATTTCTCAACTCAGGAAGGGGTATTTGAGCCCAAATGAAGTGACGAAGAGTTCTCATAAGAGGGAAACTTGAAATGGAGGACCAGAGCTTGAGTGAGAAGACAGAGCATCCACACATGGGGAAAGCCCTGTGCACAGTATCAGAACCTGAGTAGGATGAGGGTGTCCACAGGGGAAGATGGGGGGCAACATCCCAGTGCAGGGTGTCAGAGCCTCAAGTGACCTGAGAAAGCCATCAATGCAGGGAGCAACAATGGGAGAGTGGTTATGTTCACAGGGATTTATCAAATGCGAGCCAGTGTTCTCACTGCCAAAGAAGAGAGGTACAACTCTTCCATGGAATGAGAGAAAATGAGAATGAATCCCATGATGATAGGAATATCTTTTACCAGAAAGCAACGAAGGGCTCAAAGAATGATTGGGACATACCAAAACAATATAGAAGTTAGTGTAAAGGGATTTCTACCAGCTAAATCAAGAGCAATTTGAGCATCAAACAATGATATAAATGGATTGTAACATATTGAGTAAGATAAAAAACTGTTAGTTCATATAGATATAAATATATGAATAAACTGGGATTTTGATGAGGAATGAGACTTTTATATAGTTTCAAAGTACTTCCCCACAAAATGCTTATTACAAAGAGAAGAAAGAATAATTTTACAGTAGAGAAACCTGACAGACAGCAACTGAACGAAGTGACAAAGGTAAACACCATAAATAATGGGACAAATCAAAATTCCATTCTACCTGAAAGAATGCAATGAGAAAACACAATATCCCTCTGTGATATTCCTGCCAAAGATGCATAACCTGAATCTAATCATGAAAATACAATAGGTAAATCCAAATTGAGGGACATTCTATAAAATAATTGGTCTATAATATTCAAAAGTGTAAAGGTCATTAAAGAAGCAAAGGGTGAGATACTGTTCTAGACTGAGACTAAGGGACATGACAACTAAATGTAGCATGTGATTCTAAACTAGACATTATGGGGACAACTGGCAATATTTGAATGTGGTCTGAGTATTAGGTGGTAGTACTGTACCAAGGTTAATTTCCTGGTTCCAATTATTTCATTGCAGTTCTGATAGGAGGATGTCTTTATCTGTGAGAAATACACACTAAAGAATTCAGAGGTCATTAGATTGACAACTTATTCTCAAATGGTTCGGCAAACAAATACCTCTGTTCTACACTTAAAAGCTACTTTTCAGGCTTGTGATTACTTTAAATAAAGTTTTTTTGTGTTTAAAAAAAGAGGTATGAGTATAGGTAATACCAAGTGAATCTAGTCTCTTCTTAATTTTTAAATGTAGATCATTTTCCTGCTAAAATATATTAAACTTACTGAGGTTTATTTAAGGGAAGTCTACTACCAAATCAAAATCCACAAGACCATTGTTAATCCACACAAACTTTGTAGAAAAAAAAAAAAGAAAGAGCTGCTTCCAATCTCCTATGATGAGAAACAAACACATTAGAAAAAAAAATCCCAAAGGCAAAGAAAGAAAATGAATACAAGAGGCAAACAGGAGTAGTGAAACTCAATAAAATAGCCAAAGACAAACAAACAAACAAACAGCAACAACAAAACCATAACTTATTTAAGGGCCATTATTTCAGGAACTAAGGGTAGAGACTGGGGAATGAACTCTTAAATATATAAAGATCCTATAAAGCTTTAGGGAAAAGACAAGATGTCTTTTTTGTTTCTCTGAATTCTTAAAATTATTTCAAAGGGAGGATAGCGAAGATTTACTACCTAAATCTTCCTTTCACAAGCATGTCTTATTTCTGTTTATAATACCGGAACTCAGAATAAGACATAGAACATGGTACTAAGTCACATATTTGTTGAATAATTGAGGATATTAGCAAACAACTCTTTGTACCATCAAAATCAAGATGCATCTCACATTAGAGGGTATTTCATAGTCAACAGAATGTTATTTGTCTTTTAACCATGTGGCTGAGCTGAAAAAAAGGCACAGCAGTTGCAAATGTTTGTCAAGGAAAGATGTGCATTAGTTAGAAAGGTGATTTTGAAAAAATCATGTGTGAAAATGGAGAAGTTAATATTAACAAAAGTCATTCTAATTTCTTTCCACATTAGAGAGAAGAGTACTTGGATGCTCCTACTATTGCCACAGAAGACTCTATAATAACCTGGGCTGGTCAGCACCATATTAATGTTGTTAAAAGTTAGATGTAAATAGCAGAAACTGTCTGTATAAAGGTTGTTCTCAAACATGTGAAAGCTGTCATATTGCAAAGATTCTTAATTCATAGGTAGTCTATAGATGAACATATATAAACAACTTACATTTAAGTAAAATTTTATGCCTACATACAAATTGGCCTTTTCTCAGTTCATAGCTTTTTGACAAATTCTCAAAGGGGACTATGACCCAAAAGAGATTAGGAACTATTGTTCATTTTTAGACTGTATGTCTATTTACTAATCAGAATGAAAGATATAAATTTTAAAAAGAGGGACAAGGAAGGTCTGTTTTTAAAAAGTTTATTTATTTATTTTGAGGGGTGGGGGAGAGCAGAGAGAGGGAGAGAGAGAATCCCAAGCAGGCTCCACACTCAATCCTACAAACTGTGAGATCATAACCTGAGCTGAAATCAAGAGTTGGATGCTTAACCGACTGAGCCACCCAGGTGCCCTGAGGGGCAAGGAAGACCTTAATGGAATAATTAATACAAAATCAACTGACAGGCACCTGCATGGCTCAGTCGGTTAAGTGTCTGACTCTTGATTTGGGCTCAGGTCATGACCTCACAGTTCGTAGGTTCAAGCCCCACATCGGGGCTCCATGCTGACAGTATAGAGCCTGCTTGGGACTCTCCCCATCTCCCTCTCTCTGCCCCTCCCTTGCCCTCTCTCTCTCTCTCTCTCTCTCTCTCTCTCAAAAACAAATAAATAAATTCAAAAAAATAAGAAATCAATTGATCAGCTATCTGTTGGATGTCTCCTCTCTACAAGGCACTTATGAATAACTACATGACTGTCTTACACAATTAGCAGAGAAAGAGGTGAAAATCCTTCAAAGTTCTCACATTCATCAGCGAGAAAAGCAAAAACATCCATGAGAGATGTCAAGAGTACTCTTGTAAATAATTAATAAAGATGGATCTGGAGAATCTGGATCAGATGAGGTTTCATAGAATTATAAACCAAAACATGAAGAAAATTACCAAGTTAAGAAAATATTAATGGTATTAGAATAGAATGAGAAAAACATGGCCAATGTGGCAACGATATAAAGCACACCATAAGAAATCAAGAAAATATAACGAACATGAAATTATGATATTTCTGAGACTTGGGTAAAAAGAGGACAAATAAAAATAATCAGATAAAAAATGGTATTAAAGATGGTTTTGTGTAACAAGGAGTTTTGAGCACACTCAGTGTGGGTTTGAGAGGACTCAGAGGGCAAGAACGAGACCTTCTGGAACACTGCCATGGACTCCCAAGTCCCAAAAGGAATAGAGTATAATAGAACTCTTTATTAACAGAGTGGAGGATACAGCTGCATAGTACACACAGGAGGGAGCACAAGCAGGATCATGTTCAGAGTTGTTAACATTTGATAAATAAATCATCTTCTCTAGGCTTCACTTACTGCCATCTTTCTAAGAAAGCAAGGAAGAAAAGAAAGAGAGAGAGAGAAAGAAAGAGAGAGAGAAAAGAGAAAAAGAGAGGGAGAGAGAGAAAGAAAGAATGAAAGAGGAAGAAAAGAGAAAAGAAAAGAAAAAAGAAGAAAGAAGGACTTTCATGACACAAGTATAATCTCCAGTTTTTATCTGGAGAATCTTATTGTACCAATGATACAACCAAACTTCGGACATGTCTACTATGCAACGTACATTCTAGTACGCACTTTGCTCATGTTCTCTCATTGATTCCATTGATTTCCTCACAACAGTGCTATTATCTGCACCTTGGAGGTAAGGAAGCGGAGATTCTGAGAGGTAAAATAAGTTGCCAGAATCTCACAACCAAGACTGGCAGACCCAGAATGAGAAATGATTGATTCTAAAGCTTTTTATTATCAGCTGCTTTCATCTTTATAGGTAGAATTTCAATGTCATTTTCATCCTGCTCTATTTATATCAAAAGAAAACATTTAAAAGAATATAAAAACAATAGAGCAAATACCAACTCTGGACATCACTCAAAATAAGATTATTCTGGTTTGTCTACTTATCTCCATCTTGCTTTCCCTCACCAAAAATCAAACAAAACAACCCTTTAAATTTTAAGTTTTAATGCCTCATCATTCACAGTCATTACAGGGCACAGGCACAATTATCTAAAATAAATAATTTATAATTGTTTTCATTGAGAGCTCTTTTAATTACAAATACATACTAAATTGTAAGGAGAGGAAAACTACAAAATATCCCAATTCTCTTCCAGGGGTAGTATAAGTAAGACGAACCCATCAATTTTAAGGAATTTTTGAGTCTTACAAATATTTAGTATAAATGAAAAGTTAAAATTAAAATCTTTTCAGAACTAGAAACTTAAAATATAGGAAATCCTGTTATTAATAAAAAAAACAGTACAATAAACACATTTTGTGATAATTTTAATATTTTACTAATTATCATAATTTTATTATAATCTCATAATTTAAATACATATTTTTCCAAGAAAAAAACACTTACTTGAATTGCAGGTTGCATGGTCATCTATGTTGAAATGAAAATGCTTTTCTGAAAATAGAACAAAAACATTAATATGCAAATAATGGTAGCTTTCCTACTCCCTACACCCCCAAATTACAAGGAATCTGCTTTAATCTCCCATTTGACTGAAAATCTAAAATTCTTTCTTCTATTTGGAATAGTATGACCATAGGAGAATTCAATGATCACTCCTAGTTTCTCACTTACAAAAGTATTCCTCATTTGAAATTAGGAAAATCTGAAACACATTTAATATGTAGTTTCTGGCACTGATATCAAAGTAATTCTCTAAACATCTGGCTAGTAAAATAAAACTGACAATAAAACTTAGCACATATAAAAGTCTTCCAAAATTTTCCCCTGTAAATATAATGTAAACTGTAATACAAACATAAATATCACAACTGATACTGAAGTTAAGTATCTCTCATCTCACAAAGAGATTGTATAAGTTCATCTGGACTTTGTATAAATTTACAGGCTTAACCATTAGCTTCTTCTGCCAGACAACAAGGTAATAAAGACAGATATCAATTTTAACTATAAAACAATATTCAGTGCCTTTCTATAATAATTCTTCATAAGCTATTTTCTCCACAAGGTGCTAAAGACAAAAAAAAAAAAACAATTTTAACTCCAAAGTACTATTTTTGAAATCTATAAGAAAAAATACAATTTTAATTAATTAAGTTAGGTTAATACAAATTTTTAATGTATTTTTAGAAGGAAACAAAGGTGAAGAGCTTAAAAATATTCAGAATAACATAGACTATATAAAACCTAGGAATACTGATTGCTTATAGCAGCATAATATACTAGTCTATTTTTTATTGTAAACCACCATTAAAACATTCTAATAAAAAATATAAAATGGTTTATAAAGCTATAATCCTATCAATTTTCAAGGAAAAGTTATTTTCTCCTCCAAGTTATACCAAACATACCACTTTCCTTTCAGAAACATTTCTTCTGGTACCAAAGTTGAACTTGAGCTAAATCTAACAAAAGTCTAATATTACATCACGTTTTCTTTGTGGGAAGGCAAAGGACAGTAGAATGTCCTTTTTGATGTCATTTTTCCTTCTCTCTACCATAGCAAAAGGCCAAAGTACAATTGAGCATTACTAATAAGCTTGTTATGCTTCCCACGAGCTAATTCAGTGGGGAATACATTTTCCTTTAGCATAAATAATCCTTTGTCCTCAACAAAGATCCACAGTAAGAAGCTTCCGAGACCATTTTTTAAAAATGCAGCAAAGAAGCTGCTTCCATTAAAATAAGGAGTCCCACATAATCAGGCAAGAGCTTTAACAGTTGGAACTGCCAACCCAAAACAAAAGAAGGCCTAAATTATAAGGCGTGTGCAAATCAAGAACAGTGACACATTCACAAAGAATCTATTACAAGAATGTTTAGTAGTTGCACTTTTTATGGAAAAATCCAACAAAATTCGTTTTATGAAAGAAATGAAGAATTTGTGCACAACCTTCAGTCACTTGAACTTTAGCAGAAGTCTCTTATACATATATTTTCAAAACATTCTTCTCGTGTAATGCAAAGAACTACTTTCAAGATGACAAAAATATAACCATCTTAATTAATTACCTTTAAAAAGAAATTCTTTAATAAAATCGTACTCAGATAAGCTATAACGTATCTTCATATATGAAAAACTATCACATATTCAAATATATGCTTTTATTGAGAAACTTTTATAAGCTGAGATTGTATCAGTAAATCATCAATTAATTAATGAGTACTCATCATGTCCCAGATACTAAGAGCCATTTATAGATATTTTCTAGTCATTTACTATTTTCTTACTAAACCAGTTTAGTGTCTCACGCATTTAATCCTAAGAGTAACATCTATTCTATAGTTGGCCCTGACCCCAGTCTGCATCATAATTATGATTCTTGCTTCTCACTCATCTTATTACCTATTTTCCCTTCTCTATATTTCCCAAAAAGTCTCAGTCTCTATTTTATTCTCATATAAACCAATTATGCTGAATCAGCAACATTTCATTTTTTGGAGCTGCATCTTAATTAGCAGACTATTGACTTTATTTTGTTTTGTTTTGTTTTTGTCTTTCTTCCTTTTGGGGACAGCCTATTTCAATTCTTTGCCAACTTGAGGAAGTCTTTTCCCTTAGATTTGGACAACAAGACTTCTGTGACCAAGTCCAAACTATACTGTAACCCTGCTGGGAATCATTCACAAGACCAGCTGGCTTATGCAGAGATCATATGGGAAGAGTACTATACTTTAGCTTTTCAAATCTGAGGAAAACAAAACACAGAAGGCATTTATCCACCTGAAACTTGAATAGGATTTGTACCTAACCCACTTACTCATCTTAGAAACAGAGTCAGTCATGAGGTCCTTGAGATCATTTATGATAAGCCTCTTCATACCAATTTGACTTCAGATCTTGATGGGCAAAAATGCCAACCTGTTGAACTGACCCTTCGTCCCATAGCTGTAGGCTCTGAAACAGTACATTTTATTCCTCACCCACATTATAAGACATGGGTGAGAGAGCATAAAGTGGCAAAGCTCATCCCTGATACAAATCAGAAGGCCAATTTAGAAAAGAATGGTAAAAAAGCAAAGAAATAAGGTTAAGTTTTTTTCAGAAAAATAATGACATTAACTGCCACTGTACCACATATAGTACTCAGACACCAGATTCTTGCCAAGATACATAAGCTGCAGAGATATGATAAATTCCAAAGTTGGGATAGTGGGATAATGTTTACTGCTGAGGAGAGGGAGGAAGATGAGATTGAGGAGGAATGGCTTTCAACTGTACCTGTAAGATTTTATTTCAAGATAAGTGGTGAGAACACCGGTGTTATACTAGTCTGTACCACCTGTCTGTATGTCAAAAACCATGTCATCATTTTTTAAGGCTTCATTTAGAAAAATATTTGTAAAATATATCCTCTCTGATTTGTTCAGGGGGAAAAAACTTTCTTAGCTTTAAAATTTTGAGTTAAATATTTCCTAATTGCCTACTACAGAAAATAGAAATGCTACAGCCATACCAAATATATTTCATTTTTTTAAATGTGCTCTAAAACAACTCACCATAAAGACACCAGCTATGGTATAAAAAGTAGCAGACACATCTGGTTTGAATTTCAGGTCTGGCATATTAACTATATGACCTTGGGATTCTTAACTTCTCTAATTCTCAGTGTTTTCATTTGTAAAATGGGATACCACCACCTCCTTCATATGGCTATTATAAAGATTAAGTGAGATGATACATATAAAGTACCTGACATAGAACTAGCACTTAACAAATTAGTTGGTATGATTAATACTATGACAAGACATACTTATAGTTTATTTAATATAACTTATAAAATTAAAAAGAGATAAGGCCAATAAAACTCAGAAATCATTAAACATAATATGGATAGCTTATTTTACTAACATAAATAAATATAGTTATAAGTGAAAGTAAAAACTTTAAAATGCCCATGTCACGATTGGGAGGATACTCAGATATGAATTTGTGGCTCACAATTCTCTTTGCTAGAACAAAAGTCTTTAGGAATTTATCTAACATAGGCCCTTTGCTCTATTCAACCTATCTCCTCAGTGTTCTCCCTCATTTCATTCATTTCTGTGACTATTTCAAGGTTCAGGCTGTTTGCCTTTCTATGTGGTGTATACTCATTCATTTATTCAACAAGCATTTACTCTTCTTCTGTAGTGAACTAGTACCATAGGCAAGAAACACCGTAATGAATGTAACAGATGTGTGACTGCCCTTATAGAACAAATACACCAGTTGGGAAGGTTAAAAAAAAAAAAAAAGCAACCACACAAATGAATACACAGTGTTAAATCATGATAACTGCTTTGAAGGAAAGAACAGGGAAGGAAACAGCTACTTTAGACTTCGATTGAATGATGAGAAATGGTTTTGCTGGAGGGAAAATGTGAATTTGAAGAATGATAGGAATTAGCCAGGGAAAGAGAGGAAGAATGCTTAGTATAGAGAATAATTTTTCTAAAGGCTTTGAATAGAGAATAGAACTGAAAGAAACAGGTATGGCTGAAGCATGGGGAATGTGTGGCTTAGGATGGAGGTGAAACATTAGGCAGCAGCCCCATCACACAAGACCACATTGAGGAAATTAGATTTTATTCTAGGTGCAGTGAGAAACCATGGAAGAGCTTTAACCAAGGGAGAAGCAATCTAACTCATAGTTTCAAAAGAACTCTCTGAGGGGGAGAGAGGAACACGGGAGTGAAATAGTAATGGGTTTGTTTAACGGAGAAAGGGGAAAGGAAACAGAAAGGGAAATGGATAGAGATGTGGAAAAAAGAACCAGGGGAAACAATGAGAGAAGGAGACAAAGAGAGGGGTAGAAACAATGAGACCATGTAGGAAATGGGAGCATATAGGAAATGAGATGGAGAGGAGCCTGGCAGAGGAAAGGTTAGGAATCCACTACAGTACTGCAGTAGTTTGGTGACAAATTATGGTGACTGAACTAGAATGCGAATAGTATCTCTACTCAAGAGAAGTGGATGGATTTGATATCCACTTCAGTTAGAACCACGACTTGATAATGGTTAGAAATGGAGAGGTGGAGAGGAGGGATGTAAGGGCAGAGTGAACTGTTAAGACTCCCAGGTTTCTGGCTTAAGCAACTGAGCAAATAGTTAGTTAGTGGGAGATGAGGATGATGGGAGTCTGAACAGATCAAAGCAGGGAACAGAGTACTAATAGGTCAAAAGTGCTGTGCTTTGGTGATGTTTAATTTGAGAAGCCTTTAAAGACAGCCAAGTGGGAGTGTTGATCTAGCAGTTGGAAATACTAATCTAGAGCTAAGAAAGCAGTTCAAGGAGGTAGAAATTGTTGGCAAATACTTGGGAGGTAAAGCCCCTGAAAAGAATGAGATGATCTAAGAAAGAAATGGAGAAAGCAGTGATAAAGACCTAAGAACAAGTCCTGAGACAATCCAACATTTAGACATGAGAGGAGTTAGCAAAGGACATAGAGAAATAATAGTTAAAAGATTCCTCAACTAAGATAATCTCAACTAACCCAGGCTTATAATTTGTTTAATTTACCTCCTCCCACTTGTCCTTCCTGACTGGTCTGAATTACTTCTAATTTTATCTTTAACTCTTGAATTCAAATAGCATTTCCTAATCACTTCCTTTATATTGCTTCATACCATTTTGTATTATTTCTGTACATTGTTTCACCAATTATAAGTTCCTGGAATGCTGTTGGAAACAGTATTGAAAGAAGTATTCAAGCCTAAAGTTTAGGAAACATTTTTGGTAGGAGAAATTTCAAAATCTCTAGGGAAAACTTGTCTCCCTTTTCCACAGTGCTTCTGTTGTAGAACAAAATGTTTCAGCAGCTTAGAAGCAGCTACATAGTAGACAAGTATCTACTGGGAGACGTTTTTTGGTATTCTTTATTATTTTCATTTATTATGTGACCTAAATTGATAAATGATTTTGCCTCTCACCCAGCATGTCTAAGGTGAAATAGGTACAGTGGTTACTGGTCAAGGTACCAGCAGGTCAAGTGAGATGCCTGATATACCAAAGGAATCACTAAGAAAAAGAAAACGACTAAAAGTGATGTATAGGCAGAGGATCCAAGTGAAAAGGACAGAACAGCTGTGCCAGGAGGCAAGGATTCTGGAAGCAATGTGCTACTCAGGAATTTGTATGCCTCACTGGACAAGTACCTTTTTATTACACCTTAAAAAAACTTGATTTGTAGTAGACAGAATAATGGCTCCCCAAGATGTCTATGTCCTAATCCCCAGAACCTGTGAATATGCTACCTTTGTGAGCAAGATGGACATTACAGATTGAGTAAAGACTTTGGGATGACAGATGATCTTGGTGGGTTCAATGTAATCACAAGAGTATAATAAGGATACAGAGGCCAAAAACCTTGACAAACATAGATGCAAAAATCCTCAACAAAATATTAGCATACTGAATTCAATACATTAAAGGGATCATACACCATGGTCAAGTGAGATTTATTCAAGGAATGCAAAGATTATTCAACATCCACAAATTAATCAATATGATATACCATATTAACAAACTAAAAAATAAAAATCATGTAATCATTCAATAAATATAGAAACAGCATTTTAACAAAATTCAACATCAATTTATGAGACAAATTCTCAACAGAGTGGGTATCGAGGGAATACTACATAGTAAAGGCCATATATGATAAACCCACAGCCAGTATCATTTGGTCAAAAACTGAATGTCTTTCCTGTAAGATCAAAAACAAGACATAGATCCCTACTCTCACCACGTTTATGCAACATAGTATTTGGCAGTCATAGCCAAACCAATCAGGCAAGAAAAAGAAATAAAATTTTCCAAACTGGAACAGAAGAAGAAAACCTGTCACTATTTGCACATTACATGATATTACATATAAAACACCTTAAAGAACACCAAAAAAGTCTTAGAACTAATAAATAAATTCAACATTAAGACAAAAATCAATACATAACAATCTGTTCTTTTGCCCCATGTCAGGCTCTGCACTGAGGGCACAGAGCCTGCTTGGAATTCAGTCTCTCCTTCTCTTTGCCCCTCCCCTGCTCATGTTCCCTCTGTTTCTCTCTCTCTCTCTCTCTCAAAATAAATAAACTTTTTTTTAAAAAAACTCTGTTGTTTCTATACACTAATAATAAATTATCAGCAAGAGAAATTAAGAAAATAATCCCATTTACAGTTGTATCAAAAAGAATAAAATAGCTGGGAATTTAACCAAGGAGGTAAAAAGATCTATACAAACTGAAAATTATAAGTCTTTGATAAAAGAAATTAAAGACACAAATATATGAAAAAATATTTCATGCTCTTAAACTAGAAGAGTTAATATGTTTTAAATGTCCAAACATATTACCCAAAGCATCTACAGATTCATTGCAATCCCTCTCAAGATTCAAATGGCATTTTTTACAGAAACAGAACAAACAATCCTAAAATTTGAATGTAACAACAAATGGCTCCAAATAACCAAAGCAACCTTAAGAAAGAAGAACAAAGCTAGAGGCATCACTTTCCCTGTTTTCAAACTATATTACAAAGCTGTAATAATCAAAACAGTATGGGTAGCTACACTTGTGGTAGGCATAGAATAATGTATAGACTTGTGGAATCACTTGACGCTAAAGTAATGTGTGTTACGTTACACTGCAATAACAACAACAACAACAAAAACAGTATGGTATAGACATAAAAGCAGACATGTGGATCAACGGATTAGAGAACCCAGAAATACACCCATGTTTGTGGTCAATTTTTAACAAAGGAGCCTAAAATATGTTATAGGGAACGGACAGTCTCTTTAATAAATGGTGTTGGGAAGGGGCACTTGGGTGACTCAGTCGGTTAAATGTCCAACTTCGGGTCAGGTCATGATCTCATGGTTCATGAGTGCTGACAGCTCAGAGCCTACAACCTGCTTCAGATTCTGTGTCTCCCTCTCTCTCTGCCCCTCCCCCACTTGCATTTTCTCTCTCTCTCTCTTTCTCAAAAATAAATAAACATTAAAAAAATTTTACAAAACTAAATCGTGTTGGGAAAACTGGGCAACCATATGCAAAAGAATGAAACTGTACCACTATCTTACACCTTTCATAAAAGTTAACCCAAAATGGATTAAAGACTTGAATTTGAATATAAGACCTGAAACCATAAAACTTCTAGAAGCAAACTAAGTGGTAAGATCCTTGCATCAGTCTTGGAGATGACTTTTTGGATCTGATTCCCAAGGCAAAGGCAACAAAAGCAAAAATAAGCAAGTGGAACTACATCAATAAAAAGCTGATGCACAGCAAAGAAAACCAAAAACGAATGAAAAGGCAACCTACAGAATGGGAGAAAATATTTGCAAATCATATATCTGATAAGGGATTAATATTTAATTCAACTCAATAGCAAAAAAAAAAAAAAAGAAAGAAAAGAAAGAAAGAAAAAAGAAAGAGAAAAGAAAAAAAGGGGGGAAAAAAGAAAAATCTGATTCAAAAATGGACAGAGGACCTGACCTGAACAGACATTTTTCCAAAGAAGACATACAAATGGCCAATGAGACACCATGAAAAGACAACATCACTAATCACCAGGGAAACGCAAATCAAAATTACAATGAGATATCAACTCACACCTGTCAGAATGGCTTTCATCAAAGAGATGAGAAATAACAAGTGTTGGTGAGGATCTGGAAAACTCATACACTGTTGGTGGGAATGTAAATTGCTGCAGTCACTATGAAAAACAGTATGGAGTTTCCTCAAAAAAAAAAGAAAAGAAAAGAAAAAGAAAATGGAACTACCATATGATCCAGCAATTCCACTTCTGGGTATTTATTCAAAGAAAATGAAAACAGTGATTCAAAAAGATATATGCACTTCCATGTTCACTACAGCATTGTTTACAATAGCCAAGATACATAAACAACATAAGTGTTCACTGATGGATGAAGGAATAAAGATGTGGTATATAAATAAAATGAAATATTACTCAGCCATAAAAAAGAATGAAATCTTGCCATTTGTGATAACATAGATGGAACTTAAGAGCATTATGCTAAGTGAAATAAGTCAGATAGAGAAAAACAAACATTGTATGATCTCATTTATACATGGAATCTAAACAAACTAACCAAGCTTACAGATAAAGAGAAGAGATGGGTGTTTGCCAGAGGTGAGGACTAGGGGGTGGGCAAAATGGGTGAAGGGGGTCAAAGGATACAAACCCACAATTATAAAATAAATAAGTCATGGGGATTTTATATATAAATTATAGCATGGTGACTATAGTATATATTTTATTGCACATTTGAAAGCTGCTAAGAAAGTAGATTTAAAGGTCTTCATCACAAGAGAAACAATTATAAATATATATGGGGATGGATGCTAGCTAGATTTACCCTGGTGATCATTTTACAAGATATACAAATATCAAGTCATGTGTATTGTACATTTGAAACTAATATAACATGATATATCAATTGTACCTCAATAAAAATAAATACATTTTATTTAAAAAAGGTGCAGAAAAGTCAGAGAAGGCAAAGTGAGAAGCAGAGAGAAAAAAGGAGATGTCATGATGGAAGAGAGGCAGAGAGAGAGATAGATTTGAATTGTGTCATTGCTGGCCTTGAAGATGGAGGAAGGAGTTAAGGAATACAGGCGTCCTCTCAAAGCTGGAAAAGAGAAAGAAATGGACTCTCCCCTGGAGCCTCCAGAAAGAAGGAAGCCCTGATAACATCTTTTTTTTTTTTTAGCTCATTTCAGATTTGTGACCTCTCAAATCAAAAGATAATAAATTTGTGCTGTTTTAAACCACTAAGTTGTGGTAATGTGTTCCAGCAGTAATAGGAAAGGAATACACATCTTAAGTGGAGAATGGAAACTGCGCCCAGAGGGTCAAGACATTTGGCCTGAAGAAAATGATATGCATCCAGAACATGATTAGAAGATATAGTGAGCCCATCATGTTCAAGCAATGAGGAAAATGGCACCAGTTGTTAAAGTATGCTAAAATATAAACAAAACAAAACAAAAAAACTTGCAAAATTTATAGGTGAAACCCATTGTGCTATGCATTGTCTACCATCATCATTATCACCATCATCATCACCACCAAATGGCCCTGACTCTGTATAACTGAGATCTTTTATTCATTCACTAACTCATTTAAACATTTACAAAAGCTTCCTGTGTTTATTACAGGGAACAGCACCAACATTCACCAAATTAAACAGGTCATCCATGATTCCTTCCTCTCCCACGCCTCCACCACCTCCTTGAATCCCTCAGTCAAAACAATCAGTGACCATATCTTATTGCTTGTACCTCTGAATTTTCTCTTCAATATCTATGGCCACCCCTCTAGTTCAAGCCACCATCACCTCTCTCTAGGTTAACTGAAACCGCTTTCATTCAGTCAACTTTTCTCCAGCATTGCAAGTCTCCAACCTGCTCTTCATCTTCATGTACTGCAGCCAGACCGATCCTTCACACTCATCTGAGGACATCCCTGCTTAAAACCCTTAATGATCCTCCAATGCCTTCAGGAAAAAGCCCCAACTCCTCAACAAAGCTAACAAAGCTTTATTTATAGATCCCCACTAGCCTCTTCTCTTGACCCTCACACTCCAACTATGCTGAACTTCTTTCAGACCCTTTGAGCATGCTCTCTCATCTCTGGGAGTTTGACATGATGATCTATCTACATGCAACAATCTTCCTCCTCACTTCCTCAAGACTCACTCCTACCTATTTTCAGATTCAATTCCTCTAAAAAAGCAAACAAACAAACAAAAAACCCATGAACTCCTTACCCAATTTAGGGTACACAGCAATACATACTTCCATTTTACTCTATACTTTATAAAATAAGAATCTTAGGGGGGTAATATTTTCCATTTCTTCTCCTACTATGTAGAAATTAGTGCTAAAATTAGTACCAGACTTACTCCTAAATACAATAAATGCTGCATTTATCACTAAAGGGAACATAAAACAATAATGAAGTAAATCTGTGGTACATTCATTTAAGGAAAAAGCAGCTTCCAAAACAGATGAAAACTTAAGAGAAAGAAATAAGATTCTTAGAGCGGATCACAAAAACATCATGTGTTATTTGCAAAATTATAAAGACTGTTCATTTGTTGGGAGTCTTTGCTGTTCTATTTGAAATTTTCTTCTTGCAATGTTTCATAGAGATTTCACCTGAATAACATAATTTTATGTTTGATAGAACTATTCATTTATCATAAAAAATTTTAAACAACTTACAATCAGTTAGCCTTTATATATGATAAACTAAAAGACTCTATGGAAAACATACAAATACACAAACACTAATATAAAGAAATGTAAAAACATCATAAAACATCTATTACCAGGAAGGTGCTCAAATAAGTTGCTGTACATCCATGCAGTGGATTCGTTCAGCCACGTGAAAAAGGAAGAGTTATATCTACTGCTATGAAAAGATGTCTATTACACATTATGTGACCAAAAGCAATCTGCAGAGCAGTATGTATGTTATTCGGCTCACAATGTTTTCTAAATTGGGGGAGGGAAGGTGTAAAAAACACAAACAAATTGTTAAACGTCCGATTTTATTTTTAGAATAAAAAATAGTAACAAGTCATCTATCAAGAAAAAATAAAAGTCATTATGTTTAAAACTCTATGTAAAAGGAGCTCTTCACCATAGTTAATATTATATTGTTACAGAAAAGTATATGGTGTGTGATAATAGGCAGAAATCTCTATTAGTCAGCACTTCAGCAATATGTCATATGACTGATGGTCTTTGTACTATAAATTCCTAAGAGTTTTCAACATCAAAGATGAAATTAACATTTAGAGCATACGCTACATTTTATTACATGCTAGTTCTTTGGAAATTAGTTATAAAATACATGGTAACTTCCTGTTAAAACAACCTACTATGTAACAATGTAATAACATGAGAAAACTTTTTAGAAGGAAAAACACTGTAATTGTAAACATTGTAATTACTGCCTTATCTTATAAGCATGGCTTCTGAGGCATTTCTCTGTGGCAGTTAAATTTCAATTAAAAATAGCGAAACTGGAAGTGAAACAAACTTACTGACAAACTCAAGCTTCCTATTCTCTCAAATTCCATGTATATCACATGGTTCATTAGATATGTAAAGGTGTATCTGATATCAAAGTATAGAAAGCAATACGTAATAAGAAAGTAAAACATATGCACACACATTCACACAGACATACATAGACATGTTACTGTAAGAAAGTAAAATCTAACAATACATATTAACCTTAGTCCCTTACTTTCCTCATCAACAGTTGGCTTGGAAATATTATTGAAATAACTGAACTTTCTTCTCTTACCTCCAAACTTGAGACTTACAGAGAAAAACATAATAGAAGAGTGCTGCATAGTAAAAATATAGTGAAAACACAAAAGCTAAATGGGAAAATACAAATTAGGAAACATTATTTCTAAATAGGCCAATTCTCCAAATACCATTGGACTTATTTAGTGTTTTAATAACACCACATTTGTTGCTGACTTTTTCTCTTACCACACACTTTGATCTACCATCACAAATTATTTTTTTTTAATTAAAGAAGTATTAGAAATAAACCTATGCCCGTGGCAGAAATGAACCCGGGCCATACAAACAACTCTGTGCAGAGAAATTATATAATGCTGGGATTATAAATTAAGGGCAGTGTGACACAAAGAAAAGGATGGACTGAATTCCAGGAGGACTTAGTAGGTTATTTGCTTTCTCTGAGCTTCAGTTTCCTCATCTATTACAAAGAGATAACATCAATTACATTACAGGATTACTAACAAGTTTACCAATAATGTAAGTAAAGCACCTAAAACACATACCTGCACATTCTAGGTAATAATAGGGAGGGAATAATGTGTTTGATATACACATAATAATAATAATAATAATAATAATGTGTTTGATAAATAGTAACAGTGTTTAGTCTGTGCCAGATACTATTTTTAATGCTTTATAGCCATTAATCAATGAATGAGAACTCATCGCTGCCTCTGGCACTGTCTTTACCTTCTGCTTCTGTTAGCCCTTTGGATGTAGCTTGAAACTTTTAATACAAATTAAACAGCACAGAAATAATAACAGCTATGTGTCGGGCACTGTACTAAACTATTTACATGGATTATGGATTATTTCATTTAATCCTCACAACAACCTTCTCATCAATGAGGTAGGGAACTATTATTAACTTTCTTTTACAGATTAGGAAATTTAGGCTTCGAGAGATTAAACAACTTGCTTAAGGTCACACACGCGGTAAAGCCTGATTTCAGAGCCTGAATGTTTAGCACTTTGCTATGCCGAAAAGAAATATTACTTTAAATCAATAATGTCAAAATAGCAGAGGCATCTACTATCCAAAGTCGGTTGGTTTTTAATAAGATTTTGAAACAGATGAGTCAGACAACTTGTATCAGAATCTATGTTTGATAATTCTCATCAGTTTCCAATTTTTTATTCAAATCCATTCCAATCTCCTCCCAAAGAAAATCTGAGGTGGTGAGAATTCCAATTCTTAATTATTTAAGTGCCAAGAGGGGTGATCATAATGCAGTTCAGTAATTGTTTATCTTCTGAGAAAGTAGTTATTAGCGCACTTCATCCAAGCAAAACAAAACGCAAAGCGTGACTTGGACTGAGGATGCAAAAAAACCGTCTCTTCTTCTCTTAAGGACTGGATCAGCAACTCCACTGTGCGTACCATAAAGCATTCTTAAATCCATAAAATCCAGTCCGTGGGTCTGAAAAGATTAGTTAGGAACCAGGAGTGACTACATAAAGAAACAAGCCTTCCAAGTTTCTCCGGATTTCCAGGGCAATCTACAAGTCTTCCCTTTCTTTTGCAATCCTTCCCCAAGCCAGTCCTCCAAACTGAGGGGTGCAGGTGGGAAAGCAGAGCCCTGCCGGGACTGGAGAGAACAAATAGGGAAGAGGGTGTAAACTTTGCCGGCGGGCAAAATGATGGGTCGTGTTTTTCTCTCTCCAAGGTCAGTGACTTCATTAATTCTTCCAAAGGGGAAGGAATCAAGGGTTGTGCTAGGGGCTTGGGGATAAGGGTTCCCTGGAGACCTTCAACTAAACTTCAGGCTCTGATCCCTCTCTAGATTCTAAAGCAGAGCGGTAAAGGCTGATACCTCTTTCCCTACTTACTACGTCTGCACCTGCCGTCCCCCGCCCCTGCACAACTGCTGCCCCTCAAACCACACACAAGGGTGGCCAGGAGAGGGCAGGCAAAACTTCACCTTGACAGCCCGAGGGACCAATCAAACGACGCGAACCCTGCGGCAGGCCAATCGCAGAACGTCTTGGATCCCGCAACCCCAAACAAACCACCTCTTGGACTGCAGAGCGCGGCGGGGGAGGGGGGAGAGTCCTCGACCCGCATACTGAGGGGCAGCAGCCTCTAGAAGGAGAGCGAAGCCTCGCGACTAAAAGAGAAGGCAAACAGGGAAGTACTTACCCGCTCTGGCGCGGGATGGTTACTTCTCGCTGCGGGGTGACATCTCGGTTCAATCTGTGCAGAGCCAGCACGCCCCCGACCAACCGCCGCCGCCTCCGCCTGAGCCTCAGGGCTCTCCGCGGTTCGCCGCCTGTTTCGAAAGGACCAATCAGAAGGCGGAGGGAGGGCGTGGCTAGAGGCCCCGCCCCAGACCGCCGGGAGCACGCGACCCGCGCGCGCGTCTCAGTCAGCCCTGGGTGCCCCGCCTTCCTCCTCTCGGCGTCTCCCAACTCTGGTGGCCAAACCCCGCTTTTCACCGAAAAGCGTAGTGGCTCCGTCACAGGGCAAGTACGCGCATCTGGCCCCTAAGCGACCTCAACAGCCCCGATATTTGTCCTGATAGGCATAAAGAGGTGAGTCAGCGTCGCCTCTAAGCATCCTGAAGAGTTGCAAGGTAGAGTTCAGGGGCGTTGCCCTGAGTTTTATCCTCATATGTGAAGAGGCCCTCCCAACCCTAAGCCACTGGAGATCTGGCTGTACCGAGGGCGCCATGGTTTCCGGAGACAAACTGTCACCCAGCAGGAATGGGAGTCCCTTCCTGAGAGAGGTCCCTCTTCCTGTGAGGGGCTGGTGGTGAAAGATGGAGAGGATCCTGAAACTCTCAGCCACAACTGGAAGCAAAAAGAGGATGTTGGCTCTTCAGGAAACATACCAGGCAGCGGAGTAAAAAAAAAAAAAAAAAAAAAAAAAATTAACTGTATCACAGTGAGGGATGCTTGCCAGCTACTGGGAGGGTTTAAATAAAGCAGAGACTGGACTTCAATGTAGCAATAAATAAGTCTCTAACTGTAACGTGACTTACTAATAGTGAAGAAGAAGAAGAAAATCAATGACCAAAGCCTGGAGGCCCAGATCCTTCCCCTCTTGTTCGATTTTGTCAGGTCATGTCACTTCCCTGGGCCTCAGTTTCCCATTTGTAAAATGAGGTTGTTCACCTGGAGTGATGTTCTCTAGCATTTTGCCTTCATCCACTCATCAAGAACAATGAGGAGGTTCTGCTGCTGCTTTAAGGAGACTAAAATGAGGACAGTCCCTGCCTTCAAAGTGCTCAGCAGCCTGGTAAAGGCTCAATGAAGGTGTGCAAAAAGAAGAGACACCTAAGTCATGGAGGGTGACCGTCAGAGGTTCAAAAGAAGCTGAGTTTTGAAGGATGAATAGGAATCTGTCAAGAGTGAGGATAGTTGGGAATAAGGAGTTGCTTTCCAGGCAGAGAGATCACAGTTCCAGAGATGGGAGAGCACCTGGAATGTTCTGGGGATAGTAGTTTTGAATGACTAAAGTTTGGGGATTGGGAGATAGGTCAAGCTGGAAGAGTAGGCACAGATGAAAGGCCTAGTAGGTGCTGAGGAATTTAGAATTTTTCTTGCAACTCGTTTGGGGTTGGCTATAAAAAAGTTATGATATTTCAGAAAAAAAAAACGGTTTTCAAGGATTTTTGAAGAATGGAGTAAGACTGGCGACAATTCCAAAAAATAAAAGTTAGCAGTCACCTAAACTAATTCAAAAGGGATGGAGATGGAGAGGAAGAGGTCTCTGGAGATACCTAAGAGGCTGACTTATCTGGACTTAGTTATCATGTGACAGTGGCACCAATCTAAGGAATACAGGAGAAACAACCATGGGGAAAGAAAACTGCATTTTGGTTTCATTTTGAAGTGTGAGAGGAACATGCAGGGTGGTTAGGTCTGAAGTGGTTTAAACTGGTTGATGCAGGAGATACAGATTTGAGAAGTTAATTTAATAAATATGATTGAGTACTTGCTCTGCACCAGACTCTCTCCTAGCACAAAGGGTCCTGTTCTCACAAAGTCACAGAGCTTACATTATGGGGTGGGTGGGTAAGATGGTCACTCAAAGGTCACTCAAAACTTGATGTATAAGTGGTAATTGAAACTGATCCCCTGGAGTGGTTGCTCCTTCTTTTTCACTAAAGTTAATCCCAGAACACTTTGGTGCCCCTGACTGCAACAGATCAATTTTCACAGGACCTGCTGTTCAAATAAATGTATGTTTTATAGTGTTTCTGCTTAAAACTAGAGAACAGTTTGTCATATAACATCATTTAGCCAAATTTTGAAGAGGAATTGTAGCTTTAAATTGGATTTGTTGACACCTAATATAAAAATCTGGACACTTCTCTATAGAAGTTTTAAGAGCTGTTTGACAAGTCATTTTTTTTTCTTACATGCATACTATGTGCCTAAATATTTGAATACCACTTAATAAAAGTTGAAAGTATGCTGTATTCATATATGTACATAAACATTTCCTGTCTCTTGCCCTCATACACACACACACACACACACACACATATCCCACTTAATGTTTCTGAACCACATACTGAAACTTTGGTAGCAGGATATTTTATGCTTGCTTTCTTTTTATTTTCATTGTCTTTGTAGTTTGTCTTGGTAACCTCTGTATCTTATACAGGTATAAGACAATGTGGAGGAAAGTGACTCTGCAATCAGAAAGTCTATGCAGGGGCACCTGAGGGCTCAGTCGGTTAAGTGTCCAACTGTCCAACTCTTGATTTCAGCTTGCTTCTTGATCTCACAGTTTGTGAGATTGGGCTCTGGACTGACAGAGCAGAGCCTGCCTGGGATTTTTCTCTCTCCCTCTCTCTCTGCCCCTCCCTTATGCACACACTCTCTCTCAAAATAAATAAACATTAAAAAAATAAGTCCATGCAAATCACTTCTCTTTAAACCCATATCCCTCACTGAATAAATGTATAGATTGGGTGAGGAGTTCTCTTCTAAATTCTTTGATTCTTGCTGCTTTTCCCTTCTGTATAAGAAGTAAGAAAGTTCTCCTGTTGCTTTCTTAACCTCACTTTTACATTAATTCCCAGTTAGTAACCCACTCCCTAAGTGCAGTCACCATCTTACTGATCTTGATTTTAACACTGCAATTAGTAATTGAGGGTTCCACCTAATGAGGTGCAATCTGCTTTCATGTGTAGATTTTCTAATTGGTGGTTAGGTTAATAGCCATATTTTAGAGGTCCTTACTTTACTTGAAATTGGCATGGTTGCAACACGTAGAGCAAGCCTCACCAGTCTGTTTCCATCAGATGACAATGTCTATTAGTTATGACTTTGCCTGTGAAGATGGGCCTACTTTAAGAAGGCACCATGCTTGGAAATCTATATTTTAAAAAAGTTATTACATTAGGAATAATCATTTATCTGACTAATCAAACCTCTCGACAGAATACAGAAGAACCTCCAAAATCATAAGCCCTTTGGATGTTGAGATATGATTTGGCTTGTCCACAGCCCTGCAAGAATGCTCTATTGCTTAAGATATACTGTAGTTGCAAAAATAAACTCAAAATGGATTAAGAACGTAAATCTGAGACCTGAAACCACAAGAGCCCCAGAAGAGAACACAGGCAGTAATTTTTCTGACATCAGCCATAGCAACATTCTTCTAGATATGTTTTGTGAGGCAAGGGAAATGAAAGCAAAAATAAACTATTGGGACTACATCAAAATAAACTTCTGCACAGCAAAGGAAACAATAAAACTAAAAGGCAACATATGGAATGGGAGAAGATATTTGCAAATGACATATTTGATAAAGGGTTAGTATCTAAAATATATAAAGAACTCAGGCTGCCTGGGTGGCTCAGTGGTTGAGTGTCCTGCTCTTGGTTTTGGCTCAGATCATGATCCCAGAATCAGGGGATCGAGCCCAGAGTTGGACTCTGCACTAAATGTGGAGCCTGCTTAAGATTCTCTTTCTCTCTCTCTCTCTCTCTTTCTCTCTCTCTCTCTCTCTCTCTCTCTCTCCCCCACACACACACACTGCCCCTTTCTCCCACTTGCACTCTCTCTCTTTGAAATAAAAAACATATATTTAAAGAACTTGTACAACCCAACACCACAAAAACATATAATCCAATTTAAAAAATAGAAGACATGAACAGACATTTCTCCAAAGAAGACATACAGATGGCTAACAGACACATGAAAAGATGCTCAACATCATTAATCATCAGAGAAATGCAAAATCCCAATGAGATATCACCTCACACCTGTCAGAATGGCTACAGTCAAAAATACAAAGAACAACAAAAAAAATACAAGAAATACAAGAAATAAGAAGTGCTGGTAAGAATGTGGGAAAAAGGAACTCATTCACTGTTGGTGGGAATGCAAACTGGTACAGCCACTGTGGAAAACAGTATGTATGGAGGTTCCTCAAAAAATTAAAAATAGAACTACCATATGATCCAGTAATTCCACTACTGGGTATTTACTCAAAGAATACAAAAACACTAATTTGAAAAGATATACACACCCTTATGTTTATTGCAACATTATTTACAATAGCCAAATTATGGAAGCAGCCCAAGTGTCCACCAATAGACAAATGGATAAAGAAGATGTGATACACACACATGCACACACATTCACACATACATATGTGTGTGTATATATATATGTTTGTATGTATATATATGTATGTATATACAGTGGACTATTATTCATCCATTAAAAAGAATGAAATCTTGCCAGTTGCAACAACATGGGTGGATCTAGAGAGGATTATGCGAAGTGAAATAAGAGAAAAAACAAATACCATATGATTTCACTCATATGTGGAATTTAAGAAAAAAAATGAACAGAGAAAAATGGAGACAAACCAAGAAACTACTCTTAACTACAGAGAACAAACTGGATGTTACCACAGGGGAGGGGGTAGGGGCATGGGTGAAATAAGTAAAGGGGATTAAGCATACGCTTATTTTGATGATCCCTGAGTAATATATAGAAGTGCTAAATCACTATATTGCACAACTGAAACTAATATACACTGTATGTTAAGTATACTGGAATTTTTACTTATTTATTTATTTTAATATTTATTTTTGAGAGAGAGCAAGCATGAGTGGGGGAGGGGAAGAGAGGGAGATGCAGAATCTGAAGCAGGCTTCAGGCTCTGAACTGTCAGCACAGAGCCTGACATGGGGCTTGAACTCATGAACTGTGAAATCATGACCTGAGCCAAAGTCAGATGCTTAACCGACTGAGCCACCCAGGAGCCTCTGGAGTTTTTTAAAAATACCATAGTTCTTGCTTTTTAAAAAAAAAACTTTTTATTGATTAGTTGTTTTGTTCTGCATTTTGTAGCAGCTGCTGTTGCATTTAATGCCTTGACATTTTTGGGGGTCAATCTATGGATTATGTCTTATGTGAAGTACTGGAGAAAATTTGGGGGCAATGGAAGTCTTGATTTATTCACAATCAATTAAACTACTCATTCAGCAGATAATCTATTGAGAGCCAACTACATTAAAAACAACATTAAGTTTATCTTAAAGAAATGTATATTATGTATAAATGAATATATATAAGTAATTCAATGATATAAAATGTTGCAATAACAAAGTTGTGATTAATACTAAAATGTTCTATCTATGTAGTGGGTTGAATAGTATGTCCCTGTCCCCAAATTCATGTACATCTGGAACCTCAGAATGTGACCTTATTTGTAAATAAGATCTTTACTGATGGCCTCCCTCTTCAATTTTGAGAATTTGCTAGTATGGCTCACAGAACTCTAACAGTTTACTTACTATTACTGGTTTCTTATAAAGGGTACAACTCAATAGTAGCCAAATGGAAGAGGCACAGGGTTAAGTATGTGGGTGGGGGAGAGGACATGGAGTTTCCATGCTCTCTCCAGCCCGCTGTGCCCCCAGCACCTTGATGTGCACACCAACCCAAAAGCTCTCCAAACCCATCATTTAGGGATATTTACGGAACGTCCATTACATAGGCATGATTGATTAAATCACTGGCAACTGCTGATTGACCTCTCCCTTCTGCAGAGTCTGTGGTTGGGGTTGAAAAATCCAGCTCTCTAATCACAAGGTTGGTTCCTCTAGCAACCATCCCCCATTCTGAATCATCTAGATCTCCCCTCCCATCACCTTATTAGCATAAACTCAGGGCTTGTTATGAAAAACAAAAGAGGGTCCTTTCACCCCTATTAGAAAATTTCAATGGTTTTAGAAGCTGTGTGTCAGAAACTGGGGACAAAGAGCCCATACGTATTTCTTATTGTATCACAATTAGTTTTCTACAAGAAAAGCATTATTATTTGCCATTACAAGGTTTTAACTACATGAATAAATCCACACCTACAGGAGAAACTCCTAGCTTTCTCTACAGTGCCCCCTCCCTTCCAGCTCATTTCCCACCACCTTTCCTACAGATGCCTTGTGATCTAGAAACACCAAACCACACTGTTTCCTAAACTGGACCTCTTCCTTCACGCATTCAGAAATTTACTTCTCTATCTTAAGTGTCTTTCTTTACCAGCCCTGTCCCATGGTGGGCCTGCAACTTCCCTCTCACTTACCATTCAGGAGCTAAATCCCTTGAGATGGTAGGGGCTGGTATCTTTATTTCACAATGGGGAAACTGAGTCTCAGGAAGGGTTTTGCACTCTAGGTCTCTCCCCAGATTACTTGTGCTTTTTAACATCTGCACAACTCTCCACCCTTTGCTTTTGTTCCTGCCACCCTGATTTCATTCTGAATCCCTCTCACCTTGATCCATGGGAGTCCTGGCTATCTTTCCAAGCCCAAGGGAAATCCCACCTCCATAAGACTTACCCAGTGAGCCCATAAAACTTGCCTCTGCACTTCTTTGTAAACCTCTCCTAGCAGTTACTGTGTCCCTGTAAGGATCTTGTACTTAATGGGGACTCAAATCTTGTTGCAGCAAGTGGAATCCAACTAATACTAGCCCCAATTCATTCCCCTTTCCACTATGCTTAGGACTTCAGGGTTGCTCTAATATTTTAACACAAAAACCCTTTTGCAAGCTAAGCAACCTCCATTTTGGCTGACTTCAGGAGAAAGGGAGATATAAGCCCATTACTTACAGAAGTTGTTTTATTGTGTTCACCAAAGGATAATGGGGAGAAGAATGCAACAGTATAACAATGAATGAAGGAAATGAAGGAATTCCTGCTTTGGGGGAAGTATATAACAGCTGTGCACCCAGCTGTAGGAGTGTTTTCCAAAAGCAAAACAAAACAAATAAAAAAAATTTGATTATATGCACTGAAGCCAATAGTGAGTGCTTTTAAAAGAGAAAAGGAATATCCCATCACTGGAGTTACCTGCATACTCTGAATTTGTAAATGCTGCTGTGGAAAGGGTTTGCTTGAGGGAATACTTCATGTGAGAATCATTAAATTTTCTGTGTGCTATCTCTTTGAACTTCAAAGAAAATGAAATAATCTGAGGCTATTACAAATGAATATTCACCAGGGCTTCTCCAGGGATGAGAAAAACACCATTTGTGTTGTGAGAACTTATCCATCACCCCACCCCCATTCACCATTTAAAGAAATGAGTTTGTATATTTTTCAAATTTTGTTCTGAAAGAAAAGCCTGTTGCCATTATGTTTTTATTGCCAAAATTGAACACAACTCTCTTATAAAATATATGCAATCAGGTAAGATAAAGAGCAAAATAAAATTTTCCCTATTTCAACAGAGAAGTGAAGAATGATCAATTTAATTAGGCAAACAGGGCATGCTACTTAGAATGAAAGAATCCCTGAAGCCTTATAAAATACAATGTAAAGAAAGTCATCCTATATAGTTTCATATTTACACCTGTAGAAGTTATGTAATTACCGCATAAATATTCATCAAAATTCTTGTGTGAAACCAGGCACAAATGAACTAAAAGAAAGTTATACATTAGATTTATATTATAAGGAAAATAAAGCGCTAGATGCTGTTGCCCCTGTAGTGCTCATCACTGCACATCCCAGATTTCACAGAGAAGTGGGGTAAATTTGTGATCATTTACTCTCCAAGACATCAGCATCTCTGCATGGTGATGATTGAATGTCCGCAACTCAGTCAGGCGACCCAGGAGGCAGGCAAAGTGTTGAGGATTTTCAGGCTGATAAATCTTGCACAACTTTTGTAGCACATCAAGCAGTGGTTCCTGAAGCTTCTCTACTGCCTCTCTGTCCTTGATGTATTGTCTGTCTGTTTTGAAGTTTAAAATAAGAGAACAAAATAAAAAGGTGGAAAAGTATTCATTTGGCATAATTATAGCAATGGTAACTTTCTTGCGATGTAACTTACAAATGTACACTTCTAAATGTACAAATTAAGAGTTCAACTCGATGAATTTTCACACACACACACACACACATATATTCATGTAATCACAACTAGATTAAGATATAGAACATTTACTGGCCCACCACAGAAGCCTCTCTGAATTCACCTTTCAAACTATGCCCCCAAAGGTAACCCTATGGTGGACATAGGCATCATTCTAAGTAGCAGAATTGCTGGGTCATAGGGTGTGTGTGTGTGTGCGTGTGTGCGTGTAGTATGTATGGTCAAAAAGTTTTTTTAATATAATTTTTATGGTAAAAAAATTAAGTAACAACTAGTTTCTGCCTCAATATTATATATAAAAATGGTTTAAGGCTAATATTGAAATTATGCTTTACATATCATGAACGTGACATTGCTCTCAGATAATTAAAATAATCCAAAAATATAGACAAATGTTATATACAGGTGTTCATTTTGACATTGTTTAAAACAACAAAAAATTAGAAACATCCTGAAAATCAAATATGGTAACAATTAAGTAAATGATTGTACATCAATATGATGGATACATATATTTCAACAAAGTTTTACCAGTGTAATTTTTTAATGACATAGGAAAATAAACTTAAAAAAGAAAAAAGATAACATGTTCTGTATTATGTTAAAAGAGATGTAGAGGCACCTGAGTGGCTCAGTCAGTTAAGCATCCGACTCTTGATCTTGGCTCAGATCATGATTTCACAGTTCATGAGATCGATCCCCATGACATATCCATCTCCACTCTGATAGTGCAGAGCCTGCTTGAGATTTTTATCTCTCCGTCTTTCTCTGCCTCTCACCTCCTTGTACACACACACACACACACTCTCTCTCTCTCTCTCAATAAATAAATAAATAAACTTTAAAAAAAGTAAGTTTAAAAAGGATGTAATTTCCTTTACTTCCCTGTTCAAATTTCAACCTCTTAGAAAAGTGTTTCCTGTCCACCAATTATAACATTCTGCTGCCACTTTCTTTCCTTATATCCTTATCTTTATATTTGTTTTAGCATTACCACCTCCTGAAAGTTATTTTTGTTTCATCTATTGTCTTTCTCATCCTACTAGGATACAAGCTCTATATAGCTATATCCGGCCTATTTCTCTACTGCTGTATCCCTCATTGTCAGAAACCATGGTTAGTACAGAGCAGGTGTTCCAAATGCAGTTATTCAATGAATGAGTTTAATGTTTAGAAGAAAGACTAGAAAGAACTACACTGGAATATTAACAATGATTCCATTTGAATAGTGGGATTATAGGCCATTTTACTTTTTCTTTATGCCTCTGTGTCTTCTAGATTTTTCTTTAAGAAACATTATTGCTATTATACTGGAGAGGGAGGAGAATAAACAAATGGCATAAAGATAAAAACATAAAAATAAAATTACCTGGAGAGAGGATAACAATTGCTGTAAGCAGAGCATATTCTTCTTGAGTCATTTTCAATTCTGCAACACTTTTATAAAAACTAAACATAGGTGTAATATACTCATCAGAGATACCTATGGGAGAAGATGAAAAATTACAGAGGCATAGTAAAATTTTTGAAATGTGAAACTACAAACACATTATAAACTCTCAGTGGCTTTTGGCATAAATGTTAATATTTATGCACAAATAACGTCTATATTTTATTTGTCCAAAGGTAGGTCATTGTAAAGAAGGTCAGTTAACAAAATCCTCAAAATATAACTTAATCAGTGATTTGTACGTCCCTGATTTCAGCAATGCCTTTATTTCAGTCACTCCTGTCCAACAATAAGTTATAATGTTCTTGAATTGCCTAAAGAATCTCCCAACTTCACCATTTTTCTAGATGGGGGTTGGTTAATCTCTTTAATATTAATATCTATTGTGGGGAATAAGTTTAAGAATTTCCTGAGCTTGCACCAGTGGGTTAACAAGGCTTAGAGCAGAAAGTGGATATTGGGCGAAAGAGCTCCCAGCATAGAACAAAGAGTAGAGTGGAAGCTACTTCCTCAGGACTAAAGCATCTGAGACTAGGTAAACAGGGCAAAAGACCTCCAGAGCAAGGTGAGATCGCCTGGAGATAATTAGGAAAAAAAAAAAAGCCTTGTTAACCCTGAGGCATGCTCTGTCTTATCCCCTACACAAGTTAAGATAAACAGACATGGTGCCTGGTGCCTACAGTAAATAGCCCTCTGCTCAGTACCGCAATTTTGTTTTGTATTGACCCAAACCCCCAATATCACGTATCTTTGAAACCCCCTTTCTCTCACACCCTTGAGTTAATGATCACTGTTTTATTGCTTCTTTCTGTACGTCCATCACGTTTGTAAGCCTTCTGATCCTAGTAAATATAGAGCAAGGACCCTTACTCGGGGCTCTTATCTCTTCCTGGACATTAGCCTCTCTTGTATTCAATTCTGTGTCCACTCTCTTGCTGGACAAGAGAGAACTCCAGACTCAAAGTGTGCAACAATCTATAATTAAGGTATAGGTAGCATCTTAAACAACCAACAAAAAATTACTGTTCTTAAGCCCAGAAGTATAAACATCTTGACTTTATACATTGGCTAGTGCTCTTCTCAGAGTTCTATTGCTTACTAGGGCATTGGTACTTGGCTGTTCTCTTCAAATTTACATGTCTAATACCAAAGATACCATGTACAGAACTAAACTCCTCCTCTTCCCCCAAATCCACCCCTTTTCTGATATTCCCATTCTCAGTAACATATCTTTACTCATCCAGTTTCCCCTGCCTGATAACTGAGATTTGGTCCTCTCTCTAACCCAGTCAGGTGCCAAGTCCTATGATTCAACCTGCTAACTCTCCCTGGGTGTTCTCGCTCCTTTCCACTACACCTAGAATTGACTTAGTTTCAGTCCTTACTTCTTTTCATCTGGATTACTGCAACTGCCTCCTCACTGGTCTTCCTGCCTTCAGTTTGGTCCCAGAATCACAAAATCAAACCACACCCTATCTCCTCAATTTTTACAAATCTTCAAAAACTCTCAGTGGCTTTTGGCATAAATGTTCTTCCTTTTTACATAGAAAACTCCAAGATATGTCCCCTGCCTATCCCACCCCCACTACTCACCTACCTGATAATAGTAGGATCCATATTTATTGAGTACTTATTATGTATTATGCACTTTTCCAAGCACTTCTTATGCTATAATTCATTTAATCTTCCTAATACCCCATGAGATAGGTACTCAGAGGTTATATCATATCCCCAAAGAACCGCAGCTCATGAGAGGTAGAAACAGGATTCAAACCATAGACAGCTAGCAGGCTCCAGAGTCCTGGCTCTTAGCTGTCACTAAGCTGTACAACCTTTCTATCACACAGCCTTTACTTCAGCCATGTTCAGCCACTTGGATCTCCCTAAATAATTCATACTGCCCAGTTATGTTTTGTTTCTAAATTTTTAAAATTTATTTTGAGAGGGAGAAAGAGAGCACACATGCAGGGGAGGGGCAAAGAGAGATGGAGGGAGAGAATCCCAAGCAGACTCTGCACTATCAGCACAGAGCCCAATGCAGGGCCCACAAACTGTGAGACCTTGACCTGAGCCAAGATCAAGAGCCAGCTGCTTAACTGACTGAGCCCCATAGGTGCCCCCACACTGCTCAAGATATTCTACCTGGAATATACTCCTTCTCCTTTATCTAGCTGTACCTCTTCATAATTTAAGACTCTTTTGTTTCACTTCCTCCACTCATTCAAAAAGTGTTAACTAGGTTCCTGTTCCTATTTATGGCTCCACTCCAGAAAACTTTTGACAGGAGAATTACAGAGAAAGAAAAAAAGAAGGGGGAAGAACAAGCAGAGGGTGGGAGGAGGAAGAAGAGGAGGAAGGTAAAGGGAAGGGAAGAAGGGAAAGGAGGAGAAAGAAGAAAGAATTGGGGGAGGAGGAGAAGAAGGAAGAGGAGAAAGAGGAAAAGGAGGATGAAGAAGAAAAAGGAAAAAGACTATGGGTGGGTGGGGTGTAGGGGAGCCTGTGACGTGACTCACGGAGGAATTAAAATGAGGATGAGTTTCCCTGAATTGTTCTAAAATAGAATGCTGTATCCCATCCTGAACCACCTAACGCCATACAACTTGGGCCAAACCAAACTAGAATACATTTGGATTCCAGATGCTAAAGACCACAATTATCATTGAATATTCTGCTTCATAGAATCAGAAAGTCTAAGTCCTTACCGTTAGAATAATCTAAAGAGTCTTCCCAGACTGAATCCTTGGGCTTTCTCTCCTTAGTCAAAATACCACACTTTTGCTTTGACTTTTGATTCTTTAATCTACCCCAATGGGCTCTCTTAACAACAATGTCATTGTTAAGCAATTTCGGTATTATATCATGTGGAAGATTCGAGCTTTTACAGATTGATCTGAATGCCCATGACTGAATTAGGTACAACTTAAAAATGTAGAAGGTGAAGTATGTGATCCTGGGAAGAGGTTAAGAGTTGGTGAGCCAGCTCTGAGTTTGAAATCTGACCTATGACTTGATCTTAGTCACAGAACTTAAACTCCATAAGCCTCAAGTTCTTTATCTGTGAAATGTGAATTATAATAGGAAATTGTTATATTGTAGGAGAAAACATACGTGGAGTGCTTAGCATAATGCCTGGTTGATAATAAACCCTCAATAAATGTTAGAGCAAATACTAATAATAACTATTATTGTTATTCAGGAAATTGGATTAATTTTAGTGCATTAGTTCATTTTAATCTCTGTTCATCTTAATTTTAGTTAGATTAAGCTCATGTACTTCTTTGTTTACAAAGCTATATTTTTGTTTTGTTTTTACATTCTTCACTTTCTTAGAGATGAATCCAAATTGGCTGAGCAGAGATTTGCTTCAGTATTTTTCTACGTGTTAGAGCTAAACTACATCTATATTTTCTTGGCAATGTTGTTCTTTTTCACTTTAAAAAAGAAAAATGGCAGTCTTTAGGCTTTCTTTAGCATTCTGGGACTATGCCCATCACACCTGGCTACCTAGAATAGCAACTTGTGACTGTGCTACTTTTAAAAATAGTATACAAGGATATGGGGGTAATTTTTATAAATCATCCTTGACTACCTAATTTTCTGTTTTGTCTTTCTAAATCCCCATTAACCTACCAAAAATGATACCTTCATTAGCGACCGCATTATATAATGTTAATACTTTTCAGGAAAAAAAAAAGGTAAAGATGTTGGTTATGATTGCTTATATTGTACATGTTGTACAGGCCAACAGTGAATATACTTTATAAATGTAAGAAATAGAATTTAAAAGAAAAATGAATTTCCTACAGGATAGATCAAATATAAATCTGCTTTTGGCATTAGAGTTAATAATCAGAATTAACCACAGCACCATCAACAAAGGGATATTTTAAGTGTTTACGAACTAGGAATTTCTAACCTAAGAAATATAAGAGTAACATCATTCTGAAAGGGCAGTCTTTTCTTGATTTGCTGCTTCCTCCTCTCTGGAGACTTGCTTAAAATTTGTTTCATTTTTTGCTCTTATGCCCACTTAGCTGATTTCTGGTCACAAGGGGGGGCTATTTTCTAACTTAACAACAAAGACTACTATGGAAAAGTGCAAAGTTGTAAGAAAAAGTTCATGTTACCACTTCTCTGTTTCTTGTTTTGCCTTTTTTTAAAAAAGAAAGAGGTATGTAATTTATAAATTAATTATTTAAAAATCATAAGTATTCCTTGAGAGAAAAACTATTTGATAGAATTAACTCTGCTATTTTAAGCTATTTTGAATGTAAATGTCTTTTATTTCTTAATTATCTTCCAAGCTTCTATTGGGAACAAAAATAAAGCAGAGGGGTGTGTATGCATGATACAAGAATAGGTATTTAAGAAAATTCCTGGTATTTTAAATACCTCTATCTGATAATATTACAATTGTTTGGATCAAGATAGACCAAGAATCTTATTAAAAATGATACTATTTGCTCAAAGCCATGTAATTTGACATTTTTCTAGAAATGACACCACCCATAGCATAGAAGTTAAGATGTGAGTCTCTGACATAGCACACAAAGCAATGTTTGCCTTCTGCTTTCCTTCCAAACTAAGCTCTCTCCATCCAACTACTCCATCCATTGGTTTCCCTATGAACTAATGACTCCAACTCTTGGTTCCTGAAGCTAATTCAGGTCACTGTCCACACAACTTATCTACCTCCCCCCACTGACCCTAACCCCTATGGCAGAGACAGATTGAAACTCCAACCCAAGGTCCAGCCCCTATTGGTCTCATTTCTCTTGTCAGAGGTTGGTTAGTCAGCGACAGTACAATTCTGGCCAACGAGATAAAGGAGAGTCTACTCAGGAGCTCTCAAGAAAGATTTCTATACCCAGTAAGAGGCCATTAAGTTTCTACATTGAGTTTCTTTTTCCTTTGGCCATTGTTGCACCACATGTGATGCCTGGAAATGCTGCGGTCAGGAAGAGAATCAGCCAGAGAGTAAAGCCAATACACCAAGAGGCAGAACAGAAAGATGAAAAAAGACCTATGTTTCTGATAATGTTGAGCTCTTTAATTAGCCAATTCTGCTGCCACCCTTCCTCTCGGTTTCTTTTGAGCTAATGTCCTTACTTTTTCAGGCCATATTGAATTGGATTTCCTGTGATTGTCAGCCAAGAACATCCTAACAGATGGTTCCTCTATCAAGTAAGATACATTTTTAATACCTTCATGCTTTTGGGCCTGAAATAAGGTAGGATCCCTGTTAGGCTAGGACACACCATTCATTTTCAAGACAACATTCAAAGTTTGCTTTCTCTGTGGAGGTTTCCCTGTCACAGGGAAGCATAATTTTTTTCTCCCTTCTCTAGGTTCAATTCTATTACATGTATCAGAATTCATGTCTCTTTCCCATTAGAGTGTGAGATGCCATTAAAAAATTTTTATGAGAACAGGAACTGATCTGTATTCTCAGTGCCTGACACACTGCCTGACCACTAAATG
Source organism: Cryptoprocta ferox (assembly GCA_028646485.1). Classification (NCBI taxonomy): domain Eukaryota; kingdom Metazoa; phylum Chordata; class Mammalia; order Carnivora; family Eupleridae; genus Cryptoprocta; species Cryptoprocta ferox. The sequence continues at coordinate 19,899,862 of CM053571.1, forward strand.
GTGCTCCATAGATGTTTCTTATTCATCTCTGTATCCTCAGTAACTAGCATTCTGCTGGAGACATGGTTGAGAATAACAATTGTTTGTTAAATTTGGCAATATTATGGTTTGCTAGTTCCTTGCAATGAAGGTCACATAGTTGTGAGATGTAATAGGGGCAAAAGATGCCTTAGGACAATGGAAACATTTTCATGATATTAAGAGATTGGACCTTAACCTCTACTTCAACTGCTAAATTCTACCCAGTGAGTCATTAGTGCCATACTGTTGGCCTTAAATAAAAAGCTGCCATCAGATTAACAATTCAAAAAATAACTATATAAATACAAAATTTATATTTTAATATAAAATATTTAATTTGAAATAATAAATAGCATGCTTTCCATTAGCCCTAGTGGCTAAAAGTTATCTGGCTAAATTAGATCTCACTAGTGCTTAGAAATTGCCAGGGTCTGGGTTGCCAAGTTCCAGATTCATCTCAACAAAATTCACCAATTTTTGTGTAACAAATGTATGCCAAGCACTGTGATAATGCTGGGAATAATCTTTCAGAAGTTAACAGATTAATGGAAGAGGCAGATACGTAAATAAATACATAATGTCCAATACTGGACAAGTATAAAAGGCTTAAGGAATAGAGCTGAGAGCCATTGAAAAGGCTGATTCTTGTTTCAAGTTAACACTTTCTCTTATTTTGAGAAATCTTTTTTCCTGTTTGAATCTCAAATTTGTCCATGCCAAAATTACCACATAACCACTATGAAAAACAAAATGAGAGATGTTTAGAACTCCAAATTTTGACTTATGCATTTACCCTTCTTACAAATATGCTGTCATTTGTTCTTTACATTTCCAACCCTTTTTTCAAAGTCAGTATCTGAACTGATAATCAGCTTACATTTGCTTCTTTAGAAAATTTAGTTCATCCAATTGTTTTCATTTGGTACCAAAACTAAAGCAATGAAATCAAGTGTATTTAAAGAGCAGAGACATAAGCACAGTATACTACATAGAGTACACCTTACTATGCTATTGTAAACTAGACACAACTCTACCATGCTAAGGATCTCTCATTTCTCTAACCTCCTTGATCCTATTTATCATTTACCTAAAACTAATTTCAATTTGCTACTCACAGCTTATACTTTCTCTCTCAACCAAAGGGCAGGAATCTGTGTTTTTACTAGATTTTTGCATTCCCTATAGCTGGTAGTAGAGCAACTATTAGACCATGGGGAGTGACAGGGGAAACATAGAAAGAGTATTGGGCTTTAAGTTGAATCAGCTGTGTTCAACTCCTGACAGTCTGCTGTGTCAGACTGTGTGACTTTGGGCAGATCAACTGGCCTCTCTAAGCCTGTTTCCTCATCTATAAAATAGAAGCATAGCACCCACCTTCTGTGGCCACTGAGAATGCAATAAGATGATGTGCATAAAAGCAAAGCATTGCGAATCACAAGATAAACTTTCATCCTGATAAATACAAACAAATTGAATATTTCATTTATGTCTGTTATGGGGATCAAAAAATACCAAAATATACCATAAATTTCAGAGGTTTTTTTTTATTTGAAGTTAATAGAACAAGTTGCATTGGTCTGTGAAAAGTTATTGCTAATTTCCTTAATGTTAAAATAGAAACTCATTCAATGCTAGCAATTTCAGTGTTGTCATTTTTTATCTTATGATTATTCCTATTTTTAATAAATATTTTAGCTTTAAAATCTAGTTTGCATAATAGTACATTAGGAATAATATAATCGAAGCACTAGAATTACATAGAAACAACCCAACCACAGGTTATAGCAGATATAATGTTCTGAAGCTTCAGTTAACATATATAAACACTGTAACCCTCATTAAGTAAATGAATCTCAGGAGACATTATTTTTGTGTATGTAATTAGGAAAATAATAGCAAACAAAAGAATATGAAATTGAAGAACAAAGAAAAGAAATTTCACATTATATTCTTTAAAGAATTCTTTAGGCATAAACAGGGCAACTTTGAGATGTTATGTTTCTCTAGAATTAAAAGGTACAATAGAAAGAAGAATATGTTATATTTGCACAAGAATAAAAAGTTATTCTGAAAGGTCATCTTGCAAGATCAGAGCTCTATGTGGTGTGTGGAAGACGCAATGTTCTGAAAATCCACTGGGAGAAACAAATTCATAAATATTAATAAATGGAAGCATCATTATAGATAATAAAATATGAAGCAGCATGTGAGTTTGAATGGTTTTTATTGTCACAATATGTGGTTGATGTTTGGGTAAAGTAATCTATTTATGAACTGGATGCATGCATATTTATTTATACAGCTCATATTCTAGAAAACTGTTTCTTGAACTTTTCTGAAACTTGCAAAATCACAAGTTCTGAAACCTATGTTGATTAAGCAAGTTTTTTTTCTTTTTTATTACCTATTTTTTACTCTGTAAGACCCTTACCATTTCTCACCTAGTTTTTGCATTGATTTCTTCATAGAGACCTGATTCTTATCTCAATCCCTCCAAACCTTCCTTCATATTATTGCTTGAAAGATATCTCTACATTACTGGTATGGTTATGTCACATCTGCTCACAACATTACAAAAGACTCCCCATTATATAAGAACTACATTAAACTACTTTTGTGGTGTTCACTGTCCTTAAAAATCTAGTAGTTATTACATTTCACTTTTACAAATATTATTTTTCAGCAAGATCAAGGTATTTGTGAGTCCTCTACATGGATGCTCTCACATACCTCCACATCTTTGCCCTTGTAATTTCTATATTATTATAATTTAATGGATATATCTCTCGGAATGCCATTCTCAAGCTTTTGTGGCTTGACAAGTTCCTAACCATCCTCCATGATTCACTTGTCAACTTTGCAAGCCTTTTCTGAATCACCAAGTAAACTCACACAAGAAGGCAAGCACATCTTTATGCATCTATTTCATTTTGCATACACATTCCTCATAGTCCTTATTACACTGCACCTTGATTTGGAATCCTTTGCTTATAGATCTTTGCCACTAGTCTGTAAGCATCCTGAGAACAAAGACAATATTTCCTTATCCCCTCAATAATTACACAGTACTTGGCACAAAGTAAGTATTCAATGTATATTTGTTAAATGGAAAGATCTCCTTTAATGTGCCTGTTGATCAGTAACTCATTTTCCCCTCCTGATCAATGGCCATAAAGTTTCAGTTAAGCAAGATAAAAGTTCTAGAGATCTGCTATACAACATTGTACCTATGGGCAACAACGTTGTATTATACACTTAAAATGTTATTAAGAAGATAGATCTCGTGCTAAGTGTTCTTACTACAACGGAAAAAAAAAAAGTCAAGATATTCAAGGAGCTGCCTGCCTGACTGGCTAAACCAGCAATCAGAAATACTGATTAGTTAAGATAAGGCAAGCAGTAAGACTTACAGACCTAGATGGTGCCTTGGAGGTTACCTGATTCAATTCTTCTCTTTTACCCCCAGCATCCTGGACAGATGGACGGAGGGATAGACACACACATACACACACACACACGCACGCACGCACGCACACGCACACGCGTGCGCACACACAATACATTCCAGAACAGGTAAAATAAAATCTGTCCAGGGCCAGAATCCATATTTCTTGACAATATACTGTCTTGCAAAAGGTGAAAATCTCCAACAATCTATTTCTCAGATCTTTTCTCTTCTTTCCATTTCTTCCGGCAGCACATTCTTTTTTTAAATCTTTTAATGTTTGTTTATTTTTGAGAGAGAGACAAAGTGTGAGTGGGGAGGGGCAGAGAGAGGAAAATACAGAATCTGAAGCAGGCTCTAGGCTCTGAGCTGTCAGCACAGAGTCCGACATGGGACTTGAACTCATGAGCTGTGAGATCATGACCTGAACCGAAGTCAGATGTTCAACTGATTAAGCTACACAGGTGGCCCTCTGGCGAACACATTCTTGAAAGCTTTTGCCTTCTGACGAGTAGCTCCCATCTTAGCTTATCCTAACATTGCTGGAAGACTTGTAAAGCACGATTTTGATGTTTTCCCTCTCCTGCTCAAAAATCTTCAGTGTCTCCCTCTTTCTTTTTCTTTTTTTAATGTTTTATTTATTTTTGAGAGAGAGAGAGAGAGAGAGAGCATGAGTAGGGGAGGGGCAGAAAGAGAGGGAGACACAGAATCTGAAGCAGGCCCCACGCTCTGAGCTTTCAGCACAAAGCCCAACATGGGGCTCAAAACCACAATCTGTGAGATCATGACCTGAGCCAAGTCGAATGCTTAACCAACTGAGCCATCCAGGCTCCCCAGTGTCTCCTTATTTTTTATAAAATAAAGAATAAAATGTTTAGCCCAGCATTCAAAGCCCTCAACATTTGATTCTTTAAAAGAAAAATTCTATTTCCCTTTAATGTAACCCTTAATCTGAACAAACTCAACTATTCAGTCTTCTTTGAGTGCATAACCTGGGCTTTCTTGCCTCAATCCTTTGCTTGAGCTGGTCCTTCTTTTTCGTACCTCCACCGTGAATATCCATATCTAATATCACTCAAGGCCCCACTTGCCAGCAAAATCTTCCAGAACCCTACCAACCAGAAGTCACCTCTCTTTCAGCTCTCTTCCATATTTTATTACAACTATCTATGTAAAGTTCATGTCTTCCTACTAGACTCTAAGCTTTCTAGGGGAAGGAACACACCTGATTCCTCTCTTCACTGCCTCCATAGTATCTTGCCCTTAAGTACATGTTAAACTAGTAAATCAATGATATATACAAATAACGCATCTTTTTAAAATGTATATTCTTTAAATCTATCAATAATGATAATTATACTTTCAGTGTTTAAGAAGAGAAAATACAATGACTATGGGATGCCAGCTTTTTAAAAATAATTTCCAATTTTTCAATTATTTTTCTTATATCACAAATGCAGAACTTCCTAAAAACTTTCCTTCCCAACCTCTGCTCTAAAACACTGATTTTATAAGTACTTAAAGTTTTGTTTTAGTCTTTCATCGAAGGATAATACTTTGGGAAGAAAGGATCTTGAGAATCATTTCTTCTCATTCATTCCTCCCCTCCCAACCACATAGAAAGTATCTCAGGAAAACAAAAACTTATCCTATTTTAAGACTCTTCTAAGATAAACTGCACAGAATTCCAGGAAATTGATCCCAAGCCTCTTAACCCTTTCTGTCACAGTATTACTCCATAATAAGTTCAACTCATACTATTATTTATTTTATCTCTTGAGAAGCAATGTAGCATAGTGATTTAGACACACAGCTTCTGAAATCAGACTTCCTGTCTGTCTCTGGGAAAGTTATTAACCACTCTGTGTCAGTTGTCTTATCGATAAATTTTGAATAATAATGGTACTTATTTCATAAGACTCTGCAAGATTTTGATAAAATCCTATATGTAAAGTATTTAGAACAGTGTCTAAAACCTAGCAAATGATATATAAATGTTGCTATAAATAATTGTGGTTTTTTTGCTTTGAATAGAGATGGATAATAGTTTGAGCCACAGTCCTTCATACATGAAGATTTTGAATAGTGAATCTTTTTTTTTTTTGACTGAATAATCATAGCTCCTTTATGCTGTTTTTTTATCTGACTAATTTTCCAAACTTTTAAAAATTCCTGCTTTGCCCTTGATCTTAGTATAGGGCAAAGAGTATTTTTAGTATTTTGCTACTACAAAGACATTTGAAGCAACCCTCTAAAAGCCTCACCTAGGGGCTCCTGGGTGGCTCAGTCAGTTAAGGGTAAGACTTTAGCTCAGACTGTAGCTCAGGTCATGATCTTGTGGTTTGTGAGTTTGAGCCCCACATCAGGCTCTGTGCTGACAGGTCAGAGCCTGAAGCCTTCTTCAGATTCTGTAACTCCCTCTCTCTGCCCCTCCCCCATTCACACTCTGTCTCTCTCTTTCTTTCTCTCAAAAATAAACATTAAAAAAATAAAAAATAAATAAAAGCCTCATCTATTTAACACACGTCTTTTTAGAGCCATTCACCATACTAGTCACAATGGGAATGTAACTTTGCATAAGATAGTCAAGCAGCCTGCCTTCATGAAATGCTTGCTTGCAGGAGCAAACTCTTTACCATTAACCAAATCACATACCACTCTTCCGAATTCTTTCTTCCAATAGGTCAGCATGTCCAGCTGGAAGCTTCTTATTGATAATCTCAGCTGAACGGAGGAACATAGCTTCAACCGCAGACCCTTTCAGCAAAGCAATCTGATCTTCATGGTCCAAAGTCTGAAATCCTGGATGAAGATGATAATCAAATCAAGTATCAAGGAACTGTGAGTGCTATATAACAATATTTCATCATCACTATCATCCCCATTGATAAAGCATTTCCTTAAAGTGATTTTATAATTGTTTTAAGATTGGGTAGTCAGGTTGAGTCATTAAATATCTATTTTTCTATCCCAAATAGAAGCTGACTTTTATCTTATTAAGTAGGATTTGTTGAATAAGTTGGGTAAAAAAGGATGTCATATCCACACCAAAAATACATATAATGGCAGAACAGGCTGATTCAGATGAAGTAACTCAGAAGTTAGAAGTAAACAGATTCTCTTTGGGCCATTATATTAGTCACATCTGGTGACACAGGGTCAACTCTGCAGAATGGAAGCATCCACAGACCAGAAAAAAATCTTTACACGTATCCAGCCATGGAAAGGAATTGACAGCCTGAAGGAATATAACATTACTTGGAAAATCCAAAGTCCTTCTCCAGGCTTATATGCCACATTCCCTAGCAGCCTCTCTGACATCATTTCCTCCTCTTCCTTCTTCTCGCTCACTGTGCTCCAGCCACACTGACTCATGGCTCTTCTGTGAACATACAAGCTTGCTTTGCCTCCGGAGTAAATGCCTTTCCCCAGCTATCGCCATGCTTTACTCCCCCCCACTATATGCAGAGACCCTATAATCGTGGTGACCCTACTAAAATAATACTCCCCAGAACTCACTAGTCCCTACTTGGTTTATTTTTTTTAATGTTTATTTATTTATTTTTGAGAGAGAGTTTGTGAGCAGGGGAGGGGGAGAGAGAGAGGAAGACAGAGAATCTGAAGCAGACTCCACACTGTTAGCACAGAGCCTGACGCAGGGCTTGAACTCATGGACCTGAGCTGAAGTCAGACACTTAATCTACTGAGCCACCCATGAACCCCACTAGTTGCTTTATTTTTACTCATAGAATTTACTACTACCTGATATAATAAATTTATCTGCATACTTATTAATCGTTTGCCACCTCAAATAGAGTATAAACTTCTTAAGGCAGAGACTTTGCCTGTTTTGTTCACTTTTGTATCCCAAGTGCCTAGCAGATAATTGATATCCAAGAATTATTTGTTGAATAATTGGATAACTGAATAAATGGGAAATAAACATTAGCTCCTATGCACATGTATACATACACATAACACACAGATAAACTAACACCATTAGGGTCCACATGGCTTAGAAAAGTATTAAGTAGCAATGGGAGCTTAGAGAAGAGAGTAATGCTAAGGTTTAAGAACCACTATCTTAGGAGTGCCTGGGTGGCTCAGTCATTTTAAGGGTCTCACTCTTGATTTCATGAGGTCATGATCTCAGGGTTCATGAGATCGAGCCCTGCATTGTCTGTTGGGCTGTACTGACAGCATGCAGCCTGCTTGGGAAATTCTCCCTCTATAAACAAACAAAGAAACAAACAAATAAATCAACTTTAAAAAAAAATCACTATCTTAGAGCTCCTTTGAAGGCGGGATCCATTCCTGCACGGTCTCCAGCACCCTGGACAGTGCCTGGCACAGGTTATGCTCCATGAACTACAAAATGATATGATCTCTTTCACCAACATCCTTTCATTATTGGTATTATATCACTATTATTGCTATTTATAATAATGTTGTCTTTTCCATAATTATTATTAAAATATTAATTTTAACTATATTGCTAGTATTGTTAAAATTTCTTTCTCAGGAGTTTTGGTCTTTTATTTCCTTTTGTATTTTAATTTTTTCTTCTGCTTTTCTCATTTTTTAAAAAGTTTATTTATTTTTAAGTAATCTCTACAGCCAACATGGAGCTTGAAACTCACAACCCCAAGATTGAGTCACATGCTCTCCCAACTGAGCCAGCCAGATCCCCCTGCTTGACTCATTAAACACACATTAATTATACTGTTTCCTCCACCTTAGGAACTAGTCTAAGCACTGGGAATAAAGAGGTGTGTTAGATATTGCTGTTGCTTTCAGATAAGCTACCTTTTATGAATAATATTTTTTTCTTCAATTATTTTGTGGTTCAAGACCAACAGACCATTTGAATTGAAAAACTCTCTTTCACAAACAACCAAAAATATATTTCTCCCTTTCCCAATTCTTCCTCCCACACTTTTCACTCTTGTCTAATCTTGTTTTTGATCAAGATTCCCTTCACCTTAATTAGCATATAACAAATTAAGTTCCTCTTTCATTGTTAATAAAGAAATGAGAGAATATTAATGTAAAAATGAAAATGAGAACTTCCTCCTCACATTTTATGAGTTTATGTAGGCTATCCATGACACTTTAATAAAATAATAGCATTATGCTGGCCAAAGAAGACAAATTAACCTGCCTAGTTAAAATCTTACAATAGAAGTTACCTTCTATAATTTAATATTACACTGTTGTGCTGTTATACAAGGTATTTATTATACTCTTCCAGATCATGGAATTCTATTGTACTAATATATTTTTAAAACACAGTAACAACTTAAATCTATTGGCTGAGATAGCATTGATAATGTAGCCAAAGGAATTGGGAAGCTGAGAGATAAGAATCTTGAATTCCAGTTTCTGTACTGGGCCCATCCAAATGACTATGGATAAGTTCCTCTCCCTTGTCCCACAATACAATTGTTCAGCAAGCCCTATCAATATTTGAATCCCTCTTCATTTTGTTCTCTTCCATCTTCCACTGCTCTTGCTTTATTTCAAGGCCTCTGCCTTGACTGGCGCAGTAGCATCTTAATTGATCCTCCTGCCTTTGGTCCCTCCTCCTTCAAATTCATCTCATACAAAACTGATCAAGTCATATCTGTATAGCATAAATCCCATAACTTCCCTCTCATACAAACAACAACAGAAAGCCACCAAAAACTCTACCTTTCAGGGGATGAGAATTAAATTCCTTACTTATGCCCTTATCAATCTGGCACCAACTTACCTTATGCCTAACCAAAGAGTCCACCACATTATTCTGTGGCCACACTGAATTTTTCTATCTCTAATAATCTTATTTTTGTTTATGCCTCATTATATTTTCACAAGTAGGTCCTCATTTTGGAAGGTTCCTTCTCTTCCATACCACCAGGACAACTCCTTTTTATTTTAGACCCAATTAAAATATGATTTTCTTTGAAGTCTCCCTGTCTTTCACAGGTACAAATAGAAATAACTTCCTCTCTGTTCAAACAGTACTTTGTATATAATATTTTTATTATAGCCTTTCTTAAATCACTCCCCTTGAAGGCAATCGCTACATACTAAGTATAGAATAGGTATCAACAAGAGCTTGTTAAATGAATAAATGGATGAATGACAACTTCACAAAGTCTCAATTTCTTAGTCTATCAATCTGGAAGAATTATTATAAGTAATTTCAAATATCCTATCTGGCTCTAACCTTTCATGTTTATAGTAGTTAGACATATTAATTTAAATCAGATATGAGATAATTCCTACTTTACAACCAACAGACCTGACTTTCTCAATGTCACAAGAATATTGCACAGTATAGAAGAAAAGTATATACATGTAAAAAATACCTGGCAGTTTTTTTGTGAATTCTACAAGAATCTGTACATGACTGGTAGCCATTTCAGTTAAAATGAGAAAATTTTCTTCTGCACTGAATTCTTCTTTTAACTAAATTTTTAGAAGAAAATCAAATGATTAATAAGTAGATAAAAGGATAAATCAACACAAAATCTTTAGGCTAAAGAATCAGAGTTAGATAATAAAATTTAAGATCCATCTTATATTTTTCAGTTCCTTGGAGAGCAATTACTATTACCAAGATAGATATGAAACTTCTTATTCTTTGTATAATGCTGCTAAAAGTTTAAATGTATAACTTATCAGCTCTAATTATTTCAAAGTAATAAATTAATGTATAAATTCTACCTCCAAGGTACTAAAAGCTCCAGAAAACATTAACTTTGAACCTATGTAACTAGATATTTGTACATACAATTTTATTCGTTATTTCCTGAGGCATCCTCTGTTTGCTATATGAATCCATAATATAATGAAGAAGATTCTGTTGATCTGGGGTGAGTTCAGTTTTCTCCTACACTGGCAAAAAAATAAAAGGTGTTAGGGAGGGTGGTTATAAGGCACTTTTCTTATATGTACATTCATCTGGAATAAACTAATCTCAGAAATTATTGATAAAAGCCCTAAATATGGCAGGAACTATGCACTCTGATACAGTGTGCATTGTAAGGGCTTACTCTGGGTCCTTGGTCAAGCCATATCACAGTTCACTAAATGGGTCCCAAATTGTTCATTTTTCTATCTGTAAAACAGGAATAACAAAATATTCATTTCATGTATTTCTTGGGAATAAATAATAGTCTAGTTTTGAACCCTATCAACCCCATTAATAGAGAAGTTCAGTGAAAGTTCAAGGTTTAGTCACTAAGGAAAAGTTCCCAGATATAACATAGAGAATCCACTTAAGGGCATTCACATAGAGCAGGAGTTGATAAACTATGGCCCATCTACCAAATCCACCTGGTTTTGTGACTTTCTTGGAACAAAACCACACACATTTGTTTATGTGTTGTCTACACTGCTTCTGCACTAAAATCGCAGAGTTGAGTAGTTGTCATGGAGACCTTGTAGTCAAAGCCTAAAATATCTGACCCTTTACAGAAAAAAAATATGTTTACCTAGCCCTGAAGTAGAAAGTCATCAATCTGGACAATTCAGACTCCAAATATCACTTTCTCCCTTACGAGCATCTTTTGAAGAGTGTGGATAATTGTGTCAACTCTTTGCTTCCTTATACCAAAGCATTATGGATGAAGTACTATGGCAAAATAATACTTTGATATAAAGTTATTTTTTTTCTCAAATGAATGCAAAATACTGTACTTTGGAAACTAAATGTGGAAGAAGTTTTCCTTGTTAGTAGTATAATAAATATTAAGAAAAGTGTGGCTTAAATAATCATGGATTTTTCTTTTACCAACTAATGGCAAATTAAAGTTCCTCCACATACCGTGCAGATTATCACAATGTGTTTAGTTAATCATCCAAGATGCTTTTGTCTCAAGTTGTTCAAAGGATTTCATGTATAAGAAATTTGAGCCCAAGAAAATTGTGAGCTCATTGGGAAAGGCTTTTCTCTCTTGTTCCACAGATGTGTATCCACCCAATTTTATTCATTGATAGGGGCTAATCCACAAACCTCTACTGAGTACATCTCCTTCCCACTTTATGCCTCCCTTCTCATGAACAGGGAAAAGAAAAAGGTCATCAAAACTCAACCTGAAAAATCCATCTTATACACTGAACTATTTCTACTAGCAACCTCTTGGTAGTAGGAGTGGAATGGGGCCAGGGAAATGGAAAGCTTTTACCTTTTACTTTATTTACTGCTATTATTTGAATTTCTAGACCAAAGCAGGTATTACTTTCTTGATTAAAAAGAAAGCCATTTAATGCACAATTGAAATGAAATTCTGCTTTTGGCTGTGGCTCTAATTTTAAAGCCTCCCAACCAGATCACTGAGGTGGAGAGCAAAGGCAAAAGAAGTATAAAAAAAATTAAATTTCCTTTGCAGCCCATTGACAAGTACTTGGGAAGGCAGGGTGACCTTCCTCCAGGAACTCGACTGCCTCAACGTTAATACTTCACTAGAGACAAAAGGCAACCTTAGCTTGACATTAGCCCGACCTCCAGGATCCTGTAAGTCTTCTTTAACATATAAAAATCCCTTTGGAAACTTCCTTTATCTCTACCCACCCCCTAAGATATATGTTAGCAATCAACCTCCAAGCATTTGCCCACTGATATACATATGAAGGGTCTCATGACAAGGGTTTACTAGACAATATAAATAACCCCTGAAGATCCTGGATACCTTGCTTCCAAATTCCTTAGAGACTTACACTATCTCTAACCCCGTCCCAACTCAAAAGTATATAATCAGTCATTCCTCATAATCCCAGTGCAGCTCTTGTCCACAGGTCCTGTTCCCATGCCTTAATAAAACCACCTTTTTTGCACCAAAGACATCTCAATAATATTTTGACTGTTCACTCCCAAACCCCAACATTTCACATTAATCACTACATGCCAGAAGTTCAGCTCCTGCTAGCTTTAACAGACACCATTGCATGGTATTACCCTGCATGATTTGGTGGTAGAGGTCACTTGTCGCAAATCTCGACCTTCGCTGTCTTCATTAATGGTCTGATCTGCATGCTGCTTCACGTTTTTTCTTAGTCGTTTAGATTTACACTGAATTTCAGTTAACAAGCCTGAAAAATAAAAAACAGAGACTTCACCACAAAGTCCTAGTGGGTGTGTGGTCATGAGGCAGCTGATGTGTAGTCTGCTCACATCTGTGCAATTTGGCACAGAGCTAGTTCCAGCCCTTTTGAATTTTAAGTCTTGGCCTTGAACAAGAAATTTAACCCTCTGTGAGTCTCACTTTCTTCACTTATAAAATAGAAGTAATATCTACCTGAAAGAGTTTTGTGTAGATTTAATATAATTGGTTTTTTTAATGTACTTTATATAAAGAAGTTGTAATACCAAAGCATTGTACAAATGCAAGGTATTACTCAATAAAAAGGGGAACAACACTCTCCCTATTACTGGTCCAGGGGACCCTGAAACCCAGTGTTTTACAACATATTATTATTTCTCATCCATGTTTATATAACTGTACCATAAAAAGCATAGTCAATTTCACATTAACACACATAAGTAAACACGTGCTGTGTAAAACAAATGTTAAAACATCCTTCAGGGAAATTTTTAAATCTTGTTAATTTTGAGAACTGTATAAATTATTGAGAACATAGAGATGAAAATAACTCAAGGGGACTTAGAAATTTTCTTTTGAATAATTATGCAATATCATCATTAATCTACACTTAACAGAGCTATAAAAAAAATAATGCAGAACAACCTTCCATAGTTGCATTTAACCTCCTTATTCTCTCAGTGTTAATGAGAAATTCTGGGAATTTCTTTGTCCAGGGCATTTTTTTTTTTACAAGATCAGATGAAAGCTCTGCATCTGTTACTGGACAAGCTTGTGTTCATAAATAATATTATAGACTTCTATAGGTGGAGTCATGAAAAATGTCTTCAATGCTTCCATTGGAACAAGTTCATATTTAAGTGATGAGCAACATGAACCATCCAATATCAAAGTAAGTGTTTCCATTGCAAGATTGGATTCCAGCAGTAGTCCCTCTTGCAGTCTCTTGTTTCATATGCTAAGAGGAGATAGTGATCATCTGCTATAAAACTTTCATCCACCCAGAGCTGGATTATTTACACTGACCTATTTTTCCCCCTCGTGCACACATTATTTCTCTGGGTCCATCCCAGTTGCCTGTACAGTTTGGGAACAATAGAATTGGAGTCACCTTCCAAAGGCTTTTATTCCATGTGGCATTCCCTCCCTGAATGTTATCATCCCCTTGGTGACATTTGTTTGTCATTTGTGTTTTGAGGAGGAATGGGCCATATCTCAAAATCTGAGTGGTCTATAGAATTTGCAGAATGAAAAATTAATACATTATATACTAGCATGCATTCCAAATTGATGAAGATTATGGTTCCCTCACAAAGCCAGCAGTTAATACAGTGTCTCTTTATCAGATCAAAGGGCCAAATTATATTAAAACTCACAGTAGTTAATTTCCTGTATAAACCTATACAAGTTGTTTCAAAGCTGCACTAAGAGAAGAAGGACTACTAATAAAATGACTTGGTTTAAAACTCTATTTAGACAATTCAGAGGCAGTTGTACCTTATAAAGCATTCTTAATCTTTCCCACAACTGTGAATGTTTATGCTAATTAAACAATAAGAAAGATATTAAATCAAAAATGGGAAAAACTTTTAGACTGTTGTCATTCTTGGAAGCTTATTAAAACACGTTATTTTCACTATAGATTAATGCCACCTCACTCCACATATGATTCCTTGCAACAATGAATAACAAAAAGCTGCTTTTTTCAGGTGAATAAAATGCTCTTTAGCTGACACTTAGGACAATTTCAGTGGTTCATTACCCTTTTCAAGAACTTTGATGGCTTAGTAAATCCCTTCTTTAATATGTGAAGTACCATTCTAATCATGTGAGTTACCTGCCATCTGCCTCCTTAGATTTTTAGTGAAATTTAATTGCTTGATGTGAATACCTGTATACATACATTCAGCCAACATTCCCATCTCTTTGCATTTCCTTAGGCGACACTCTTGGCACTTTCTTCGCATATACATGTCCATCACACAGTTTCCCCCGTTTTTACATTTGTACACGGCATTTTTGGTAATGCTTCTCCTGAAGAAACCTGTGGAAGAAACACAGAAAGGAATAAAAATGCTTCTAACAACTTCCACTCAGAAAAACACATTAGGATTAAGGGATGCCAGAGCATTTTCTCAGAAACCCCCTGGGAATACCCAGGCAATCCTCAGGTGGACTGGTGACAAAGATACCTTCAACTGCACTGCGTTGTCCAGAAGCCTGCTGTTTTCAATTTCTCTCTCAAAGATAAAGACACATTTGAACTGTAGCCTCTCTTAGGGAAAATCTTGCTTTGTTTTTTAAGAATGGTTACTTTATTGGGAGACCATCATGTGCCAGTGAATTCTAGATATCGGTGGTACAAAAGTAAATAAGTCATCCCTGCCCTCTTTGAGTTTACAGCCTGGTGGAGGGCAAAGTCATGCAAACAATCAAACAAGTGAAATTAAGTATTCCTGGGCTGTGCTGGGGCAGAGGAGGCAGGGAGAATGGTCAGTTCTGGGTGAAGAGATCAGACTTGGAAGCAAGTGCTGTGCTAATCCATGCAAAATGAGTTGCTATTTACCAGGCCAACTGGGAGAGGTCATATTCAAGGTTTCAGTTCAGTACTTAATATGCCCAGCCTAGTGCAGTAATACAAATGCCAACCTTGATTTAAAAGCAAACATCTCCCCTAAGGGGGTGTAGCTACCGTTGCCAGCCTGCATCAGTTAAGCTGCAGGTGGGGAGGGAACACAAGTGCCTTTCTTTCAGTTTCTCCTTTCTCCCACTTTCTACTTCTACTCTTTCTCCTCCACCTAGCTAGCCATAATTTCTGACATTTCCAGACTCAAGGTGGAGTGGTAAATAAGGAGAGGGTTTGCAGAGGCATGGGAAGAAGTGACAGGAAAGTGCTTACTTGGCTGGCTTGTGCCCTGCAAGTTTCTAAAATTGACTCCTCTCTTGGAGTTGGGTTCTTTAGAGAATGCCCACCACTGGGATACATTCCTTTGCAAGTCTTCAATGAGGACAAATATATCTCTATTCTAGCCCGTGGCTTGTATCCCTTTCTTCTGCATGTAGGAATTTGGCAATTTACCACCATCCTCTTTACTCTGGGTCCCTGCCTTCTTGTCATGAGCTTAAGATAACCCTGTGCCAGCTTTTTTTGGTCCAGCAAACTGTGGGGAGGAGAAATCTCTCCCACTTATCCATAAGCAGTCAGTTACCATATCTCCTGCCCTTTCAACTTCTCAGGTGAAAGTCGGATGCCAGTCTCCTGTGTCCCTCAGCTGAAGGGGATATGTGTCAATCTCCTCAAGTCATCCTGTTGAAGACCCTTTGGTTGGGCCTGGGGCAGGAGGGCGTCTTAGTGTATAGATTACACATGAGAAGGGCAGGACACATTCTCCTAATTCTCACAAAAGTACCATAATTTCCATGGTGGTCCCCAGAATAGACATCTGTATCCCCTGCCTGCCCCCTTTGCAATGGGGAATGAGATCTATAGCACGCTAGTCACATGCTCCAAAATCTTTAAAGACTATACTCTAGAATTTCCAACTCTGCCCACTTTGTACCCTCAAAATAGGTGAGGTTTTAACTATTTCTTGACTACTGACTGCAAGATGGGCTCACTTTGGATGTAGCAACTAGTGTCGTCACAACTGCCAAAACTGAGGCAGCAAGTTTCTATTTTAACAGGCTGTTGTAATAATAGCTAACATTTATTAAGCACCCACTAGCTTTTGTTCTAACTATTTTACCTGTATTTAGTTATTTAAACTCCATACCAATTTTATGATGAAGATAATATTATATGTCCCCATATTACAGAACATGGGAAAAATGCACAGAGAAATTAAGCATTTTGACCATGATCACATGGTTAATAAGTGGATTAGGAGGGTTCAAACCCAGGCAGTCATGGACCAAAGGCCACACTCCTAATCGCTATACCATAATTGTCTCCCTTGGGTCACAAGAGAGTAGAATAACAATATTAAGTACCTATTATCTGAAAGCTGTATTCTCTAACCTGGGAGACATCCAGATAAATAAGACATTCCTTGTCCTCAGGGCTTCCAACTTAGAAGACAGAAAAGTACATTTACAGCATAATATAAGATAGAGTGGTAGGATAGCTAAGTAAGTAATAAAATATTGGAATGTAGATGAAAAAGTGATCATTTCAAGGCCACATTATATGCTTATGAATGTTGTGCCACAATCAGGGGAGGCAGCAATTCCATCAGAGAGATGGAGACTTGCACATTTGTTATGACAATTTTTCCAGCAGAAGGCAATAAAAATTGTTCTAGTAAAATAAATATAACAATGTCTCAACATCTAGAAATCGAGTGTTTCGAGGAAAAGACATTATAGGGGTTAGGAATAGCCCTGATTAATTCCAGGTAGGGGATATCAGAGAATTCATGAAGGAAGTAGAATTTGAGCTGGATGTTGGAGAATAAGTAGAGTTTTGAAATATGGACTGTGAGGGAGGAAGCACATTCTGGGAAATGGGAAAAGGCAGCGAGTTATGGAAATTCCAGGGAAGAGTGGATAGACTATTTTGATGGGAGGGAAGAGGGTAGGGAGAATTAGTGAAAGGTGGGTGAAGGCATGCAGTAGGACAGAATATAAATGCCCTTCAATGCCAGGCAAAGGAGTTGAGTCTTTACCATGCAAAAAGAGAGAAGCCATTAGAGTGTTTTGGCAGAAGAGGGTGTGGCCTAATCTACATATTGGGAAAAATCCTTGGTGCAAGGTGAAGAAAAGGGGACAAGCCCAGAGGTGATTGGTGCCTGACCTGGCTGGAGGGTGAGAACAGGGAGGAGGTAAGGGAGGAACTCAGGACTTGGTAACTAACTCAACAAAAAAACAGAGGCTGAAGGAAAAGTTAGAGATAGCAAGGTTAAAAAAAGTCATAGACTTGCTTGTGAAATTGTCAGCTGGCGTAACTTTCAGTAGGAAAGATCTTACCATTTTCCTAAATGTCAAATCCAACCACACAAAGTCTAAAAAAAGATTCTGTGCTTCAGATCAACGTTGATATTGGGAGTGCAAATACCAAAGCATACATTTTAAAAGAGACTCTAAGCAAGGAAAGGAAAGAAGGAAGGAAAGAACGAAGAAAGGAAGGAAGGTAGGAAGGAAGGAAGGAAGGGAAATTTTATTTCCTGGTACCAAATCATTGAGCTCAATGACCATATTAGTCAAACTGCGTCAGTCTTCCCACAAATATTCAGCTCTTCCCAGGAATGATTCAATTTAAAACCACCATAGATACTGATAGCTCAATAGTTAACAGAAATAAACCTCCTTATTCCAAGATGAATCAAAGGAACAGTGCTAGGACAATTCTGCAGGGTTTTTTTTTTTTTAAACTCTGGTATTAACTGAGAAAGAAATCATTATCATCTCAATAGCTGAATTAATTAGCTTTCACTCTTAGGTGGCAACACAATACTATCATTATATCACTTAAATATGGGTACATATACTGTATTTATACTTATGCAAATCTATCCATGGACATACCTCTGCCTCTATCTTGTGCATATTTAACAATGCCCAGAAAAGTCATTTGAAAATGAATGGAAAGGAAATTCACTGAGGAACAGGGGCTTCCTGGTAATGAAAGATGAGTAGACAGAGCTGGCATTGCCATCTGAGGAATGTGTAGTGTGTAGTGCTGGGGGGATTCCTGGAGAATGTCTATAGGATAGTAAAATGGATCCCTCACATTTCTGCTTCTCTGCTTCTTTATACAGATATAACACACATACCATACCCTACTTACAACTCATATATACATATGTGTAAGTATGCACACATATGCTCACAAACATATGTGCACTTGTACACATCAGACTCCAGTTATTGGCAGTAGCTACCCATTACTATGAAATCAGTAAAATATTGGCTGTTTAAAACTTTGATGGTTCCCACACTTTTTACACAGCAACAAATCCACAGAGCTGAATAACTAGTGATCTTTACAGTCAATATGGCCTAAATAGAGTCTGCCTTTAGGTCTATCTAAGCACATTGTAGAATAATAAGGACTCCTCACCCACTTACATAGAACTTACTTTGTATCAGGCACTGTTCTAAACACTTTGCTTATGATGTTTCATTTACTATTCATAACAATCCTATGAAGTACATTCTATTATTATCTCCCTCTTACAGCTAAGGAGACTGAGTTACACAGAGATGAAGCATTTGCTCAAGGTTGTACAGATAATAAATGGTGGAGCTTAGATTTGAACCCTGATAGGCTGAGTTCCAAACTATGTGCTCTTAATCCCTACATTAGGTTGTCTTTCTAGTAAGGAGTTCATATTGCTGAAAATGGTCTTTAGACATTAATCTCCCCCAATGCCACACCAAGTGTTAAGTGCTCCAAGGTTTCTTGTCTATATCCAAAACTGTTCAAAACACCCTACTCTCCCTCCTCCAGCCCAGGGGTCTTTTCCACCACAGATTCACTATTAGGAAACTGCAATTGCCATGGACAAGAGAGGAAGGAGCCAATATAAAAAGGTAAGCTTTGGTCTCCATCACACAATTTCTTAGGCTTAAAGATCTCAGCTCTTCTTGAGCTGCTTGCTGAAATTTTTAGAACTTGATAATAGACTCCTGATCACCTGGCAGGAGCTGTTTCATACTATTGTTTTCAAAAAAGCAACCCTCAAACTTCTGAAATGAAGTTGATAAAAAATTTTTTAAGTTTTTCTTTTAATTCAGTAGTTAACATACAGTGTTATATTAGTTTCATGTGTGTAATACAGTGAGTCAACATGTCTATACACCACCCAGTGCTCGGCACAAGTATACTCCTTAATCCCCATCACCTATTTCACCCATTCCCCTACTTCCTCCCTTCTGATAATCTTCAGTTTGTTCTCTGTAATTAAGAGTCTGTTTCTTGGATTCTCTCTTTTTCCTTTTGATCGGTTGTTTTTGTTTCTTAAATTCCACATATGAATGAAATCATATGGTATTTGTCTTTCTCTGACTTATTTCGCTTAGCATAATACTCTCTAGCTCCATCCATGTTGTTGTATATGGCAAGATTTCATTCTTTTTTATGGCTGAATAATACTCCATTATATATATATATACCACATCTTCTTTATCTATTCACCTATTGATGGACACATGGGCTGCTTTCATATCTTGGCTATTGTAAATAATTCTACTATAAACATAGGGATTCATGTATCTCTTTGAATTGTATTTTTTTGAGTAAATACCCAGTACTGTGATTACTGGATCATAGGGTAGTTCTATTTTTAACTTAAAAATTTTTTAAATGTTTATTTATTTTTGAGAGAGAGACAGAAAGTGAGGAGGGGAGGGGCAGAGAGAGAGGGAGACACAGTATCTGAAGCAGGCTCCAGGCTCTGAGCTGTCAGGACAGAACCTGACACAGGGCTTGAATCCACAAACTGTGAAATCATGACCTGAGCTGAAGTTGGATGCTTAACTGACTGAGCCACCCAGGTGCCCCTATTTTTAACTTCTTGAGGAACCTCCACACTGTTTTCCATAGTGGCTTCACAAGTTTGCATTCCCACCAATAGTACAAGAGGGTTCTGTTTTCTCCACATCCTTTCCAACACCAGTTGTTTCTTGTGATGAAAATCATTATTGACTATTTAGTTAATGCTAATAATTAATTTTAAGTTTTTTGCCCTTAAATCTGTTGGGGAGCCACACAGAGACAAAAAAAATTCACGTGAGTTTTCCAACACTTACTTTTACCAACTATAATCCCTACTGATTTTTTTCCTCAAATAAACTTTAAAAGGACTGACTTTGAATTATTTGGGGAAGTTGCCTGACATCCTTTCAAAGTAGACAAATCTACAAACAACTTAGTAGTCAAAGGGCATTCATCAAACTTCTATACTCCCTTCAGTCAAAAAAAAAAAAACACAAAGTAAGAGAAAAGTTCATGAAACAGCATAGTCTCTAAGAGTTAGAATACAAATCCCTCAGTGTATCAAAAATGTTGATGAATCTCTGAAAGCTAGGAAACAGAGTAAATTTGTGAATAAACATTGCCCAAGACAGGTGCAGAAGAATGCAGAATTAGGGCAATGGAGACAACTCTCAAGTTCAGATACAAAATGCTGATGGCCTACAAGCATTCAGAGGGAGCCCTGTACTAAGTCAGGAGTTATCTAACCAAAACTTGAAGAGAAAATTCCACCCCTTGCTTATTTCTGCATGGCCTGCAACCTAAGAATGGTTTTTACATTTTTAGTGGTTGGAGAAAAATCAAAAGAAAAGTATTTTGTGGTATGTAAACATTTTTGACGTTCATATTTTAGAGTCCATAAATAAAGTTTTATTGGAACTCAGCCAAGCTCACTTATATGCATGTCTGCTTTCACATTACAATGATAGTCAAATAACTGTGATAGAGACTTTAGTACCTACAAAACCTAAAATATTGACTATCTGGCCCTTTACATAAAGTTTGCCATCATCTAAGCCATGGATGACACTAGTATTTGCATGCAGTCTCAAGCAATGAATATAAACCAGAGTGGGAAGGCGATGCTCAGAAGGCATGGGGAGTCCCCATGCCTAGAAGATAAGGACCAAAACATTCTATCCAAAACACATCATGTCCTCCCTCCAGATTGCTAAAAGCAGCTTGCACAAACACAAACAGCATCCTCAGAGGGGTGAACAGGGAATCTCAGAGGCTCCTTAATGAGACTACCGTCCTTTCTAAAGTCATTTGAGAAGTGCCTTTGTGGGAGTTTGCCTAGGAGACAACTCTGAATCTATTCCTCCTTTCACCTTAACCTATTAATAGAAGGTGCACGGTCAAAGTATAAGACATTGCAAGGCAAGCTTCCACAAAGGCATTTCTTAAATTATATATTTTAATGCTCATATATATCATTAGAAATGAAGATACTTAGATGTCTCATTATTTATTTTTTAAAAGTGATATGACTAGTGATTGTCATTTCTATGTGTGCAGGGGGCTGATAACCCTACTTAGTTATTAAGAGGATGGTCTATTGTGTACACAAGTGAGTGTTGTTCAATGATTTATAGTTGTGAGTGCTTTGGGAAAGTACGTTGGTGGAAATCATTCTGTTAAATGATCACTGGTTTAGATTCACCATCATCTAGATTTTGTTTGGTTTTCTCTTTGTTGGTGTGTTTTTTCCTTAAACACAGAACCAACTTTTTAAACACTCATTTTCCTTGCATGTACTTTAGTGCTGATGGTCTTCAGAAAGTCACTGACAGCAGGTACAAGAAAGGACAGCACAAAGGGCAAAGGATAGCTCAGGAGTCCTGCAGATTTGACTACCCACTCTACCC
This sequence comes from Cryptoprocta ferox, assembly GCA_028646485.1. Lineage (NCBI taxonomy): Eukaryota > Metazoa > Chordata > Mammalia > Carnivora > Eupleridae > Cryptoprocta > Cryptoprocta ferox. The sequence continues at coordinate 19,921,759 of CM053571.1, forward strand.
CAATCTTTCATAGCTGTGAGGCGTTGGCAAGTCTCTGAGTGTTGGTATCTTTATTTGCAAAATGGAGATGATAATACCATCTACTGGAGCCACTATAAGAATAAATGAATGAAACAGTCTACAACAGAATGTCATAACATAAACAGAAAGTCATTACGTTCCCCAATTTGTTTGAGTCCATTAATGTATTTTTTCAATAATTTTAGCAATGTTATATGAAAGGATAATTTACTGAGTGATTCATGTTTGCTTTGTTCTTGCTCCTATTATTTTTTTGGGTTTGTGTTTTTTGGGAGGTGGCGGTGCTGGTTTGATATCTCTCTCTCTCTCTCTCTCTCTCGCTCTCTCTCTCTCTCTTTTGCTTTTCTTTCCCATCCCAAGAGGGTAGCCATCTTTCGACATTCACTTAATAAAACACAAGGTAAAGTCCCTCTCTAAAAAAAAGATAACTCTCACGTAGAGCTTTTGTTTACAACCCCTTATTGAAAGGGTTATACTTGATCATCTCAAAGATGATAGATGTAGAGGACAGTGCTTTTAGATGGGGAAAATGAAGGGAGGGGTAACAATGCTCTGCGTGAGCTTGATTTTGCAGTCCTTAAGAGCCATTTAAACTCCCAGCTAGGCAAACTCCCAGGAGTTGAAGGCTTATGCCAACTAAAGGTTTTTTAGTCCTACTTTCAAACCTACATATTGCTTATGTATTTAGTTTAAACATTTTTTCCTTGCTTAAATGTAATTTTTGCCTTAAGTTTGTCTTGTGTCATTGCTATGTATTTATTTGAAATTTCCATTTTTATCCACCGGAAATCATCCTTTTACTATTTAAGGGTGTTATTCTTGATACCATTTCATTGCTTTTATATTTGCTAATCTTTTATTTTTTTCCTTTCTGTTTTCTCTTTTTGTTTATTTTAACTCAGTTATATAAACTGTTTCCCTCCTTTGCTTTAAAATAGTGATGAAGAGAGCTGGAATTTTGTCTGTGTTGTTCACCATTGCATCTCCTATACTTAGAATAGTGCCTGGCATATGGTTGGTACTTACAATAGTTGCTGAATAAACAATTGAATTAATGAATTCAAACTATCAGAAGCTAGAGACTTAACTAATTAATTAATAGGAAGAGAGATAGTTTTGAAGATAGTATGTGATCAAAATTTGGGAGGCTGGATAAGCGGAAGAATAACAATAGTAAAATAATAAGAATTCACCAACAAAGCAGCAATAACTAATGCTTACTGAGCACTCAAGTGTGCCAGGCATCGAACTAGATCTTTCAAAAACAATGTTTCATTTTTTTTTCTTCAAAACAACAATAGTAATAAGAGTGGCCATTTACAGAGCGTTCATCATAGGGAAGTACTATGTTAATTGCTTTACACACATTACCTTGTTTAATCTTCCCACCAGCCCCTAGGTGGCTACCTCAAAGGGTTGTCCCAAAGATTAAATGAGTTAGTACATGCAAAGCCTCCAGATAAAGCCTGCACATAATAAGCATTTAATATATCTATCAGCAGCATCACCATAATCTTCATCTCAATCTCCTCCTCCTCATTATTATTATCATCCTTATTTTATAAGTGAGAAGGCTGAAGCCCAGACATACAGTAACTTGGAATAGCCAGGAAGAGAATCTGCCATGGGGGAAGGGTCAGATAAAATTCAGGTTGTCTGCTGTCAGAGTCCTACTCTTCTTGTGATTTTTTAAAAATTTTATTTATTTACTTTGAAAGAGAGTGAAAGTGGGGGAGAGGCAGAGAGAGAAAATCCCAAGCAGGCTCCATGCTGTCAGCACGGACCCTGACTCAGGACTTGAACTCACGAACCATGAGATCATGGCCTGTGCCGAAATCAAGAGTCAGACATTCAAACGACTGAGCCAGATAAGTGATTTTTAGAACACTTATTACAAAAGGCTTTCAATGCTGTAAAATATTTTAACCCCACCCCCTTGCGTCACACTTTAATTTAACTATAGAGTTCATTAGGGTTATTATCAGATCTTATAAAATCAAACTTCAAAGTCAAATAGGATTTCAGGAAGTTTGTGTGTGAGTCAGGGCACCTCAGCCCTGACCCATAAACAAAGGGCCCACTGGAAACACTCTGCATCTCTTCTACACACCAGAATAGTTTCCACAACTATGGAGTCTTTTCTAAAACTTCAGAACTAAGAATGTATTCCAAAGGACAATTGGTCACCCACTTACTCATAAAATGCCTTTTAAGAATTCTTCCAATCTGTCACTGATAAGTGCAGGGTCTCCTGGCCTGGAGATGGATGTGACTGACACTGACCTATTTGAAAATGCGTCCATTCGAAATTTCCAATCAGATGCAGATCAGTTTTGTTAGTTGAGGCTTGAAGTTTGAATCAAAATTCATCTAGACATTAGCACATTTTCATATTCTTCACTGATAACTGGGGGAAAAGAAAGCTCTTGATTTAATCTAGTGCTGACCAAATGGCAGTCACTGTCACTGCATTATGCTTGTGTTCTTGCAATTATTACTTTTAAAAATGTATTCAAATGTCTCTCATTGATGTCATAAATATCTACAATAAAACATATATTAAAATTAAAATATTTCTAACAGAAAGTTATAGAGACCAATGAAATCAGGATGTTTAACCATGATCTTTGCTTTGTTTTTAAGTTTTAAAAAATTTTCTGCTCTGTGTGTGTGTGTGTGTGTGTGTTTGTATCACATGCTTGACAGATCTGCAGTGAAGTCTTAAAATAAGTGAGCTGCCAGGATCTTTAAAATAAAAAATCTGGGGCACCTGGGTAACTCAGTCGGTTAAGCATCCCACTTTTGATTTCAGATCTGGTCATGATCTTACAGTTCTGTGAGTTCAAGTCCCACACTGGGCTCTGTGTGGGACTCGAGCTTGGCGCCTGCTTGGGATTCTGTCTCCCTCTCTCTCTGCCCCTCCTCTGTTCTCTTTCTCAAAAATAAATAAACTTTTAAAAATCTTATAAAATATAAAAATTTAACTTAATTCTATAAAGACCCTGTAAAATAGATACCATTTTTTTGCAGACTGGAGGCTCAGAAAAGGAAAATATTCCATAAATTAAGGACTGGCTAGCTGGATAGCCACTGTACCTACTTCTACTCTATTGCACATTCTCTATTGTAAAGGCAAGAAAACTGGACACAATCTTTCCCAGACTCCCTTGCAGCTAACATTGTGGATATGATTTAAGCTCTGCCAGACAGATCCCCTTGTAAGACTGTTGTTTCTGCTGGCAGAAGTAGGACTGTGGAATTGTGCTGTGCAGCATATTGGGTTCCAGCTGCTAGCTTTGAGGATGTTAAAAGGCAAGACATTCATTCATCATGTGTATGTACAGACTTAGCTAGCACGCCATGGCTCTGGAGCCAGTAATTATGGTGGAGACAGCTTCCTGATCCCTAGATGGCAGCTAAGGTGGTGTCTTTCTGGAGCCAACAGTTCTGTGTTAGCTTCCTGTTTCCCCATCTTGTTCACTATAGCAATGGCCCTGGCAGGCCAGTTCTGCAGTGTGCGCACTGAGCATCCTCTTAGAGACCCAACATAGAACTAGCTTCTGTGCCCTTCCAACTTCTCCTGCATTCATTCCTTACTGCTTGAAGTTTTGGTTTCTGTTTTATTTCACTGAACTCTGACCGATATATTAAGTAACTGGCTTACGCAGCCAAGAATTACAGAGTCTAGATTCAATGCATGCCTGTGAAACCCCAAAGTTCACACACTTCCTTTGATGGAAAGCTATGGAGTAAAACTCATTTTGTATCTTGTAAGCACAGACATCCAAAGGGTGCTGGGTGAGGGGACTAAGTTGGCCAATCTGTTAGGCCTGCCTGGCATGGGCTCCCGTTTCTTCCCCTTGTACTCTACTCTATGCAGTGAACATCCTCCCTATTCACTAAGCCAGGATCATTTTCATTTGTTTCCTTAAGAGAACATATACAGAGCACAAAGGAGCTCATTATTGGTTTTTAGTCACCACAGTCTAAGCCTCCAGATCTCAGACACTAAATTTCCCAAAGTTGGGAGAGGTAGACAAAGAAAGAGGAAGTAAAAAGAGCCAAGACATATTAAATACATGAGAAAGCCCTGAGCTCTGTCCCTCCCCTCTTCATGCCCAGACTGCATCCCGGGACGCATGTATTGAAAGATTATAGAAGCTCTGTGTCATTCGGGAATCCTAGAACAGAAAAATCCTTGTGCCCTTTCCTGGAGACAGCCCAGAGAGGCACCTGGGGTTGCCTGCATGCAGGGTGGCAGGGGAGCAGATAAAGTGGCTGCATGGTTTTTCTGGGCAGCCAGGCCTTCCAGCAGGACACTGCAGGAGCATCAGGAAACCACACCACCTGAGTTGCAGGACAGCAGGCAGGCCAGACGGGAAGGAGGAATGTACTCAAGACCCCAGGATGGAGCCTCAGAGACCTTTCACACTGGTCACTGAAGACCAGCTAGAACAACACCCAACAGATGCTGGACCATGTTAACAACATTGGAGACCAGAGACCCATCTGCAGTGCCCAATCCCTCCATGACTCTGGAGAATCACAGAATTTAGACAAAACCCCAGAGAAATGTGGGAGTTTATTTGGTGGGGGTGGGGGTGGGGGTGGGAGTGAGTAGAATAATCCTGAATTGAATGAAATAAACGTTCCACTAGGGCTTGAAACTGAATTCAATCCAGCTACACAATATGAGTTTACATTTCCTGTATACATGCCCTGACTCTTGTGCTTTCTCACTATATAGCTTCTTGTTAATTCTGATACTCACCCTCAAGAGTCATTGATCCAGAACAACTTCAGCAAACTACAGCTAGGTCTATGAGCCAAATTTGGCCTACTGCTTGTTTGTTTTTTTTTTAATATCCTTGCCTATTTTTGTAGGTTAAATAAAGCCATGGCTATGTTCCTTCTTTATGTGTTTGCAGAGTTGAGTAATTGTAACAGAGACCGCTATGGTACAAAGCCTAAAATATTTACTCTCTCTAAAGAAAAAAAAAAACAAAGCCAACCCCTGGTGTAGCACATGGGCTCATCCTGGCTCCATCTCCTCTCCTCCCTTGCACTCTGGTCCTTTTGCTCAAACCATTGGAGCAAAGTCTCAAATCAAAATCAATGAAAAAGCTCTGCCTTTTTTGCTCTCAAAAATTATATCTATATCCAGCTTCAGCTTTTTATTCCTGAACTCTCCCAAGGATGAGTTCTCTTTTGACCACTTTTCTGTCCCCTTCTGTCCTATAACCCTGAACTTTCCTGGTAGCCCCCCACCTCTGGCTTCCTTCTTTATCCTTTAGGGGATTCTCTTCCCCTGCCTGCTTCTAAAGTCAGTGTCTTTTAGTGTTGTCCTAGGCACCCTGGTTTCACTCCAGTCACCCTGGATGCCCCAGATTATTCTCAGGAGGACCAGGTTTCCCTACGTGCTCACTTGTAAGGAGGTGAACCAACCCAGATTACTGACTTCAGGGGTCTATTCCCTTGGCCCAGACAATACCAATAGTTCGGCCACTGAATTAGTCAATACTAGCCTTGAGCAAATAGCTCAAGGAGTAGAATGATCACTTAGTAGGCAAGGATTAAAAGACATGGTAGCCTTGTGGTTGATAGCAGAGGCTCTGGAGTAAGATTCATAAGCTGTACATTTGAAGCTCCACCTCTAATTAGCCGTGAAGTCTTGAGTAAGTTGATTAACTTCTTGTGCTACACTTTCTTCATCTATAAAATGGGAATGAGTATTAGAACTAATAAGTTTACTGCGAGGTATAATAAATACATTATATAATAAAGTGTTATTCTCGTTGATCTTAATTTTAAAAAAACAATAACCTGGGGCACCTAGGTTAAGCGTCTGACTTCGGCTCAGGTCATGATCTCATGATTCATGGGTTTGAGTCCTGCGTGGGGCTCTGTTATGACAGCTCAGAGCCTGGAGCCTACTTCAAATTCTGTGTCTCCCTCTCTCTCTGCCCCTCGCCCGCTCACATTCCCTCTCTCTGTCTCTCTCTCAAAAATAAACTTTAAAAAATTAATAAAATAAGAAAAAACAACCTCCCCCCCACACACAAAACCCACAATCCATAAATTTTTTTTAACCATGTGTGAGGTTGTAAATAGGACATTGTTTATATATAAGCTAAATTCTCTAAAAGGCTTTTCCTAGAGATCTGTAACAGGTAGGAGCAGAGGACGAGAAAATGGGAAGTTATCTGGGAAAAGGGAAGAATGCAGTCTGAGATATCTCAGCAACCAATATAGTAAAACTTAAACAAGGAGAAGATGACCAACCAAAGAAACTTACCTTTGCACCCCTCACAGGTCAGTGCATTATAATGGTATCCAGATGCTCTGTCTCCACAAACAACACATAATTCATCCCCTTTTATTCTCCCTGTTGAGGTACCCATTCGGGCCCTTTTTGTTACAGGAATCTCTGCTACCTCAATCTCTCCCTGGTAGAGAGTCTCAGCCGGCATTCGCCTGAGTTCATATATTCCAGGAGAATACCACTCTTCAGGCTGCTGGGGATAGAAACCCAGGTTGGAATAATAGGACGATGAGGAAATCTGTGGTTGAACTTGGGGAAATGGAACATTGTTGTATTGTGAGTATGGTTCCACTTCTAGATTCTGTCCCAAAGGACTTGCTGCTTGTTCTGTTAGTACCCCTGAACAAAACAAGAGTAACAAAACTGGAATTAATGTCTAAGATGAGACCAGAATTTAACTATATAAAAATTAACAACTTTTTTTTACAGCCAAAACACACCATAAAAAGGATTTAATGACAAATTACAAGCTCAGAATAATATCTGCAACATAAAAGACAAAAGATTCATATCATTAATATGTAAAGAGCACTTGAAACCAATACGAAAAATTCAACAGCCTCATGGAAACAAATGATAGAGGATATGAATGGACAGTTTTTAGAAACACAAAGTGTTTTTATAAGAATACAAAAATGCATTCACCCTTACCGATAATTAAATTTAAATTTAAACTGCAATATAAAATATGACCACGTTCATCCTCAAATGAATAAAGGTTAAAAATCCTTGACAGAACACACTCTTAGAAAAGCAAACATTCTGGGAGGGTAATTTTTCAATATCTTTCAGTATCTAGAACTCAAATACTCTTTTAATACAGCAATTAGACTGCAAGAAAATTTTTATTTTATTTTAGCATTTCATTTCATTTCAAGAGACAGCATACAAGTAGGGGACAGGGCCAGGGAAAGAGAGGGAATCTTAGGCAGGGGCTTAAGATGCGGTGCTTGATCCCATGACCTTGGGATCATGACCTAAGCTGAAATCAAGAGTCAGACGCTCAACTGACTGAACCACTCAGACACCCCAAAGAAATTTATTTTAGAGATAGGTTTGCATCTATGTGAAATGTTTCTGCAAAAATGTCCATTTGCAGGAACATCTGTAAGAACTATGAATCAAAAACAATTTAAATATCCACCAATAGGAGTCTGGTTAAATGAATTACATAATGTCCATGCACTGAAATACTATGTAAATATGAAACAATGATTTAGATCTGTATGTACCGATAAAGAAAAGTTTCTGTGATATGTTACTTTTTGAAAACATTAAGCTATAGAATAATGTATAGATTTATGTGGGTATTAAAAAATGTGTGTGGTATGTGTGTGTATGTGCAAGGCAAATTTCTGTATGTTACAAAAGTAACTGGATGATGTGGACTGGAAATTAGATTGTTGAATTGTTTTCTGGGGTAGGAGGTTGCACAGTCTTTATACCATTTGTAATTTTGCCAAGTATATTTATATTTTAATCATTATAAAACAAGAAAGGAGCTTTTTAAAAAAGGATGCAGTGCCTAGAATTGTGAGTGTGGTTCAAATCCCAGTCCCGTTACTTATTTTCAGTGTGCATGTTGGCATTTATTTAATGTCTTTAAGGATCAAATTTTTCTTCATAAAATAGGGAAAAATATCTACCTCATTAGGTTGATATAAGAATTAAACAAGATAATGCATACCAAGCACTTTGCTAAATGTTGGGCACACAAGGAGTGCCTGATAAGTTATAATTGCCATTAAATTATTAATAATAATTATTATTATTCCTATTGCCATTATTACAAAATGAGACTTTTATCTATAAAATCTGTAGGTGTTAGAAAACTATCAGGTTGTGAAAATGCTTCTATTTCCTAGAAGCATAAACTATGACTCTTTAGAAAATAAAAACATTTAAGCTATGCAAAGCACTAAAAAAGTTAATAAACATAAATGAGATATGAGAGTATACAAATGTGTCTGATCCTTCAAAGCATAGTCAGGCAATCTGAGACTGAAATTCCAACTCCATCTCCTATGAACAGTGGGACTTTGAGGCACTGATGAACCCTAGTTCTGAGAGCAGCAAGCCTGAGATGAAAATATCTATGTCAAGGGTTATGCTGGGGAATGAATGACATAATACAGATTCACCGTTCTTCACCTGAAACCCTTGGTGTCACAGGTGTTTTGGAATTCAGAATTGTTTGTGTTTTGGAACAGAATATAGTGTTATTTTTCCCAGTGTGGTCTGGGACAGAACTCAGTATCAAACACAGCACTCTTTTCTACAGTGAAATGTACAAATATTCATACTAAGAGGAATAAAAAAAAGCCACAGATATCCTCACATCCATTCAGGTCAGGTTTTGCCACCAAAGAAGTTTGTGTCAAACTTTGGATAGAAAGAACGTTTAGTTATTAGAGCATTTGGAATTTAGAATTGTCAGATAGGGACTGTGGATCCATGTATCTATACATGTGGAATATTTTGTGCAGTGCTCAAAAAATTGTTATAGATGTGGTTGTTATTACTGCCACAACTACTACTGTCAGAAAACTCTTAGAGACTCCTTCCTAATGCCAGGCACTTGTATATTTTCACCTTTCTCTCACAAAAGCCTATGAGGTGCATAACATTATTATCCTCATTTACAAATGAGTAGCCTGGGGCACAAAGAAGTTAGGCAACTTTACTCCTACCTACCAAAATAGCTGAGATTTGAACTTGGATAGTCTGACTTCAAAGCATTAGTAGTCTCTGGGCAAAGACATGTGCTGCATCACTCAGATAATTTCAGATGTGTGATGCTTTAAAGCATGATAGTAAACAGTTTTCTCTTCCTCCCTTTGGACTTCACTTGGTTAGTCCCTTCAATGGCTCTGCTTGCAAGTAAGCTGCAACCAGGCGTGCAAGGCTCTGCATGATCCTACCTTTTATTTTCCGGCCACTTCTCATGTTTTGACTTTATTCCTTGAAAATGCACTGCTACCTCCAGACTCGGGACCTCCCTTCTCCTCACCCATACCCTGCCCCCACCCGGACTCCTTCCTAAGCCTGGAAACTTCTGCAACACAGCCATCTGCTCATAGAGCTTCATCTCACAATTCTCCACTTACCTCTAAATTTCTTTATAAGTATAAGCTTCTCTTGGGAAGTCTTCCCTGACTCTGTATATTCCTGGGCATCCTGAATCTAGTTACATGCTACTTACCAATCCTCTCTGGGCTGCCCTTTGCTCATCTGTAAAGAAAAGACTTCATGTTGGATGACCTTATACTTCTTCTTTATATCTAAAATCTCCAAAGTATATGACTAGTAGCCTATAGGCCTGAGAATTCAGGGATCATTTACAATGGCAATGGGGAATATATGCATATCAAAAGTTTGTTGAAAAGAATGCTTTCTGCATTGACCCAGAAAAAGATGGTTGAAGCACAGAGTATACACTATCTGGGCAAAAATTAACTTCCTGTCTTTTATGCCTGACTTCTGCATATAAAACCAGCATTGAATCAGTATATCTGACAGACAAAAAGTTTCAGCAGTGGTACTTTGTCTTATTACCACAAAATGGAAGAATATGAAAATATGATATTATCACAGCAAAAAGAAAAGATAAAACATAAGCAAAATCCTGATCTATTTCATAACCAAAAATTACTAAAATTTGTAGAATGAATGGGTTTGAAAAGAACAGAGAAGCATTAAAAGCATTAGTTTCACTTACACTTATTCCTAGATTTTATCCTCCAACTGATCTTACCCCAAGTCAATTATCCAGCCCCAGCCCCAGCCCCAGTTTCTCTCTGTCCATAGGTCCATCAAGGTTGAGCAACTTGCCTGAGGTCAAACAACAAATTAATGACAGAATCTGGATTTTACAAAATCCAAGGAAATGTGTAGTTCTTTTCTCCTCGCGTGACAATTCCAAGATCTCTGAGCATTGTTGAAATAAAACTAATATTCTTGTAATCAATAGTCACAATGTACTCCCAAGTAAAGTCAGATCATGGAATCAGTATCAAATTAGTCTTTGGAATCATTTCAAGTAAAATGGAAAGTTTTCACAAAGACATCGATAATATTACAAGAAAACAATAAAACATGATAAGAATATGAGAACAGCACATATTATTAAATAATGTTTCTATTCCCAAAGCACATCCATGTCTAGTATTTCAGTGTCCCCACCAAATCTCCACAGAGTAGAGACAATTAGTATGCAGGCGACTTATAATAAAAAACCCAGCGTGGTCAACATAACCCAAAATGGTGGGATTAGAACAGCTTCCATTGTGAACTCACTGAGAGGCTTCAAACAACCGCTTAATATTTTTCTTTTTCATTTTTTTCTGGGACTATTAACATCCAACCTTGCTATCTCATTTATCTGAATACAAAATAAAGTAGTTGAAAAAATGTTTTGATATGCTGAATGCCATAAAAAGACATGTTTGCTTCCAAAAGAACCTAGGAAAATCCTGATTTTAATGATAGTTGACTGAAAGTTAATTAGTAATTATTAACACTTAGTCTATTTCAATAACATAAGTTATAGGATACTTCTTTCATTTATAAATATATACTGAGCACTTGCTATTTGCCAGGTACTGTGCTAGGCTCTGAGGATATAACAGTGAGCCAGACAGATAGAATACAGGCACAAAAGGCCCTATCCCTTCTCTGTGTGCGTGCGTGTGTGTGTGTGTGTGTGTGCGTGTGTGTAGAGATGTGAAGTGACAAAAACAAGGGAAAGAATACCAGAACTTTCTGATAGAAATTTCCATATAAGATGTGGAAGGGGTAGAGAGGTAAGTCAACTTTAAAATATGCTTTCTAAAAAGGTACAATTTATTTCTACTTTACAACAATTTAAAGGGAATATATATATATATTTATATATATACACACACATATATATAACATATATTTGGATTTATCAGTGCTTTTCTGGAATCAGTCTATCAAGGAGTGGGACAATTTGGATTCCTTTATGACAGGAATGTTCCCTTAGAGTTTAGGAAGAGATTTTAAATGGGAACACATGAACAGATATTGGGGGAGTCTGAGATCCCCTGCAAAAGGAAAACAAAACTCTTTTGGGTAGAGAGTCTCTAGCATTTAATAGTTTCTCGAAAGGAGTACCATCTAATGGAATTTTCTGAGATGATGGAAATGTTCTATACCTACTGATAGGGTAGCCACTAACCATATGAGAATGTGGCCAGTGATATTGAAAAACTGAGTTTTAAGTTGTATTTTAAATAATTGAAATTTTAAAATTCATGGCCACATGTGGCTAGTGATTACCATATTAGACATTACAGCTCCAAAGAGTGTGTGATTGAATCCCTGTGTACACAAATGGGAGAATCGGGTTCATGTAATAATGGCACTTTCCCATGATCCCAGTTTGTTTCTGATGAGCCTGGAAAGGGTTCACACTGTATCCATTATTTTATTCCTGGCATAATGCTGACCATATTAAACATTTCGTGACTGCTTGTTAAAATGTTTCATGCATGAAAAAAATTGCTTTTAAGGCTTTCCTTTATTTCCTAATCTGTGGTTTCTTAACTAAGATGATATGGCTTCATTTATAAGCTGCTTGCCATTCCTGGCCTTTGTGATGTTGGTGCCTTTCCCTGGTTTGTCAGCTGATCACTTCCTCTGTGAGGCCTGTCCTAGCTCCCCTCCGTTTATCTCCCCTAGAATTAATCTTGCTTACTCTCTGTACACACTACTACTGCAGCACTAAGAAGCATGAACAATCGTTTGGCTTGTTTACATGCTATCTTCCATGCTAAACTTGAAGTTTAGTGACATACTGCTTTACAAGGGCCCTACTGCATACACAAATCTGGATTCAATTCACCCACAATTTGCTAGATGTATGAACTTGGGAAAGACACTGAACTTGTTTAAGCTTCTCTTCCTTTCTCTATAATGTAGAATATAATATGGAATAAACAACCTGGGTGAGAGGTTGTAGTACAGATAAGCTAAGGCAAAGAATGTAAACTGCACAGTGCTGGATACAGCATAAACATTCAATACATTTTTTATTGTTGCGGTAAGCCTGTGAACTCTTTGGAGGCTATATTAGATTATATTCCTGTCTTCTCTCTCTCTTTTTTTTTTATTCCTGGCACCTTACACAAAGCCTGACACTGCACACTTAATAAATATCTGTTAAATGGAAATAGTGGAAAATTTGCTTCTCCTGCCTTCCAACTAATTTCCTAAGTACAGTGTCAGTCACTTTTGAACATCATATTTAAATAAAATTGTATGCTGCCATGTCTACAATCAAAAATAGGCTCAAAATTATAATTACTGTAAAAATGATTAGAGTTTCTCTTTTAACTGAAAATTTAAAAGGTAAGATTCTGTTTTGAGAAGAATATTAAAATAGACAATATTATATCATATAGTCTATGTTTTAATTATAATCTATATTTTGCTTCAGAGAAAACAAAGAGTCTAGGCCTAAAGCTGAACTCTTTACTCATTGATTTTCCATAGACTTGGGAGAAATCTGCTGTGAAACTAGTTCAGTACATCAGTGCTTCTCAATCTCTTTTTATTTTTCTCATTACAACCATAGTTTGAAATATATCTTATATAATGACCATTGTATGCACATAAACATATGTAGAACTAATTGAAACAAAATTTCCATGAAATAAAACTTATCCTTACTTCTTGAAGTGCACTCTCACATTTCTTTCTACTCTACTCCTATTCTATTCTATTCTATTCTATTCTATTCTATTCTATTCTATTCTATTCTAGTTTTTAATACTGGTTATAAGCCCCAAATAGACTTCATTGCCCACTGGGGTCTAAGACATGCCATTTTTAAAACACTGCATTAAGTAATGCACTTCAAAGTGTTTTTTCAAGTGTCTACAGGTATTATTGCTAGAACTGCCTAGTGTTTAACCTGAAAAAGTGTTGCTAATTTTACATAATATTCAATGACGAATTTTAGGAAAAACATACTTAGATTTTATCTTAATGAGGTATTCACCTGCCTCGAATCCTACAAAAATCACCCTGCCCCAACTTCTCTCCCCAGTCTTCTGACTCTGACTGAGACATCTTCGACAAAGATCTGTTGCTAAAATCTCAAACAAAAGGCCCACGCTTGCTCAGCCGAGTTGCAGAAACTCAACCAAGAGCAATTATGAACAGTGTCTTACCTTTATCAGGCTTCAAACTCATCATTTCCATGACAAATCCTGATGATGTGTGGCTATGGCGAGGACTACTTTGAATTGGATTTTCTAACCCCTGAAACTGCATTACCATTCTTAGCTTATTCACAGCGACTGAAAATGAGATGAGGTAAGGAGTGACAGAGGCCAGAGGTTGTATGGTTTACTGATTAACTTCATTACAGAGCAGAATATTTGTAAATGTTTATGAGAAAAGTCCCCGATGCCAAGTTGCCTAGTAAACTGGAAGCCAGTCTCTTAGCTTAACATTTTTTGGGGAGTACCTTCCAGTTTCAGAACTTAATATGTAGAGTAGATTTCTGGTCAGTGGCCCTAAAAGTGGATTTGGTATCAATTGCCATGCTCTAGGTCTTGACATTTGTTCCTATCAAAAGGCTACAGAATAATTTAATTTTGTAATGTCAGGAAGCACTAAAGCATAATGCTTAAAAGTATAAGGCCATTGATCTGGATTTATATCCAGTGTTATTGGTGGAATTGTGTCCCTCCTCCCCCCTCCAAAATTGGTATGTTGAAGTCCTAACCTCATCATGTAACATTATTTGGAGTGAGAGTTTTTATAGAGGTAATCAAGTTAAAATGAGATCATGAGGGTGATCCCTTATCCCATATTACTGGTCTCCTTATATAAATGGGAAATTTAGACACAGAGACAGACAAACATACAGAGAAGACAATATGAAGAGACACAAGGATCTACAAGCCAAGGAGAGAGACCAGGAACACCCCCTTCCCCAACAGCCTTTAGAAGGAATCAACCCTGCCAACACCTTGGTTTTGAACTTTTAGCCTCAAGAATAGTGAAACAATCCATTTCTGTGGTTTAATCCACCCAGTCTGGGACTTCATTACAGCATCTTTAACAAACTAATACATCCAGACCCCCTTGGTACTCACTAGCTCTGTGGACCATGGATAAATTCCTGAACCGTCTTCCTCCTCCATTTCGTCATCTGTAAGGTGGGACTTATAACCATACAATCTCATAGAGTTATTATGAGGATTAAAGAAGATAATATTGATGAAATGCTTAGCACAGTGGGTGGATACCCACCATCATTACATTGATGTTATGATTATTCATCTTTGGACTCAGGTTGTGGGGAGGCTTGCTTACTGGGTAGGAATAATTTCTGCAGCACAACCTGTGCGTTTCAAGCTTGTGATTGTTGGTTATTTTTTGGAAGAGAGGGCTCTAGAATAGGAATTGGTAGGCCTAGGGTTAAGCTCACACTTAATGCAACCAGACACCCTGTATAACCTTAGGCCAGTCTCTCAGCTTCTCTGGGCCTCATTTGTCTACATCAACAGATGGTAAAACATACATAATAATTCCCGCCCTACTTCCCTCATAGACTTGTTGTGAAGATAAAAACACAATAAATATTAAAGCTGTTTCAAAGGCAAAAGTGATCTGTATAAATGCAATCATCATTGCCAAGAAATTTCTACAGCCTTCACACGTTTACAAAGTCGTTCCACATGCATTATTTCATTTGATCCTACTTGCATCCTCTGAGGAAAGTATTATTTCTGATGCCCACTATCTTCTACCCTATTTTACAGGCTCTACAAGACAGTGACATTGAGTGATTTATCTAGAGTCATGCAGTTAGTGAGGGATGAAGTTAGGACTTTACCCTAGGTCTTCTGACTCAAAACCCCGTGGTTGGAAAACTAAGGCACACTTGCCCTAATTGCCAAGAAAGGGGAAAGAGCGATGGCCTATGGGTATGTTTCAGTTTGGATTGCCAAATCAAGGCTTACCATTTGCAAAGCTATTCTCAATCCTCAGTCTACTTATGACTTCATTCTCTTCTCCTCACAATCCCAGAGCTACACTTGCCTTGAGAGGATCCTGGGTGCAAGAGCTACCCAAAGGATTTAACCAGGACAAATTATCTCTGAATTTTCTATTTTAAGAATTCTCTACTGACTTTTTAACTAGTCAAACAAATGGTCAGAAACTGCTATACTAATAAGAAAATGAGTAGGACAATTTAGCTGATCTGGGAAACAGTTGTTGCTGAGTGACAGTCACACAAGATATTCTCATAATAAGACTGGTTGGATCTCTTTGCTTCTTTCTCAGTGATGACAACTGCCTCATGTTATTTTTTTTCTAAAAATACATCTTCTACCTGCTGTCCTGTGCACTGAAATACTAGCCACTAGCCATATATGGGTACTTAAATTAAAATTAAATAAATTAAATTAGAATCAGTTCCTCAGTTACACAAGTCTTATTTTAAGTGTTAACATGTGGATAGTGGCAACTGCATTGGACAACATAGATTTAGAACATTTCATCATCACAGAAAGTTCTATTGGTCCTGTTGCATAAGGTACTTGGGAGCAATGTGAATGATATGTCATTCCTGGTAAGTGGGAGCATCACCTACGAAGCCTTGAAAAAAAGGCAGTCCCAGGTTTTCTGAGAACTATCCTTGAGAGGAGACTTGGCCTATAGACTCTGAGTGATGTAATCTCATTGGAAAGACTTTCTTCACTGAGAAGGTGAACATTAATGTTCTCTTAGCCTGGATCCTTAACCATACAATTCTAATTCCTTGTCTTGATTATATTTTGGTTGCCACTTACTACCTATGGAACTTTAAGCAGATTATTGGACTTCTTTAAATCTCCATTTCCTCACCAGTAAAAGGGGAATAGTAATGGTATGTATCTCACAGGAATGTTGTAAGAATTAATATTAGTGGAAAATAGTTATAGAGTACTTGTGATGTGCCAGGCATTCTTCTGAGAACTTTATTAAATAAAGCAGGTCACTTGCATAAAGTTAAGGAATTTGCCTAAGACCACATACCAGTAAATGACAGAGATGGACTTGAATGCAGGAAGCTTGCTAACAAATATAGAATAAGTATGATATCTGACATATAGAAAGCACTCAAGAAATAGTAGCTGTTACCATTATCACAATTCTTTTTATCCCTGTAAGTATATAAATTTGCAACTTGATTTTATATTCAACCTTTCTCAGCTTGGTTATTCTGAGCATCCTTGAGATTTGTTTCTTAGCCTGCAAGGTTGAGAGCGAGGCCCTAGATGGCAATGGAGTCATGAACCAGCTAGCCACTTGTCTATAATTCTTCATCTCACTGCACGCCTTTTCCAAAGGCCTATCAGAAGAAGCACTAATCTAATTTGTAATAAGGAAAGTCTCTGTCATTATTTCTTTACCATCTTCCATTTCTTAACTCCACCAACAAGGGTTACCAGATCTGAGATTCCCAGGAGAGCAAAAACCAAAGCCATAGCGAATTAATAAAAACTTAGATATTGCATAAATCTGTAGAAAAGATGGGGGTAAGAAACAGTAGTGACACAATATTTACATTATACTAAAACAAAGCTCCTATTTTGTCTGAGCCAATGGTATCTTTTCATCTTCTAGAAACTTTCAGCTTCAGTTTACCCATCAAATCAGCACTATATTCACTTGAGTTAAACTCAATGAGATTAAAAAAAAAAATACCTGAAGTCAAATGTCAGAAATATTCCACAAAACTCCATAGTAAGACCTTTAATTGTATTTTAAAACATCTGACTAACTCTGTAACATCTGAAAGGTTCTTTTAATTTAAGCAAAAGACATTAGCAAGAATAAGATTCTAAAATTAATATCTTCTAATAAAAATAAAACTACCCAGGGGTGCCTGGGTGGCTCAGTTGGTTAAGCATCCAACTTTGGCTCAGGTCATGAATTCACAGTTTGTGGGTTCAAGCCCCACATTGGGCTCTGTGCTGACAGTTCAGAGCCTGGAGCCTGCTTCAGAGTCTGTGTCTCCCTCTCTCTGTGTACCTCCCCTGCTCATGCTCTCTCTCTCTCTCTTTCTCTCAAAAATAAACAATCATTAAAAAATTAAAAAAAAATTTTTTTAGTGTTTTATTTTTATTTTTTTGTGAGAGACAGTTTGAGCAGGGGAGGGTCAGAGAGAGAGGGAGACACAGAATCCGAAGACAGGCCCTAGGCTCTGAGCTGTCAGCACAGAGCCCGACGCAGGGCCTGAACCCACGACCGTGAGATCATGACCCAAGCTGAAGTCGAACGCCCAACCCACTGAGCCACCCAGTGCCCCTAAAAAAATTTTTTTAATAAAAAAATAAAACTACCCAGAGAAAATGGACATAAACAGCTGAGGGAAGCACAAAGTAATGAAAAATAGCTAAAGAAAAGGGATTTTGTGGGATATGTCTCCTGCCACTTGTTGGGCCTCATTCAAAATGGGGCTTTGGAAAGACTATTATATACAATAATAAAAATTAATATAAAAACACAGATTCCATAGCTATTGTTAGCAATGCCATAATACCAAGATGAGATAGAACATGTGTTTCCTTCCTTAAGGCACCCAGAAATTTATTTCCATACTGTTGGACTTTGTTGGCTCGTTGAAGACTCTTTGCATTCAACAATGTTAAGATAAATAGCACTTCCTTCCCTTAATGGGTAGAGTGGTGTTTATCATTTCAACAATTTAAATAGCAACAACTACCTTGAAAAGTCTGGATTAATTATGTTGTGTGATGCCTTCAGGTTTACAAAACACTTTTTAACACAGCCATTCAATTCTCCCAACAAGCCATAATGTGATATTATTAGTCCCATTTATAAGGGAGAAAACTAAACTTCAGAGTGTCTCAATTACCTCTAAGACTTTATTTCTTTCAATTTCGTTGCTTATTTCCACTCACAATCAGTGAACTTTTCCCAATATCACTGAGCCAAAAGAAACAGAACTCACTGCACTGAGAACATTTGATATTGGAGCATAAGATAGTACCTCCTTTTTGCTTATGCAGTCCTATTGTTAGAATGCTTTTTTTATTCATCTGAAATTTTGTGATTTTTTGAGTTCTTAAGACACAGTTTGCTAAAAGAATACATAAGTAGTTAATATACCTATTCACCATGTCAAACTGTGGGAAGCTGTGGACTTTGTCATTATTACCTTTTATTGTGCACTAATTGCATAAAGACCCTGCCTTCTTCATTCATCAGAGAAGCCTTTCTCAATCCACAAAATTAATCTTTGACCAAGTTTCCTGGTTTGCAGGATATCCCAAAGGAAAGGAGACATCTCTTTTGGGTCACCATGTCCTTCCATTCCTAGTCCTATATGTGGATTGAGTTACCAATGAGCTAGATTCCCATCTAGATTTGTCAGGGATGTGTGTTAGCAGAATAAATTGAAGGACCTCAGAAAGTGATTCTAGCCTATCTCTACAATTCCATTCTGTCCAAGCTTCTGTCTAAGCTTCTTTTCTTCTTTTCTGCAAGGACCAGCTTAAGAAAACAGAATCTATAGACCAAATCTGCATCATCCTCCCTCCAAATCTTAGCCTTCCTTTGAATATTTAAACTTATTTGGGGAGGGAGGGAATCACATTAATACTGTGTGACAGATCCCTCTGGTGGTAGTGTCACATCCTGAAGCCCTCCCCTCATTTCACTGTAGCCACAGCAAGTGATCACATGTGAGCTCAGACTCACCTTGTACTTTGTCATTTCAGAAGCATGCTGGATATCTTTTTGCTTTCTGCTCACAACTTCTCCAACACCATTGGAGGGAGACCACTTGGCCTGATTCCACTAGGAGTAGTAAAGGCACAACCCAGAAGTGCCAGGGAGTTCATGACCCCAGGGGTGACCTTGTTAGTAACTGCCCCAATCCCTGGTCCCTCAGAGACAATGCTCCGTGCTACTCCCAGGGGAATCAAGTTTCCCTTGTCCATAACAGTGACCCTCTTAACTCATCTTCTGTTGGTTTTCCTCTGTCCCTCTCTCATGACTCCAGTCTTTCATTTCTACACCCCAGGATCACTTCTCACATAAACTGCCTATATACAAATCCTTGCTTTGGGCTCCTCTCTTCAGGGTAACCATTTATCCATGAGGAGATGCTTCCCCTTCACCTTACACAAAGCCTTCAGAGAGTGAGGGGTCCATAGCCATCTCTAGAAGAAGCTGAAAGTTCTCACTCCAGAGGTCATTAGTGTCACCAGTACCCGTTAGTGAGTACTCTTCAGTATTTGCCAAAGAATCTTACCAGCACCTCCCCACTATCTTCATGTTGGGACTTCATTATGGCCATTATAGTAAACTGCAGGGAGGAGGACCACACCCAAGGCCACCTTAAAAGTCACGTCATATGCCAGATAAGTACCACTGAGTCCAGGTCACCACTTTCTAGCACAACTGGAACAATTTGTGGATTCAGATATTAAAACTAGACAATGGTTCTAAATTCTCATGTTGGTTAATGGGAATGCAGGGTCCAGAGCCAGTTCTCTAGACTCTTTCAACTGCCCTAAATAAAAATGAAAAGACAAGGCTCTTAAAGTCCATCCCAGACTTTGGGCTTTTGCATTTACTATTTCCTTTACCTAGAATGTTCTCCTTGGCTTCTTGTCTTTCAGTCTCAGCTCAATTGTCAACTCCTCAGAAGCTTTCCCTGGTCACATCAGTTAGAGCAGTCCCATCCTTCCAGTTGCTATGATATCACCCTGTTTTGTTGTTTTCATAGCACTTACCACTACCTGATGTTATTTTGTTTATTTATTTATTTGCATGTTTATTGTGAATCTACCCTCCTCAAGAGCTTGCCTGTCTTTTTCTCTGCTTTATTCCAATGCCTGGTATATAGGTGGTACTCAATATTTGGGTGGAAGAAATGATAGCTATCCATATGCTAAATACCATTAACCTCATGTTCCTTTGTTGTAACAATATGATAGCTGGTTTTCATTACACAGACCATTGGAAGAGAGTTTCACTCTCCAGCTAGTTTAGCCCATGGGTTAATGCTTCTGAGTCTCTGGCATATCTCAAGATCCAGGAGTGGTGAGTGAGGCATTGTGGGTTACTCATCCATAGGGCACAGTCTTTTCCCTG
This sequence comes from Cryptoprocta ferox, assembly GCA_028646485.1. Classification (NCBI taxonomy): domain Eukaryota; kingdom Metazoa; phylum Chordata; class Mammalia; order Carnivora; family Eupleridae; genus Cryptoprocta; species Cryptoprocta ferox. The sequence continues at coordinate 19,942,253 of CM053571.1, forward strand.
GTGCTCTGCATCCTAAGCTCAGGGCAGGAAGGCCAAAGAATCCATCAGTGTCATCGGGAGACAAAAGAAGATGGGAGGAGGAATAAGGAAATTAAAATGAAAGTCTCCATCCACCACTTTGGTGTACCTTTATCTCAGGTATGTTGTGTAGAGAGAGACTGAGCCCCCTGGAGGAAAGAGATGTGATAAAAATGCTTAGAGCTGGCTCTAGAACTTAATGGAGAAAAGGAAAGTGTGCCCCATGACCACACTGGATATTTGTTTACCAGAAGAGAAGATCAGATGAAGATTTGAGGAAACTGCTCCAGCCAGGAATAACAGCTGTGCTGGTGGCTCATGCATCTTGTACTACGTATTCTCAGAAATCTTAAATGACTGTGTTAGGAAACAAGATAAGAACATGGGCTAGCAAAGGAGAGCTGAAGGAAAGCAACACCTAAAGCATGAGTCACAGTGCTTCCTCAAGCAATCATTTCCAGATGTTTCTAACTTGACAGCACCTTTACAAATTTTTCTCTATCTGCTCACATCTTTTTCACCTCATGGCTGATGAGGTCAGCGTTCAATCTAATCTGCTTTCTTGGAGATCTTACCATGCAATCATAAAATTTCAGTGAAGTGAAAAAATAATCTTAAGTGGAATTTTCCTTAGCTTATGATATGCACTTACAGTTTTAACTATACTGTGAGTTCTGATTAGTAGGACAAAAAATTATAAAGATGTCTATGCAGGTTGTTTTTAGGACTCATAAAAGGGTAGACCAGGAGCAAATGGTCAGGTAGCTGAACATGGAAGTAGGGCCTGTTGGCTTTGAATGCATCCACAGGATGAAGAAAAGCCAAATGGAAGAAATAAGATGCAGCAAGTATGTCCCAGAACTGGCATTTCATAAATGATTACTGCTGTCTTTGGTTTCTCTGAGAGTTACTGATAAATATCTCTTTTTTGCTCTAAACTTCTTTTTTTCCTTCCCTTTTATTATTTATTACTTTATCTTATTTATCAAGTATATACTAGGGTTAATAAAATATGGTCACTGCCCTTAAATGCTCTTATACTGTATGGAGCAGGTAGATATGTAAATAGGTAATACAGTTAATGACCTCTCCTTGGAAATGACCTGCTAAAGCATTACACATTAAGATGCTGATGACTAGTAAATAATAGCATAAGCTATTAATTAATATCTTTCAAGGATCTCTGCAACCAAATAGGCAAGGATGTCATGTCTTCAAATATTGAATTTTATGAAATTACAAATGTTTGCATTTTCACTATCAGAGTCCATGGTCTATACATTAATGTAGAGTAAAAACTGGGAACATCCAAGCCTCCCAGAAGGGCTATTATACAGAAGGAAATTATTTTAAGAATGGCAGAAAACTTATCTGCCCCATCCAAAATATTGCTGCTGTTGAGCCTTTGCGGATATATTCAACTGAAACTATATAAGAAGTTTTTTCATAAATGCATAAAGTGAAGCAATATATCATTTTATGGTATCATCTAGTTCCAGATCTACTGAAAACAACTTAGTACAGTTTGTCCTTAGTCCAATTTAAATGACTAATCATGACACTATGCCATATATCCCCCAGCATGAGAAGAAGAGTAGAAAGGAAACTTATTGTAGAACTATAACCTAAGTAACCTAATCCTTTTATAGGTGTAATATTAAACCATAAGAAGCATGACTTCATACTCTAGTACATGCCATAATAGTATCAGAATTAGCCTGGAATAGGAATCTGTTTCTACTCCCAGCTCTGTTCATTATCTAGCCTCATGGCCTTGGACGAGTCACAAAGCTCTCTGTCTTGCAGCCTTCGACTGTAAAAAAGAAGACCATCAGGGTCAATAAATCCAAGGTCTGATCTACCTCTAACCTTGCATAGTATCTAATGTTTATTGAGTACTTACAACAAAAACTTTTCTTTGTTCTATTGGATTCATCATCTAGGTTTTTTTTCTCATGTATTTCCAAGTTGCACTTTATTTTCACTTATATTCAAATGAACTTGACAACTTACCAAACAAATTGTCGGAAAGAGAAAATTCATCCGTGACAGGTAATTGGGAGTGTTCGATGAGATTCATTTTTGATCCCATCCAAATTTTCTATTTAAAATGTCCCTTCGTTATGGTAGTCTTCAAAAGAAAACCCTAAAAGACAAATAAATAGTAGAGAGTTTGAGAAAGAGCTGGGGGCATAGACATTTAGTTAAAAGAGAGAGGGATAGAGGGAGCAAGCGTATACACAAAATAGTAAATGGATCTGTTTGTAGACATTTTACCAGAACCTTTCTGTACATATCTGTTCTCAATATTTATCATTTTTACACCTCATTTGAACTTATAAATGCCCAGAATATGTGCTTTCCAAAGAGATACTCTGTAATGGATCTGGGAAAACACCATATGTTTTCATTTAAATTTCAGCACTTGAGAAATTTGGGCAAGATTTGATGACACTTTGGTTATATCTTTATTTCTTTTACAAGTAGAAAAAAGCAGAAACAAATAGAAAGTCTTTGATTAAAAATGGGATAAATCAATGACTTAATATCTTAAACCTTATTCCTAAGTTGAACAGGTATTTCCAAAGACACAAAAGTGATTTAAGACCATTTCCTTCTGGAATTTTCTTGAATAGGCACTATGTCAGCAAATCAAAAATTCACAAAATGTTCTCACCAGATCTTAATTTTTGCTTTTTAGAGAAAATTTCATGAGCTTGCATTTTCACTCTCAGAGTCTACCATGGTCTTATATTTACATGGGATTTAAAAAAAGGAAAAATAATGGTAAATCTCACCAAAGTGTCTGAAGTTTCATCCTGGGTAAATGTCCTGAATGAATCCAAGAACCCAAGAGAAGCAATGTCCACTTTTAATTATATCTTTAGGTCTTCCTTCCTTCTTTCTTTCCAATATGTCTCCTACTTTCCTGAAGAAGTAATTTGAAAGGTCAAGTAATGAAGTTATGCAATCAGAATCTCTTTTCCAAAGCTGTTTTCTAAGGATGATTTTTAGACCTTTCTATCCAGTCTCTACTAAGAAATCACTTTGTTTACAAATAAATAACTATTTATATTTGTTATTCAGGAAGAGAATATAGAGTTTCTGTTGGACAAATATTTATTTCATTAGAATGTCCCTACTATTTATGTCTCTATTTCTTTCTCTTTCACTAAGCAGAATGTTCCAGTTCAAGCAGAAGTGAGTTTCAGATACACTAAGCTGCTGGTAAGGTAATCTACCAGACTATGCTGATGCATTCATTCATTTACTCATGCTTGCAAAAAACATTTATTGAGAACTTATTCTGCATTAAGCTCTGGGCTGGATCTTTGGAGATAAAATGGTAAAAGGAAAAAAAAAACGGTCCATGATCTATGACATCAAGCTTAATAGACAATAGAGACATTAAAAATAACCACACATTGGGGCACCTAAGTGGCTCAGTTGGTTACGTATCTAACTTTGGCTCAGGTCATGCTCTCACAGTGAGTTAGGGCCCCACATCTGGCTCTGCACTGACAGTGCGAATCCTGCTTGGGATTCTCTCTCTCTCTCTCTGTCTCTCCTCCACTCTCTCATACATTCTTGCTCTCTCTCTCTGTCTCTCAAAATAAATAAACAAACTTAAAAAAAATTACACAAACAAGTACAGATTGTCATGAAATCTGGTGATGAAGCCTAAGATCAGTATGCTCTAATAGAGAGATTTGGATGTGAAAAGGTGTCAAGATAGGGAAGTAGCAGATGAAGGATGTGGGTTCAACGGCAATTTTTAGAGATGGTCAAGACAAGAGCACATCTGAATTGATGAGAAGACACTAGAGAGGGGGTGGCTGTGGAGGCAAGAAAGAGAGAGAACCTCCTGCTACAGGACACAAACCGTATCCACTCTGAGAATGCAGACAAATCTGGGTCCATCTGGTGAACCAATGGCATGGCCTTACCAGAATCTACTCTCCAGGAAACCAAAGGGTCTATTGGAAGAAAACCCATTCTAAAGTCAGAGGGAGCAAGGAAACTTCACCTTAAATCAAATCTTAGTCATTTGAGAAATGTGTAATTCTCAATGTAGCAGTTTGGCCAAACCATACTGGATTCAAAAGGCCTTCCTGCCACCTGAAGGTGAGAGGGAAGACTATAAATAAAAATGAAATCTAGAAGCATTGAAGTATAAAGTAGAGGTAGATCCTTCCAACAGAATGCAACAAGTAGGAGAGACTACTCATTTCAACTCCACCCTCGCCCTCACGCAACTCTGCCACATATCACAGTGGAACTTTGGCCCCAAGAGGACCAGGGCCTTTCTGGGGCAATTGTGCAATAGCAACAGTACCCTGGGTATCACCATAACCCATGGAGAAGGAGAGGAACTGTGACTGCTGGTTGGGCACTACTCTTACTCATGGACACAAAAAGTAATGGAAGAAACAGCCGGAATAAATCTGATCATGAACAAACATGAGGAGACCCTAAGGCACTTCTGAAATACTTGGACTCTGATAGAAAGCTGAAGGTCCTGAGTAATAAACCAGTAAAAGTTGAGTTGTCACTATTAATAAGACCTCATTCATACTAACAAGCTAGTTGTGGACTAGGAAAATTCAACTTTTAATATTTTTGTATGAATTGTTTATGTATATATTCACTGTGTATATATTAATATATAAATTATGTATAATCATTGTGTATATGTGTCTGCATATTGTATAATAAATGGATTGAAAAGCCCCCCCAAAATTCAAGCAACTATTGTTCTAGATAGAATTCTTCCTCTGGAACAGGAAATTCCACAGTTTCCCATTATAACAATTTTCAGGAACCTACAATGTAAAGTCAGGAATTTCCTCTAATATTCAATCTGAATGTATACTCTATAATAATGCAAGACCCTTTTCCTCTGGTCTTTAAAAATAAAAAGGAGATTTTAGTTCTTTGACTCTTTCTTTATGTTTCCCTCTGTGCTAAGTTTTTCTCACATTTGTCATTTTTAGCCTTCAGTCATGTTCATTAAATTCCCTCATACCATATGGTAGCTCTGTAATATTTTCCAGGTACACTCTTAAATTTTGGATTCCTATATTTTCCTCTATATGTTCATATAAACTCGGCCTCTTTAGTTCAAGTGCCTGGCACATAATAGGCCCTCAAGAAATATTGGCTCAATTAAATGATCTGTATTTATTGTTTCTCCCTGTTAGTTCTGCCAAATTCCCTGCCAACTGGCATGCTCTTCCTGGAGAAATGGCACTAGATAAAGATAAGATTCTCCTATTAGCACAAAGGACATAATTTATCAATCTCTCACCCAAATGAAAGTTCAATTCCCCAAATTCTGTAGTATTTGATTTTATTGCCCCTGGCTGGAGATCCACTATGTGGAGGCCCCTGAGTAGCTAACAAGAGAGCCCTCTAGAATCCGGAAACATTTGGCAGAGTCTGCTCAAACCAGATTTGTTGGGTTTATAATTCCTGAAGGGACTTAAAGAAAAGGAAATTCCTTAATTTTTGAAATTGTAATGTAAGCACATGGTAAGCAATTCAAACAGTACACTGAAAAATAAGTCTTCCTTCTAGCTTTGTCACCTATTTGCATTACCAAAAATGCAACTACAATGGCCAGTTTCTTGTGTATCCTTCCAATTCTACACCCACTCTTAGCATAAAAGTCCCTTAAACACTGTGCCTTAAATCAGGGTTTGGCAAACTATTGCTCACAGGCCAAAACTGGCCCATCTGTTTTTGCACAGCCTGCAAGCTAACAATTGTATTATATTTTTAGATGGTTGAAAAAATCAAAAGAAGGTTATAACACATAAAAATTATATGAAACTCAAACATAAATATTCATAAAGTGTAATTGGCACATAGTCACACCCATTTGTTTATGGAATATCTATGGCTTCTTTCCCCCAGCAATGGCAGAGTTGGGTAGTTGCAACACACACTGTATGGCCCACAAAGCCAAAAACATTTACTATCTAGCCCTTTGCAGAAGAAGTTTATTAATCCCTGCTTTACACAAATAATAGAAGAAGAAACCTTTTTAATTAAGTAAATATAGGCAAACTATGAATAAATGTAATGATTGCCCTGGGGGTATAAACCACTTACATACATCTCATAATAGTAGAGTCTTCACCTCTTAGCACTCTTTACTGGGATTGGCGACTTTAGTCTTACTTGGCTTGTCATTTAATGAATATCTGCCATGTCCCAAGCATTTGACAATTGTTTCCACATATATTATTTCTTTAATTAAGGTTACTTCTATGTCCTCCTTTTTCCAATATTTTCTACCCCCTTGTTAGGGGAGGAATTGCAATGGAAAGACTAAGTCCCAGGAGACCCCACACCTTAGCTCTGGAGTCTTTTGTTCCCCTCAAATCCTCCCTTCCATATAAGTAGTCATTTTTGTAGGTTGAGAATAAGCAACGAGTATTCTTTGAAGTAGTGGCCTCAGAATAGTTTTGTTCATTTATTCCCTACAAAATGATTGAAAAACAATATACTCCATCAACACATTTTTGGGTTTATATAGAGAGTTTTTCACTTAAAAGTTGCAAAAAAGTTAACTTCTGACATATTATAAAAATTGACATTTTATATTTTGTTACATTTCTCTCAAACCTATTCAATTATTCTTAAATCTACTCTTAAATACCACAGCAACTTAATATCCTCCCTTATCCTTCAAAGAAACACTAAAAAGTGTTAACATCTGGAAAAAAAAATTTTATCATGCCTGTTCCTCTATGAGTTCCCATTTCATTCCACTAGACTGCAGAACCTTACTCTAGTGTAACACATTTTAATGCTTGAATGTCTATCATTGATTATATCATACTTTTCTGTAACTAAAACATGCACATAAATATGGATTTAAAAAGTCTAGTGAGCTTAAGATTTTTAATGTTTAAATAATAAATATTCTGGATTTTTATTACTAATTATTATGAATGTCCACTTCATCAGAATTATACCTTGCCCATTAGGCTTTCTCTACAACATGGATCTACATGGATCTTTCTCTTTAATGCCAAAGAGCACAGGTAGAGAAAGTCTGTTGTGGATGAGAGAGCATGCAGATGAGAAAGGAAGTCACCACTGTCGTGCACCAGCCACAGCCAGCAATGATTGAGCACATGCATTAGAAGAAGAATATCTCCTTAGAAATACAGTTAAAAGTTCTGTTTAAATACTGAACTTTAAGAAACTGTAGACAGAGAGCCTAAAAATTCTCTCGAGTTTTATTAAAAGCGCAGGTCACAGAAAGCCATTATTTCTATTCAGATGCATTCATGTGTGTGTTAATACACAAAGGATTGAGTTTAGAATCAGAGCAAAGAAAGAAAGATATCTTAATTTGCACAGAGACTTCCCTACCTTCCTGTTTTCCTGAAAAGTTGCTAAAATATATATATTTTTTTAAATTTTTTAAAATGTTTTTATTTTTATTTTTGAGAGAGAGAGAGACAGCATGAGCAGGGGAGGGTCAGAGAGAGAGGGAGACACAGAATCTGGAGACAGTCTCCAGGCTCTGAGCTAGCTGTCAGCACAGAACCTGATGCGGGGTTCGAACCCACGAACTGTGAGATCATGACGAGCTGAAGCCTGATGCTCAACCGACTGAGCCACCCAGGCACCCCTAAAATTTATTTTTAAATGAAAGTATTTTTAAAATAAAAGAGCCATTGCAGAAATCCAGACAATACAAAAAAAGCATTAAGGAATGCCAAATTGCATTCTATAATCTTTCAATTTACACTCCCAGCAGCATTCAGTAAGAGTGCCTGCCTTTCTCAGCACACCTTCGTTAGCATTGCCTTCAATAATCTTTACTAACCTGATAGGTGACAAATCTTATCTCACTGTATTAAATTGCATTTCTTGATTATTAGTAACGTTGAAAAAAACTTATACATCTTTTTTCTTTTTATTTCTTTGTTTTGAGAGAGAGAGAGCGAGCGAGGGAGCTTGAACACATGAGCTTGGAAGGGGCAGAGAGAGAGAGACAGAATCCCAAGGAGGCTCTGCACTGTCAGCACAGAGCTGGACACAGGGCTTGATCCCACAAACTGTGAGATAATGACCTGAGCTGAAATCAAGAGTTGGATGCTTAACAGACTGAGCCACCCAGGCGCCCTTTTACATCTTTATTGCCTATATGTGATAGCTTCTTTCCATTTTCTGTTTATGTTCTTTGTCATTTTTCTATGGAAGTGTTCATCTTCTTTGTTACAAGAAGTAACAAGAAGTAACTCTTTGTTACAAGAGTTCTTTGCATTTTGAATGTATTCCTATTCTGGAACATTTACTACAAACATTTTTATTTGTCATTTAATTATCTTTACCTGAAAAGTTCTTCCATCATATGTAGTTAAATATATCAGATTTTTGAAAACTTATTTTTATTCCTTTTTATTTTATTTACTCAAATGTGCTCTTATAGCTCTTAGTTCTGTATATTTTTTTTCCATGTATGCCCCAACTTCTCCATGGACACTCCTCTGTCATTTATCTTTCTCCCCCTCATGTAGTAATTAATGATGTAACTATATCTGTCATATTCCCCAATGTAGCACAGTATTGTAAATTCAAAGAAGGCAGGAATCACAACTTATATTTCCTTTGTGTCCCACTATCACACTTGGTAGTGCTACACATACACAGAAGCAACAGCTGTGATCTAAAAGAAGCGTCATGCGGGATGAGATGTGAGATTAGGATGGAGAACTATGCTGACCTTCCCTAGCTTCATGTATGACCTGGGACTATTCACTTAATGCTCCCATCCCATACTATACCCTGAGTGAATGAAGGCTTAAGAGTCTAAATTATAGGGCTGCTGTAAAGACTAAAAGGTAACCTTTCATAAGTGTTTACATATACGTATAGGTGACATGTACAAAAATGTTCACTGCATTGTTTACAATGGTAAAAAATTGGAAACAGCATAAATGCCCATCGACAAGACAATGAATACAATACATACTACATGCATAATGCAATACGTATATTCATAAGTGCTATACAGCACTTAAAGTGAATGAACTAAGACTATATGTATTCATATGGATAAAATTTACAACATCCTATTGAGCAAAAGAATCAGGTTACAGAAAAATACAGTTTGATAAAATGCATATAAGTTTAAAGATATGCAAACAATGCTCTATATTACCATTGATACTCTAATGCAGGGATCAGTAAGCTAGGATTCATGAGCCAAATGCAGCCTGCCAAAGACCAAATTTGCTCTTTTGTTTACATTTGTCTATGGGTGTCTTCACACAACAATAGCAGAGTTAAGTAGTTTCAACAAAGTCCACATGGTCTGCAAAGCCTAAAATATTCACTATCTGGACTTTATAGAAAACACTCGTGATCCCTGTGGTAACCTATAGAGACACGTATGGAAGCGTTGAACCTGCATTCAGAATAGTGGCACAGAATGACAGGGTGGGTACATAAGGGAAATTCCACAGCATCTGTAATACTCTCCTTAAGCCGGAAGGTAAATAAAAGGAGGCTGATGATATTACTCAATTTTTTTGCATATGGGAAATATTTCATAATGAAAAAAGATTGAATGAAATGATGTATGTGAAAAGCTTCCTCATCTGTAAAGTTATGCAAGTTCATACAGGATTCTATCATTCTTAAGGCTCTGAGGAAAAAGTATTCCTTTCCTTAAAATGTTTGGGGACTCTGTGTCAGTGTGGCACTAGTGGAAATGCTGAGTGTCATAATGAGATATATGTTCAAGAGTACTCTAATGAGACGGTGGGATGGGCAGGGTAAGCAGTGAAAGGAGGAAATTTGCTGCTAAAGTGAGATGATTTTATGCTTAGCATAGTGATGTCTGGAAGGATCGAAAGGAAGAGACTGAATAGAGCAGACATAAAGGGGGAGGGAGGAGAGAAAGAAGCCTGATGATTCAAAGTTTAAGCCTTAGGTATTTGTGGGAGCAGGAACAAAATGTTTATTGTACTTTATGTTTATTTGTATGGTGCTGCAACCTAAGTCTTAACTTAAGGACCCAGGAATAGTTTCAGAAATGGTACACACTGTTTGTTTTTAATGTGATAAGACACATAGTGACTGGTAACTTGGACTCCCACTTTCTGGTTATCAATTTTTACTTGTTTAGATACTGAGTGTCACAGGAAGTTCGTGGTATGTAGAGCTTTTCTGATGTAGCATAAACCATTTGCAAATAGAGACCTTGGGAAGACCCTGTTCCAATTAAATTCCTTTGAGTCTGCTTTAGAAGAATCTCAGTTTTCAGATTAAGATAAAAACTATTTACTTGTGTTGGTTTCCTATGAATTCTACACACCCAAGGACACCATCCTTTGTGACATTTTTCTCAGATGAACCCAGTTGCTGATGACAAGGACACACTTTGTTAAATATGTAAATCATTCCTAAATAACAGAGAAAAAGTAAATTTTTTCTAGCTATCATTATATCATGCTCAGGGGAAGCCCTGGATTTATCCCAAAGTCTGGAAGAATGTTCTTAAGAAAAAGGAGCTCTAAAGGAGCTCTTAAGAGAGAGGGGGGTGGGGGAAGAGATTGATTTATCTTTCCAGGAACTTGGTCTTCCCAGAAGCACTCAGACTGAAGTCATTCATTTCAGGGCAAAAATACAAATTTAATTTAAGGTAACTAGATCTTTCTCAAAGTCCAGAGAGATTTATAAGACAATGTGTGGCCAGTACCTACCACAGGTCAGGCAGGATGATTGCAAACGAGTACAGCCATTGTGACCACATTATTCTGAGAGTGATGCCCTATAGGAACCAGACCATATTTATTACTAGCAGAGTAACTAGTACATATTTTGGGAGATATAGATTAAAGTAATATCTACCATTCTATGAGTACTTACTATGTGGTAGCATCCATGCTATATCAGATATTATTATCTCCTTTAATCTATAATAAGCCAAGCAGGTATTAACTTATACACCTTATAGATGAGAAAACTGAGGCTCAAAGAGATTAAGCAAACTTCTCAAGGTCACACTGCTAGTAAGAAGCAGAATGGGGATGTAAACCCACATCTAACTCTAAGTTTATGCTCTCTCATGTAACTCTCCCATCAAGACTGTCACTAACCACCTACCAATCCCTAGTAAGGGTGAATTGGCAATTCTGCAAGGTCACTTCGGCCTAAGGCAGTAGATGTGTTCATATGCACAAATTAATTAAGCATAGCTATAAAGGGCTTGCCCATTATATTATTTTGTTTCCTCTTTTGTGCTTCTAAAGTATCCACTTAAAGGTATATTTTCTTGAGCCATTGTGAACCAAAAATATTTAAGCCAACCAGACCTCTACAGTCCTTTGAGTTTCTGTGCTCTGGAGGTTATACAATGGTAGCTGAGCTTTGGGGCACCTGGGTGACTCATTCAGTTAAGCATCCAACTTCAGCTCTGGTCATGATCTCACAGTTTGTGAGTTCAAGTCCCACATCAAGCTCTGTGCTGACGGCTCAGAGTCTGGAACTTGCTTCAGATTCTGTGTCTCCCTCTTTTTCTGCCCCTCCCCTGCTCACGCTCGCGCTCTCTCTCTCTCTCTCTCTCTCAAAAAATGAATAAATGTTAAAAAAAAAAAAGAGTGGCTAAACTTTATTTCCAGCTGGCTATAAAACTTGAGGCCCTGAGAGCCAAGAACTTGACAGTGAATGCTCCTTCCATTCTGTACCTGGTCCCCTGCTGGTCTTTTCAAGCTCCAGCCTGGCTTCTCAACTACATTGACTAGCACTAACCTCCAGGAAGCTTTCATATTGCTCGGTACCTCTTTTTGTCACAGTTGTAATTCTGTCTTTGTGTTTATGGTGAGAGGTTGTCTATCGCCTCCACCGAACCATCAACTCCAGGAGAGCTCACACTGGATCTCTAGTGCCGAGCAGACTGCTAGGTACATATTATATACAAAATAAATACTTATTAATTGAATGAATTAGAGGGTGGATGAATAAACTAACTTCACACACTTATGAATAAATGAATAATATACTTTAGTAGATAACCACCTTTAGAGTCAATCTTATTTGGGCCACAGGATCATTAGTGAATAGAAATGTACAAAAACAACACACATAGAAACTGAAGAAGGATTTTTTTTAATCACATACAAAACCTGACAACTAAGCCTGCTTTCCCACAATGGAGCTCTAAAGAGTGAACTGTATCCATTCTTGGTGGAAATCTCTTAATTATTTTATATATGAATGGACCACCCCAGCAAGTAATTTTAATAATCCTCCCATATCTCCTTTTGTTAATTTCTCTTCCCTCAGAATTATCAGAAATAGTTCTGTGTCTTCTTTTTTTAACGTTTATTTACTTTTTAAAAAACTTTTTTATGTTTTTTATTTATTTTTGAGAGACAGAGAAAGACAGCACGAGCAGGGGAGGGTCAGAGATAGAGGGAGATACAGAATCTGAAGACAGGCTCCAGGCTCTGAGCTAGCTGTCAGCACAGAGCCCGACACGGGGCTCGAACCCACAAACCATGAGATCATGACCTGAGCCAAAGTCAGACGCTTAGCTGATTGAGCCACCCAGGCGCCCCAATGTTTATTTACTTTTGAGAGAGAGAGACAGTGCGAGCAGGGCAGGGACAAAGAGAGAGGGAGACACAGAATCCAGAATAGGCTCCAGGCTCTGAGCTGTTAGCACAGAGCCCAAGGAGGGGCTGGAACCCACGGTCAGTGAGATCATGACCTGAGCTGAAGTCAGATGCTTAACCGACTAAGCCACCCAGGCACCCCACAGTTTTGTGTCTTCTTAATGTTTACTTTTCATAGTCAGGAAAGCTGTCTCTTTTCCTCCAAAATCTTCTGTAGTCAGAATGGTCAAAAAGTTATTTACGCTTTCTCTATTACTGAACTATCATCTTTTTTCCCAAATAGTTCATTAGATCTCCTAAAATTTTATGATTATTATTTATGTAAATTATTTGTTATTTGCAGAAGTAGGCACCACACATTCTTCATTTCTATACTCCATTTTGCAACGTGAGTTTGCCACTACCCCTCAATAGATGAAGTCTATTCCCTAGCCCTCGAACTTGAGCTTGTCTGGTAACTTTCTTGACGAGTAGAATGGTGGACACAATGCTATGAGACATCTGAGTCAGCTTCTTTTCCTGTCCAGGAATGTTGCCCTGAGAGTGGCACACTATGTATAGATGCTCCCAGATACAAGACCTTTAGGACAGAGAAGTCCAGCTATCCCAGTTGTCCCAGATGATAGCCACATCAAAACTACAAACATATTTGTAAGGCTGTCTTGGACCTTCCATTCCAGTTGATCTTGTATCTGAATAAGCCACATGAGTGAGTCCTTGCAAAATGGCAGATAACATACTCAGCTGACTCATAGAAATATGAGAATTAATCAATCATTACTCTCTTAAATCAGTATGCTTTTGGGTAGTTGTTAACAAAGAAAAAAATAATATATAGAAGCAGTACCTATAAGAGGCAGGATGTAAAAACAACAACACAAAAAGGGCTAAAACATATGGCCTTGCCTTTGGGATTAGGGGTTGGGCAGAGCCTAGAAGGGCAGTAAGGAGACTGCTTTGGAAATCAAAAGAACAGTGAGGAAATTACTATAAGAAGCTGGAAAGGAGATGGGTCATTTTTTATAGTCATGAAACAATTGGCAACACTGTCACCTGTGGTAACTTCGAAGATGGAAAGTTTCTTAATGAACTTGTGGATCTGATTAAGATTTCCAAGGAGTATAATGAATGCGTCAGTTGGTGTTTTTAGCTATGCATGATAAGGTCCATAAAGAAAGAGGTGGATTAATGGAGGCACTGTTCATTTTGCAAGTAGAATTTAAAGTAAAATGATCGGTTCAAGACATGCTAAGTTGAAAATTAAGACTGTTTTGCATTTTTGGTCTCCCCATCTGACAGAAGATTCTCAAGTAAGAAATGGACCCAAGGTAAATATCATGGGTGTGGCTCTAGACCCTTTGCTAAGAGTTTAAAAAACTTAAACAGGTGCCTAATAGATATTCACATCTAGGTAAAAAGGCATTCTAGGTAAAGGGGCATTAACCCATTATCCCATAGGACTATTCCACAATAGCTTGACATGTCCAAAGTAGAAAGGAGTCTGTCTCAAAAAATTATGGATGTAGGTTTTCAGGCACAGAGTAAGTCATAAAAAGGCTCATAATAAATCTATAAGGTGTTATGCAAATTGCTTTAGTGAGACCAATGTCATCTTGAACCAATAGCTGACTTTGCAATTTTTCCCATTATTAAATGAAGTCTATTTCCCCACCCCTTTAATGAGCTGTTATTATTATGACTTTCTTTGACTAACAGAATTGTTCTACTTCTGAGGCTAAGCCTCAAGAGACCTGTGACTTCTGTTTTCACCCTCTTGGAATGATGTGCTGAGGCCACCATGCCATAAAGAGGCCAGGAATGAAATACTCCAGGAGAAAGAGACTTGGCCATTCCAAGCATCCCAATCAACAGCCAATATCAGAGACTTCAGCCATGGGAGTAAGACCTAGCTGATCCTCCAGTTGAAATCAGTTGCACAATTGAGCCCAGGAAAAACCAGCAGAAGAATCACATATCCAACCCATAGAAATACAATAAATAATAAATCATTATTTTTTTCAGCCTTTAAGTTTTAGGTATAGCTTGTTACATAGTATTAGATAACTGATTATAATCCCCCAAATGAACAAAATGGCATGTTGGCTATTGTCTCACTGGTGTCTAAAGAAAGTGAATATTTTCTTTAAAGTAATTATTTACTCCTGGGGCACCTGGGTGGCTCAGTTGGTTGAGCATCCGACTTGGGCTCAGGTCATGATCTCACGGATCGTGAGTTTGAGCCCTGCATCGGGCTCTGTGCTGACAGCTCAGAGCCTGGAGCCTGCTCCAGATTCTGTGTCTCCCTCTCTCTCTGCCCCTCCCCTGCTTGTGCTCTGTCTCTCTCTGTCTCTCGAAAATAAATAAATGTTAAATAAGCAAGGACATTAATTCACTCAACATTCATTAATTCTCCACTATGTATCAGGCTTTGATCTGGATCTTGGAAATAGAGTGATAGATGAGACAGCAAAAATAAAAGAACCACAACATTCTAGTGCAAGAGATGGATAATTTGAAAATAAACAAAAAGTGAGATTTCCACCAGTGATAATAAGAAAACAAAGGGGACAAGGGAGAACGTGATGCCATTGGACAAAATGCTATTTTGGACAGAGCAAACCAGGAAGAGCTCTCTGAAGAGTGGACATTTGAGCTGAGAAATGGAGGTTAAGGAGCAAAGCATGCAAGAGGGAAATAAATCTAAAGGCAGAGTGGTCAGCAAGTTCTAAGAGCCTGGGCTTGGAATACTGGAGGAACAGCAAAAGTCCAGTGAGGCTGGAGATGAGTGAGCAAAGGAAGAGTATAGCAGATGACGTATAAGAGAAGATAGCTTTCATATGGCCTTGTTGACTGTGGTAAGGAGTTTGGATTCATTCTAAATGGGAATCACTGGTTGGTGTGAAGCATACATGTGACCAGGAAAACTTTCTGAGGGTGGAGGGCTGCCTCTTGAATTTAATCTTGAGTAGGCATTAGAGTAGGAAGAGGGCATACAGTGGGGATGGCTATAGGAAGGGAAATAGCATGCTGTGTGTAGCATTGCAAACAATGCTGGTGGATTTAGGTGGCATCAGTGGGGGAAGGATGACCTATTCAAAAAATAGTGTCCAGAAAATTGACTATTCCTTTGAGGGGGAAAATAATGAAAGATTTCTATCTTGTATCATTCCTACAAATAAGTCTTGGGTGGATTAAAGACATTAAAATTATAAAATTACTGAGAGAAAATATAGGAAAACACATTCATGACCTTTATGAATGTAGGGATTAAGGAGAATTTATTAAATAATAAATAAATAAGAAAAGAATAAATTTGACTATATTAAAATCAAAAGGAAAGAAATCAAGACACTATAAACAGAGCTAAATATAGGAAACAAAGTGGGAGAAATGTTTACAACATAAATAGCAGCCAAAAATGAGTCCAAACCATATATAAATAACTCCTATAAATAAAAACAGAAAGGATAAACAATCCAGGAAAGAAATTGGCAAAGGATATAAAGAGGATAATTCACCAAAAGGAAAACAAAAAGTCAATAAACATACAAAACATCTGAAATTAATTAATTGGAAAAATGCAAATTAATATAACTAGACACCATTTCCACCCATCAGACTATCAAAATATTTTGATAATATGTTTTATCACAGACTGCTAGTGAGGGCATAGTTTTTAGTCTTTTTGGAGGGCCCTTGAGCACTGTATATTAGAATAAAATACAATTCTAACTTAAATATGGCTCCTGGATAAACCTTTGCACATGTGCACAAGGATGTTCATTGCAACATTGATTCTGTTTAGAGCCCAAGAAGTAAAATCTCAAAGTTTTATTAGAATTTTATCTTGAAAAATAAAATTAATCGAAATCTATATTACATTCACAAATATTAATTTTAGTCACCAGAACTGTGTTGTAATACTTGGACCTAAAAAAGAAAAAAATATATTACTTTCTGTGCAATATTTCACTTTGCAATCAAGTTGCATTATATTAGCATTGTATTGACACAAATTTACAAAAAAGGAGAGAGAATAAGAATAACAGACACTCCTTTATTATGGAAATTGAAAGGGGCAAAGTGAGGGAAAAACTACCTGTGGAGGGCACAGCGGTTAGAGAATCACAGAGTCGGAAGAGAGAAAAGAGAGGTGGGTGGGTATTTTTATACAAGGACAACTTTTGCCTTCCCTTGCAGCTAGGTAACTAAAAACACTCATATACTATGTAGCCACATCTCCACTGGCAGGAAATAACACCACAGTAGGAAATACCTGGGAAGAAGAAAATTGGTCCTTTTTCTTTTAGCCCCTTCATAATCTATGTTGCTAGGATGTAAGAGGGAAATGAGACTCTTAGCAAAATGAAGGGGAAACTCTTCCTATCAAGAAAAGAACACATACGTTCATGCTTTCCTTTATTCATTCACCTGAGGATAATGTGAGCTTTTTAAAATCTATCACATGGTGATGTGTATTATCCAGGCTTTCATAACCTGCAGACTCTATGAACCAATAGCAGTGCTGAGCTCCTCTTGCACATCCCTAATCACAGCACCATGGTGCGTTCATGGAGTCTTTAATTAAGATGCTCATAACTGAAATCTCCAACCAGCAATCCCAGATTGACCTCTGGGTTAAAGCAAATAGTGCTGAAACTTTCCACTTTCCCTGCTCATGGTGCAGTCATTAGAAAACACCCTATGAGGCTTTGGGAATCTTCACAACTGTGCTACGGCTAACGCATCCCTCCTGCCAGCTGAAATGTTTGCAGGCTGGTCCGCCTGCTCTCCCATAATTCCAGATTTCAAGTTTTCCCAGCCTCCAACAATGTCAGGGTAGCAAGGAAAGGACTTTGGAGTCAGAAAGACCTGCGCTCATGTTCAGGACCTGCTACTTCCTAACTATGTAATTGTGGATAAGCTATCTGTCCTTTTTCAGGGGGCGCCTGGCTGGTTCAGTTGGTAGAAACATGTGACTCTTGATCTCAGGGTTGTGAGTTCTAGCCCCACACTGGAGATAGAGTTAACTTAAAAAAAAATGAGTTGTCCTCTTTGAGCCTCTGTTTGCTTATCTGAAAAATGAATATAAGACAAAATTCAAGTAGGCTTATTATGAGAAGGGAACAGGCAGTTTAGGTAAAGCCTGTGACTTGTTAGTAGATGCTCAAAGTCAGTTTCATTACACACTCATGAACACACACACACACATTTCTTTTCTTTTCCTTACAAAATACTCAGGGCCTCACAACTATTGGGTGTTCCATTATAATCTGGCCAGATTTGGGAGATGTGGAAGGTGTGGGAAGACCAGATTACATTACTTTCCCTCTCCAACTATGGGGAGAGGGCAGAGGAGCCTGGAGAAAAATACTGCTGCAAATACTGAGGAAGGGTCTCAGGACAAGAGTGTGTTGTCCCTGGCTGGTATTTATCAGCTACCTTCAAATTGCATCAGCCACATTGCAACATTCTCAGCAAAACAGAAAAGTCCACGGTGCAAGTGGCATAGGTCCATAATTTGGGGTGGGGAGAGTGGGGGAGTGACTCAAAGATGAAAGTGTCTATCATTTCATAAAATTACAGCTAGAAACCCAGTGATGGTTCCCTCAACATCTTTCTCTACTTCTCTTGTTAATACTGGCAAAGTCCTTCTAAGGCAGTGCCAGTGGCACATCAAATTTCTTTAAAATTCAGGTGAGTTTCCCAGAGAAGGAATCCAAAGTGAGTCATGTGTATCCCCTCCCCCTTGCTAAATAAAAACTCAGTTAAGAGAAACAATCCAGGCACACCTTTCAGTTGCTTAATTCACTATGGTAGTAAGCAGACAAGGAGATGCCTCATCCATAGATTCAGACCTTGGACAATTTTAATATTGAAGTTCTTCCTAACATTTTCCATCTTTATTTAGTATTTCCATCGGATATTAATATGATAAATAGAAAGCAGGTTTACAACCAATATCAAAAGAGAAAGGTTTTAAACCTACTCTTGTCCCAGGAAAAACTTGTATTTCAATTAAGAATGGCTTAAATATTGTCCTGTCCCTACATCCCGTCATTTGATATTAGCAATATTCCCAGACTCACAGCAAGATTTGATAAATCACCAAAATAGAGCACACTATACAGGTCAAATTGTCTATGGAATCAGAACAGAAACATTTCTGAAATTCAAGGTTTCTGGTGATTCTCCTGGGTGACCACAATGTTTAAAAGATATTCCTAAATAATTTGTCAATAAGGTAAGCAACTGTTAGACCCATTAACTCCTGCTGCTTTTTGTTTGTTTTTAAAGTTTCTTTCTGTTTCTCTTCCTTCTTGTTTTCAGGATTTTATATAAAACTCTACTTAGAATTCATTCATCGACCTACTTCCTAATGTTAATGAAAAATTTTAAATGATAACTTCCCCTCTGTTGCTTTGAGATAGACGCCCTTCCCAGAGGAATTAGGTACTCACTTGGATTGTCTCAGGTCGGAGAGGAACTTTCAAGGCCCTGGGAGGATTCTGAGTCCAGTCTACTTCCAAATCACAGCAATTCTGCTACAAATGCTCAGAACCTGGGTTTGTATTGGGGTGAGTCCAGGAGACAGTAGGGTAAGGAGGAGGAGGAAGAGGGGAGAGTTCTAGCAAAAGCTGTAGATGATCACAGGCAGCCTTCCGGCTCAGCAGCAACATCTCTTTCTTGGCTCCGTGCCTCATGAACACAGATTAGTCATTAACAATCCCTTCCATGATAAATGATATAAACATAGAAAGGAACCTTGGGAGAGCCTCGAGATTCCCAGGACAAATCCCAGAGCCCCAGAGTAGGGAATGGGACCCAGCTGAGGAGCTCTGAAGCTTGCCTTTTAAAACATTTCTCCTCAGACTGCTTTGCAGGGTTCTGAAGACCCAGTTTTCTGCACCCATGGTCTGAAACTGGAACTGTCCTCTCCCCTCCCCCCAATTTCTTTTAATAGCTCCACCACCTCCTAGGGACTGAAGTTAGCAACTGAGCCTTCTTGACCCTTCCCTCTCCTGGGCCTCCTATATCAAGTAATAACAGATTCATGTGGATTCTATCTTTGGAATGTCTCTTGTTTCCAACCCACCCTGTTCCTCTGCTAATTTGGGCCTACCACAGCCTCCTTTCTGAAGAACAGCATTGGCCTCATATCTCTTTTCTCACTTCCTTCTCTGCTTTCCAAGTTGCATAGCGGCATAAAGCATGGGCTCTGGTCAGATGCCTGCCTGCTTGTCACAGCCCTGGGCAAGATACGTAGCCTGTCTGAGTCTTAGCTTCCTCGTCTGGAAGGTGGAGATGGAGTATCTCATGGGCTGTGGTGAGAATTACATGCATAGTTAAAAATGTATAAAATGTTTGAAAAAAGTGCCTGACCTACAGCAAGCACACAATACATTGCAGCCATTATTATTTCTTTGCTTTATCAATTGAACTAATATTGATTGGTTGTCTACATACCATGTACCCACCAAGCACCCTGCTAGATGCTCTCCTAATCAAAACCTCCCAACGGGTTCCCATTGCCTACAAAATAATTTTAAGATGCTATGGTTTGACATTTAGAACCTCTTCCACCTTCTGACAATCTAGCCCTAATCTCTCTTTCTAGCATTTTCTCCCATCCTATCTCTCTATAGACCTTAACTTCTTACCCACCTATGCCAAGCTCTTCGACCTCTGTGGGTTTGCACAAGTTCTTCCTTTTAACTAAATCACCTTCCTTTCATATCCTCAGGTCTGCCAGGCCCACTACAAGTGCTGTGTCCTCCCTGAAGCCAACCCCATTCCTCATCTGCCCCTATGCTGCCCACCGAACCCTTGTCGCTCTTTACTTGTAGTTACCTCATTGTCTCTTAATTCTTCTGACCTTGTCTATTAGAGTTACCTGCTTATCTCTTTTATAAGAACAAAATTTCTGGAGGACAAGCATGGTAGCAACTTGCCTTTGTATCCATCTCTGGTCTTAGCGTAGTACCTCTCATGGAAAAACTATTGCATAACTACTTGTTAGCTAAATCAATGAGTGAGCTGAAAAAGAACAACTTTCCAAAGTAGCATGCCTGTGCACCCGCATGGGTGTGTGTATGTGTGTGTGAGTGGGTGTGTGTGCACCAATGTTCCCTGGTAAAGTTAGTGGAAGGTCTACATTCAAATATCTTAAGAATGCTGAATTTTACTCCTCAGGTGTTGGTCTTGCGCAGGCTCACGTTCCTTATGCCTGTGGGATCCCTATATACTGAAACATGCCCCCGACACACCCTTCATCACAAGGAAGAAGAGGAACTAAGCCCTATAAATTACCCCCTCTGATCTGAAGAGTCTGTGGTGACACCCTGCTCTGCAGCTCTGGGCTGCCCGAAGAACTCCTGAATGACTCCCAGACCAGTTCTTCTTAGATGGCAATAGCTCATGCTATGATTTCATTCTCCCCAGTAGCAGTGTAAGGTGATGATGGAGGACACAGACTCTGGAACCTATCACTTGTGTCCAAATCTCAGCTCTGCCATGTATGAGGATTTTATTTAACATCCCTAGATCTCCTCATCTGTAAAATGGACATATAATTACTACCCATTTCACGGGTTTATTATAAATTATTATATAAATTATATAAATATATATAAATTATTATAAATCAATCCATATGTGCTACATGCTGGTACATATAGAGAATCTGATACATAGAAATGCTATCTAATCATTAGCTATTGTTGTTTTCCCTGGCATTTCACACTATCACATTTGCCCAGCTAGACTAGATCTGAAGGGGCTCAGGTGTCTTGGGAGTGAAAGGTATTGAGGAGAAGAGGAAAAGGCAACAGCAAAGCTCTGAGCCAGGAGATAGCTTGGAGAATCCCATCAAGTAAAAGAAGGCCAGTGTTTTTCAACAAAGAGTATGGAGGAGGCATGAAGAAACGGGTGGGGGCAGTGGAGTGCTGGGGAATGTTTAACAGCCAGCTCTCAGAGAGGTGAGTACATATACAGACACACACATCTTTCAACTTTTTAGATATAACAGATGTGTAACACGCTTCACAAATAATAAAACACGAAGTTTTTGTGTATTATAAATTCCATGTAGCCAACTGACTCTCACAGAATGCTTTTACTTACCTTTGCTGAATTCTCTTGTATTGGCAGCTGGTTTTCAACCATAATTTAATAAATGGAACTGCATTCTAGTCCACTAATGCTTTTCCCAGTAGAGTTGCTGTCATGAAGTCACATGTGCGATGAACTGTGGAACTGTTACCCTCACAAAAATTATGTCCATCAAACCGTGCCCTCTTTCAACTCCAACATATATGTTGGAAACTCACTTATTAATCAGTGACACAAGCAGCTTCTTTGCTGAATCAAATAATAGTTTTCAGACACTGGAAGACATTTCTTCATTTTGGTGTGTGTGCTCCTCACAATGTAAAGCTATAAGCATGAGGCGCTTTTAAGTTTAATCTTTACTATTAACATTTTCTCCTCAGCAAACTTTTCTCTAAAGGGCCAAAAAGTAAATATTTTAGGTTTTTCAGCCACATATGATCTCTGTCTTGTTTTTTAAAAAAATATGAAACTTCTTAGTTTGCAGGCTATACAAAAATATCCATGGGCCAAATTTTGCCTGCCAGCCCTGCTTGCCTTAGACAATCGACAAAGCAATAAATCAAATCCTGATTTATAGATTTTGCTCATTTTGGTGGTGTAAATATTCTCAATGTGACCACACTATCAACAAGATGTTACTAAACACAAGGTTGGGAAGAAATGTACAGTGGCACACCACTATTTAGTATTTCCACCTTACAGATACAATAGATGGAATTAACCACAAGAGCAGAGATAATTGCAAAATATAGTAAAATAATTAATTAGCATGTGATGAGTTTTGAGTATTTACTACCTCTGTTTTTAAAATGTATTTAACTGTAAGTTTATTTAATTTTTACTAATGACTATGTTTAACAAACAAACTCAGAAAGTTCCTGAAAATTTAAAAATTGGCTCTTAGGAGCCAGGACAGCCAATTCAGCACACCCCCAGGGGCATGAGGGCTTCTTACATTCAGTCCATATAAGTTAGAAGCTAGGAAGTATTACCTCCATTTTACAAATGAAAACACCAAGACTTGAGATTCAGTGACTTGTCAAAAACAACAAATGTGGGCTTTAAACTTAGGTTTAAAAGCTGATATAGTTTCAAAAGCTGATATAGTTTCTCCTATACTTTCTTCCACTACTAACCAAGGCAAAGTGAGATCAAAATATTATGAAATGTTTATCAGAACTGGGATATTTTAATTAATTGCTGAATAGAATACAGATGAGGGAAGTTATTAACATATTATTAGTGATCAATCTGGTATACTATTTCTTCAAAGCTGATATAGTGTCTTCCATACTTTCTTCCACTACTAACCAAGGCAAAGTGAGATCAAAATATTATGAAATGTTTATCAGAACTGGGATATTTTAATTAATTGCTGAATAGAATACAGATGAGGGAAGTCATTAACATATTGTTAGTGATCAATCTGGTATAGTATTAGGTGTGCAATAGAAAAACCATTCTGCTACAAAAAGATCTCTATTCATAGAAATTAATATTTTTTGATTAATGTTTTGGCTTCTTTATCTTCTTGAGGATTCCTCCTTTTTTTAATTGAAAATTCCCCCCATCCACTTTAGTGAATGAGTTTATCACAGATCAAGGATGATAAAAGATCCTGAAGCAAATGAGAAGCAGAACAGGTAAACTCTGAATATTGTAGTAAAAGTGTAACCTAACCTAGGGACAGGAGGTATGGGTGCCCACCACAGTCAGAGAACAGAGACAGGGCACTCAGCTTCACAGGGCAATGACCACAGGGGGGACACTGAAATGCACAAAGGGAGGGAAGGAAAAAGAACATGGATAGTCAAGTTGGCCTCTTTCCCCATTGGCTCAGTCCTCGTTATGAGTGTGAATCTTTGTCCCAACACTGAACCAGTCTTATCAAAAGTGTGTCGGCAACAGTCCTTATTCTACAGCCTTAAATAACTTTTCTCTGGTAAGGCACCACAACCCTCAAGAAGCTGTGCTCTCAAACCAGAGAAAATTTCTAAGACCTAGGACAACATGGTAGGGGCAATGCCAAAAGTGTGGGCTAATATTAGAGTCAGGGACCTAGGTTTGAGTCCTGACCCTGGTTTTGTCATATGACCTTGTGCAAGTCAATCTCTGGGTCTTAGTTTGCTCCCTCCAAAATAATATAATTATGGAAAATGATGCCCACCTCATAGGATTATTGTGAAAATCAACATGAAATATCATATGAAAATGTATGGTATGAAAACAGCAAAGGAAAGCAACTGGCAGGCACCATCAGATGTGAAATCTTCTAGAAGCTGGAACCATACCAAAATCTGACCCATCTCTCTGCAATCATCTTTTTTTAAGTGACTCACTAAAATCATAGAGCCTACATTGAGGAGATAGCCCTACTATAGATGGTGAAGAACATAGCTGAACATTCATCTGAACCTGGACAGCCAATCTTAATGATCAGAACCTTTTGAAAATAAAATATTCACAACCTGTTTTAACACGTAACCCATGAGATAGAACATTACTATATTGTACTTGGGAAGTCTCCAGTTAGTTTCTCCATTCATCTTAGATTGAATGCACTTTGCTTTCTGTATCTTCCTTGCCTCTCCCTTTTTTGGAGGAGTCCTTTATTGCTATTGTTATTGTTTTTAATTCATAAGTAGCAATGGCCATTGTAGAAAAATAGAAAATACAGATAATCATAAAGAAGCAAATAAAATTCACTTATAATCTTACAATCTGTAGAATCATAGATTACACTATCAACACTGATGTATTTCCTTCTTAACTTTTAATGCTAATAGATAAATCACATCTTCTCTTCTCATAAAAATGGTATCATACAGTATATACTGTTCTGAATCTGCTTTTATCTTTTACTGAATCATAAATATTTTAATATCATTAAATCTTTTATTACACATATAATATTTAATAGCATTATAATATTCAGTTCATAGATATATGCCCTCATTTGATCAATCGCCTACTGCTGAAACTTTCACTTGTTTCCAATTTTCCTCCATTATAAATAATATTGCAACAATCATCCTTTGTAGCTAAATTCTTAAGATTCTACAGTACACTTAGCAAACTGATTTCAGAAAGATTGTGCCAATTTATATTCTCCCAATAGGGTCTAAATGTGTCTATTTCTTGCCCTTTGCCAGCACATGAGGGCCTTGGTTCTTCTCTTTTCCAGAAGAAATGTCCTATGAGATGTCTTCCATCTTCACTTACCCCTCCTAGTATAGAAGCAACATGGACTTTTAAGCAGCATCTTTTGAACTGTGTGACATGACCCATCAGTGGTTCATAAAATAAAGTTAATGGGTCATGACCAGCATTTATTTGTTTTCAGTAAAATAGAGCATTTGTTTAAAATAGCATAGCAAATATTTCCATTGCAAGTAAAAAGGTACATAGCAATTACTGGAAATGTTATTTCACTTACACATGTCCATATTGATAAGGCCTATAAATTTTATTTCACTTACACATGTGCGTGTTGATGAGGCCTAGATTTCAATATAACACAGTTGTAAGATCACAGTGTAGATCTAACTAAGTACTGGTTAGTCACAAGATCATAGAATCCAGGCTGATGAGGCTTGGATTCAGGGCATAATTTGGTGGGGAAGCCAAGGGAAAAGACAAAGGACACACATTCCATTTATATTCCCTGGTAGGAAAATGTTATTGATGGAAATGTGACAGAACTCTCCGAGGTACACAAAATTAGCTACTTAAAAAAGTGTAACGTAAGTCATGGTTTTATAGTAGGTGAAATTATAAACTTCAGGGTGGGACAAGTAATCTGCACCTTTCCTCTCCACATATTTCTGTCACATTATGTCTATAGTTATAGATCCAGGTACACCTGGGTGGCTTTGTTGGTTAAGCATCCAACTTTGGCTCAGGTCGTGATCTCACAGCTCGTTGAGTTGGAGCCCCACATCGGGCTCTGTGCTGACAGCTCAGAGCCTGGAGACTGCTTCAGATTCTGTATCTCCACCTTTCTCTTCCCCTCTCCTGCTCATGGCTTCTCTCTCTCTCCTTCTCAAAAATAAATAAACATTAAAAAAATTTTATAGTTATAGATCTGCCTCTGTTTATCTCCATCCATGTTTTGGGGGTAACTCATCTAATCTCTCTAAGCCCCAGTTTCCTCACCTACAAAATGAGGATGCTCAACCAGATGACAGCCGAGGGCCCTTCCACATCTGTGGTCCCAGGGGTCTGTGCTGTGCTGATCCATTACAGCTTTCAGTGGTCCATTAACAGGGCTGTTCATGAGCATGCAGCCTGTGCAGTCATACAGGGTCCCTAACTAAGAAGGCCTTGTGCTTAGTTGAATGTTTTATTGTCATTATTTTGAAAATTATTAATTTTTTTAACATAGGGTCTCATATTATCACTTTCCACAGAGCCCCACAAATTACATAGCTAGTCCAGTCTATTAAGTCAGACAACATGAAGTCTTCCTGATAGGAACAGGGAGTTCTTTCCTCTGGCACTGCTGAGAGCTGAAGCAGTGGCTCTCAACCTCGGTGGATAAAGTACAAGCTGCTTAGAGGGTTTATGACTTGCAAAAGTCTACAGTACTCTACAAACAACACATAAGGGACGCTGTTTAGAACTTTTGTTCTGCCCAAGGCTTGTGTTCAATTGATCCAGCCCCAGTTGGAGTGGATTGTCCAAACTGCATTCAACTCTTATAAAAAATAGTCTTAAAATAGGATGACCCATTTAATGCCATGTGCTGCTCTATGGGTTAATTGGATGTGAAACATTCACACCAGGTTCTCAATAAAAGATATAATAGAAGGATGAAGGTCAGTGGTGGGCCTGAGTGCTATATTATGTCCAACCTGCATTTTAAACCTGAATATTGCTAAAAAGATGACTAATAGGTAGAACAAAGAACACATTTGAGGACATGGTCCATTTTATATTTGAAGAGCCACTCCTATCCCCCGCCATCTGTTTGGGAAATTCAGCTGATAGCTCAATGGTAAGCTATCTTTCTTCAATGGGGACAAATCTACTTTCATCAAGAAGGCATATTTTCAGACCTTTACAATGGTGGTGATACTGTATTTACACTGTTTCTTTTGTGTTTCCAGGGACTGAATATAGGCCATGACAATAGAGCAGCATCAGATATGGTGAAAATCATGATGCTGGTCTCCTTAGAAAATCATGATACTGAAACAGAGGAGCCAAACAAGGTACTTAAAATATCTGTCTTTATACATAGAACAGTTATGTATTAAACATCTGCTACTGAAAGGGTGAACAAAGACTTTGTTCACCCTTTGCAGAATTCCCTAATCAACATGGTCCATGTGAAAATGTTATCTCTTTTCTGTACCCTCAAAGCATTCCATGTTCACCCTCCTCCATGCACTTTTTATTCATTATTACAATTGTTTATTTCCTTATCTAACTCCTTTACTAATTTGTAAGCTCCTCGAAGGCAAGTCCTGTGGTGGTGTTTTTTAGTCTCTCGATCTCTAGTTCTAGCACACCACCAAGCCTATTACAGGTGCTCATAAAATCTCTACAGTTAACTAAAAAAAAGAACAAATCAATAAGAAAAAGATCAACAACACAAAAGAAAAATGGGTAAAGCACACGCATCTTTGCGTGAGAAGAGATTGTATAAATGACAGTTAAACATATGAAAACACATTTTTTTCCTTCAAAATTTAAAATTCTAGTTAGTTAACATATAGGGTAGTATTGGTTTCAGGAGTAGAATTGAGTGATTCATCACTTATGTATAACATCCAGTGCTCATCACAAGTGCCTTCCTTAATCCCCATCACCCATTTAGCCCATTCTGCCACCCACCTCCTTCTAGCAGCCCCTGATTTGCTCTCTATCATTAAAAGTCTCTTATGGTTTGCTTCCCTCTCTTTTTTTCCCAACTTATAAAGACATTTAAACTCAATAATAATAAGAACCATAATAAAAGACAACAAAGGATATATAAATGGCTGATAACATGTAAGACATTCACAATTATAATAAGAGAAATGTAAGCTATACTGAGATATCATTTTTCATCTATAAGATGGACAAAGATAAAAAGAAGTTTGCTAACATATGGTGCCATTGAGGATGAAGAAACAAGTACTTTCACATATTGCTGGTGGGGATGTATATTGGTACAATCTCCAAGGGAGTGTGCATAACCTTTTACCCAGTAATTCCCCCTTCCCAGAGTCTATCCTAAAAGATACACACTCAGATGCATGAAGTGATACTTGAACACAGGCTAAATTCACCTGGTATGCTCCAGATGTACTGTACTATGATTAAAATATTAAAATTCTTATTTGTTGGTAAACACAGCTGTCCTGAGCCCATCCAGCCCCCTACTACTGCCCTGTCATCCAGCCTCTTTCCCCAAACCCCAGATCTTGCTGCAACCAGGCAATGCAAGAGAAAAAACTGAGGGTGAATGGAGGACATGGGTGTGGGATGGGCTAGATGGGTGATGGCTATTAAAGAGGGCATTGTTGTAATGAGCACTGGGTGTTGTATGTAAATGATGAATCATTGAATTCCACTCCTCAAACCAATATTGCACTGTATGTTGGCTAACTAAAATTTACATTAAAAAACAAAAGAGGTACACCTGATACTACAGGGGTCTCAAGGACCATGCTTCAGCACTGTGACCAGCCTCATTCTGATTGGCCAGTGCTTGTGCTATAAGGGTTTTATATATTTGGACAGCACTCCTATGTCCAAGCTGTTCCCTGCAGCATAGAATGCAATAGCAAAATATGGGAAACAACCTAATCAAAAGCTAACATTTATTGAGAAATTACTACATGCCATACACTGTTCTAAGCACTTTACATTGATTCTCATATTTAGTCCTCACAACAGCCCCAGGAAAGTGGTACTGTTATAATTCCCATTTTACAGATGAGTAAAAGGAGGCACAGAGAAGTTAAGTAAGTTACTCAACATCATATAGCTAATTGGTGATGAACTTGAACTCTGTCAAGGTAGTCTGATTCTAAAGCCTATGCTCTTAGAACAAAATGTGCTTCAGTAGAGACTGGTGACATTAATTAAGGTATATCCATAGAATAGAAACTTGTACAGCCACAGAGAAGATGGGGAAGCTCTTTTTTTAATGTTTGTTTATTTTTGGGAGAGAGTGTGTGTGTGTGAGTTTCCAATATGGATTCTGCACTAAAGGCAGAGACACTGATGCAGGGCTTGAACTCACAAACTGTGAGATTATGACCCGAGCCAAAGTTGGACGCTTAACCAACTGAGCCACCCAGGTGCCCCACGGAAGCTCTTTATGAACTCATAATTCATATAGCATTCAAGCTAAACTACTCATTGAAAAGAAAATACAGAAAAATGTGTGTAGTAGTTTTCCAATTTGTGGATACACACACGTATGTGTATGTATTTACATACATATATGTATATATATACACATATCAAACAAAATCACAAATTGGGTATGTAGGATGTGTCTGAAATGATATATAAGAAACTGGTAACACTGGTTGCCTGCTTCTGGGGGACAAGGTATTAGGAAAAATGTTTGCTGTGTGTACTTTTTGCACCTTTTGGATTGTATACTACATACACATACTGGCTGTTTTAAAATTAAACTGCAAATTAGTGTTTTAAATGAATGATATGCACACAAAGATTCTGAGTCAGAAAGTCAAAACGGCTTAGAGAGAAATAGAAAAGGTGTGCAGTTTGTCAGAGGTGAGATTACACCCTTCTGGTTATCAGGCAGAACTGAGCCTTTAAAGACGGGAGAGTTGTGAGGATATTTGGGGAGTGGGGGAGGGCAGCCTGCTGTGGGGCAAGTAAGGAGGCTATGATGAACTTTAGCACACAATGCAGTGAGGTCTGCTGTATGTCCTCTCTGGCTGTGAGTACATGCATTGGAAGGCAAGATCTGGGTATGAAGGGTCTGGGAAGAGCCCCTGAGGTTAAATGCAGATTAGAAATCAGCCTTGTGTTGCCCATCCTAGGGAAGTTCAAGGGAACATGAACTAGAAGTGCCCAAATTTTGTCCTGTCTCACATCCTGGGCTGGTAAGGAGTTAAGCTGTGGAGCCATTTGAGAATGGACTGGACAAGGAACAAAGAAGTAATTGAAGGGTTGGTGGAAAATAGGGCTGAGGAAAAATGGTCCAAGGAGCTGATATTGTTGGTTCTGAAGGAGGACAATTACTGTTCCCTCCTTGACGGCACATCATTGTCATTGAGAGGGTGACCAGCTGTTCCCTGCCACCACAAAGGAGACAAAGAGGGAAAGGGCTTCAACTGTAGCATGAGCAAGCAAAATTAGATTCAGAGAAAATCTTTCGTTAGAAAAAAATTATGTTGTTAAATACTGAGGAAACAGACTCCGAGGGAAGATATGGTATTGCTATCCCTCCCTCTAAATTAGACCTAATGGTGTAGAAACCAAGCTGCACCTGACTCAGTCATCCTTTGTATATCCCAGTGTCTTCATCTTAAACTGTGCACAGCAACGCCAACCTCATAAAGTCATTATAAAGGTTAAAAGAGCACCTGTGTGTAAAGCATTTAGAGCATTTAGATAGCAGCTATTGTCCTTTAGGGTACAATGGACATTGTCTACTAACCATGAAAGTCTTCAGTGATTTAGATGGTCACTTGGGATGGTCCCTGGTGGTCTTTTGAATTCAAGCAAATATCCTAGTGCTTCAATGGTTTTTATGTCCACAGCTTTAAAAGGAAATTCTAACTTTTCTGGAATAAATAGTAGACCATTCATCTCATCTGGTTTGATTGTAAGGAGTTCTGATGTCAGCCATATTCCCAGAAGTCACATTTAAACAATCTCACTCTCTGGGGAAGTGAAGACCAGAGTTGCTCAAATATTTTGAATTGGGACCCAAAGAGTAAATAAATTTCATACTGCAACACAGTCCACAAATGTACACACACACACACACACACACACACACACATTCATATATATGTGACTGAAACAAAAGTTTGCAAACAAAAGTGCTTAGGCTTTCTATGTGTCATCTATTCTGATATTTTCTATTTTATTTTATTCTAAGTTTTAAAAACTGATCTTGCCCCACTAGATTTATTTCATGACCCGCCAATGGATTGTGACTCATAGTTTGAAAAACTTGTGTCAAGTCAAAGAGCATTGAGCAAGTTTCTGAACTGCTCTGGAATCTACTAGAACAACTATAAAAGGAAGATTAAAGTATCTATAACTTGGTGTCTTATGAAGTTTAATTTAGAACATCAAATACACTGGACCTTACTTTTATTTAATAGACCCTTCTCAATTAAAGTTAATGATGTCTTTAAAATGGCTGCCATGAAGGCCCTGCATGGAAGCCAGGTATGGGTCCTGGCCCAGAGCCCGTTTGCTCTTATTTGGTAAGTATCCTCCCAAGTTGAGGTGCTTGGTTTCCTCTCTGATAACAAATGATCATCAGCAAACCAGAAAAGAACCTAGAGGGAGATGAGAGGTGGCCACAATGCAAGAGACCAAAGGTTTCCCCAAAACATGAGAGGACTCTGTTAAATATGAAACCCAGATAAGAGTGAGTTCTGGGGAGTTGCAGAGAGAGGTATACTTCCACGTAAAAGGCAGGGTAGAACAGAATTTATTTTAGGGGAAAAAATCTGTCCCAAGTGGAAAAAATACAAAAAATAACTAAATATTTTGTTTCTTAAAGAATCCATCTTGGGGCGCCTGGATGGCTCAGTTGGTTAAGTGTCTGACTCTTGATCTCGCTCAGGTCATGATCTTCTAGTTTGTGGGTTCAAGCCCCATGTCGGGCTCTGTACTGACAGTGCAAATCCTGCTTGGGATTCTGTCTCTCCCTCTCTCTGCCTCCCCCCACCCACAATAAATAAATAAACTTTAAAAAAAAAAAAAGAATCCATCTTGGATATTGAGAAAAGTTACTGGAAAGAGCTCTTCCTTTAACTACAAGTCCAAGAACTATCAGTGTCATTTGAAATAAATTGTCAGAAAGAACAGATGGGCATTTCACCCATAAACACAGTCCCCTTTTACCCGGCAGTTATAATTCCTTGCCTTGATCCCGAAAAAACTAAATACAAAGAGTTTTCAAATTTTGTTTCCATCATGTTTATAACTTCTTATCACGAGCTATGCAGTAGGATATTAATGAGATATATGTGTGTTGTCCCTCTATTCTCCAGTCCTTCCAGAAAAGCCACCACTCTATGCAGGTAGATAGATCTTGTGCATTTCCTTTTCTTTGCCTACCCACCTCCATGGTCCCAAATATCCAACAGGGGAAAAAGCAGAAAACCCCTGAAAGACCTCTTCAAAGAGATTTTAATGGTAACCTGGGAGGAGAGAGAGAAAAGAAGTGCCTTCTGAGCAAGATTAAGAATTTTAGAGACCCTGACTGAGAGGAATATGGTGCCAACATTACCATCCTCCAAACATAAATCAAAATAGAAACAATATTAACTCATAACATCAATAAAAAGAAATCCAGTTAAGGGTGCCTGGGTGGCTCAGTCAGTAAAGCATCTGAGTTCAGCTTAGGTCATGATGTCGCAGTTCGTAAGTTCAAGCTCCGCGACGGGCTCTGTGTTGACGGCTCACTCCTGGACCTGACATCTTAGTGATACCTCTGCAGATGTGGCTGAAATCTGTCTTCTTGGGCCTTTGAGAACACTTCTACCAATGTCAGACAATTTTCTCCCCTGGTCCAGCTCAGCCAATTAGACTTTACACCTTGGGCATAAGCTGTCAGGTTAGTGTCTTACAGGCAAGACTGGAGCAATAGGCAAAAGATGAGCTGAATACCTATACCCATCTCTTGGGTTTTACATTTCAAAAATAAACTCATACTTCTACTACACTAATACATCATCATCCATTATATTGAAAGGATATAAGACAAGGTGACATTTTAGGGAGACACATCTCACTGCAAAATGATAAATTGTTTCAGACATAAGATGCTCTCAGCCCATCCCCCCTTTCCTATTGGTAGGCAGAGGAAGGGAATGTGTCTGTATCAGATTTGGGGATCAGATATCACAGATGAGGCTGAAAAGAGAAAGCTTTGTTCTTTTAACAAAGCCCATTTTCAAAGCATTGTCCCTCCCTGCTACTGTACTTATCAAAGACAATCAGATTATCATCAGAATGAGGCCCAGCATCATTTTATAAAGAAAAGTAGATCATTACTCACTGGATTTTAATTACTAGGTTTCATTTTGTCGATGCCACCTCCTTTCATTTTTTTTTCTTCTAAAAGATCTTCTTGGAAGTTTCTCCCATCCTTTCTGATTTTATAATTCCATATCTCATGAATATTAAATACCTGGTTTATTAACATTTTTTCTTAATTGATTTTTAAAATTCAGTGCTAAGCATTGGTCTCTATAAATCACTTTGGTAATATCTTCTCTGTGAATCTATACCCAATGGTTAATACAACTAATCATGGGCTTTTTCATTAATGGATAGTTTATTAAAGTATTATTCTTATAGCATAATATTAAACCATCTATCCACATACCATATGTTTTCACTCACAGGTCTAACAGGAGAAACCTAACAGAGGACCATGGGGAGGGGAAGGGTGGAAAAGAGTTAGGGAGAGGGAGGGAGGAAAATCATGAGAGACTCTTGAATACTGAAAACAAACTGAGGGCTGAAGGGGGAGGGGGGAAAGGGGAAGAGGGTTATGGTCATGGAGGAGGGCACTTGTGGGGAAGAGCACCGGGTGTTATATGGAAACCAACTTGACAATAAACTATAAAAAAATAAAATAAAAAATAAACCATCTATCCACAAATGTGGGCTTCCCTGGGCTCAACTTCTGAATGCACTATATTGAAAAAGCAGAGCTACTGTCTACATGATAAAATGAGCAGAATGTGTCTATAACAATCACATATCAAATCTAAAGTTATAATCAGAGCTGGAATTCCTCTTCTCCCTCCTATAAGGTAAGATGGAGAACGTAATTATGAAAATCCAATCAAACAGATCTTCAGCAATAGTAGAAAAGGGAACATGTGAATACCATTCAGATCAATGAGGGCATGGGAAGGCTTTGGACCCCTCATCCTCAGGGGAAATGTGATATTAGAAAGATATTTCCAAATCAGAAAACTTGATGCATGGTGTAATAAGAATGAGTACAGTTATGGGTACAAGCGCTCCCCACTTCATCCTAATTCATTCATTCATTTATTCACTCATTCGGTGATTCATTCAATACATATTTGTTGACCCCCAGTCATTGGGCATACAACAGTGCACAAAAATGATACATTTCCTATTTTCATGAAGCATATTATCTAGTAAACTCCAAATCCACTTTATACAAACAAATATCATGAAAAAAATATAAAGAAAAAGTACAAAGAAAAAAGCAACTGAAACAAACTTAAACCTCCATGGCTACAAATAGAAATCAAAGAAAACTAGACAATCATCATCATACTCATTATGTACTGACCTGCCATTTTGCATATAATTACCCAAGTACTTAAAAAAAAAAAGCTTTCCAAAGTAGATCCTATTATCTTCTATACAGCTGAGGAAGCTAAAGTAGGCTAAGGGGCTTGCTTAAAGCCAAAGGCTAGAAAGTCCAAGTGGTGGCATTTGAATCAAGACCCACAGCATTCTAGTACGACACTCTTTCCCTGTACAGGGATGTCTTCTCTGGGCAGAGGGCTTTTCCTGCAACTGAAAAAGCAGAATCATCATATTAGAATAACAGAAAGAGACCTACCTAGGGCATATTAGCTTAGCTCCTCATAGAAATGCTTCATAAGGATTTATCATCTTTTTAAAGACCATTAGGAAAATAACTCTTATATATAGATCACTTCTGTTTCTTCTAAAATACTGCAATTGAAGGTATCATTTACCTTCCCTCTGTTATTAAAGACCACACAATAACTTGTTTTGCCAAGCTTACATGTTTTCTTGTGTTAGATATATAACTCATCCTGTTTCCCTTTTTGCTCCAGCTTCTAGGAAATTCCAAGCTTAAAATCTCTGATTTCACTTTAATTCACTCATTTGTTCATTCAACAAACATTATGGAAAATTATTACTTTAGTGTGATTATCTTGTCACTACCTCAAAGGCTTTTGATTTCCTTTTTATCTTTATTGTAATTTCTTTTCTATTATATGTTTATTATAATGTATTTTGGGGAGCAGGAGAGGGTATAAAATGTAAATGACTGACAACTAAAATAGTTTTACTATAAAAATAATAGAATCTGGGATACACGGTGGTAGCTGTGACTGAGAGTACAGGGCTTAGGATCTTGTAGTCTCTGGGTTCAGTTCTCAGTTCTGCCCTACTCACAGTGTAAACTGAGACAAAATACACTTTTTGAGCCTCTGTTTCATAAAATGGGACTAAGCATTGCCACACAAGATGTTTATAAAAATTAAATAAGATAATGTATATAAAGCATCTGGCACTGCCTGGCACACAGTATTTATTAGTTACTGCTTGTGAATAAAGCAGGTAAATATACAACAAATAAGTCTACCCATAAATACCTAGTCTCTGAGGTAGGTTGAGCTTGGTTTCCATGGAAAATAAGTGGACATTTTTAAAACCTCAAAATTTAAATTAATTTTAAACTGCTTCCCTTTGGTTCTCTCCAAGATTCTCGGCAATGTTCCATCACCCCTGGTTGTTGAGCCCTCTTGTCTAATTATAAACTAAATTCTGGCTTGTTAGCAGAAAAGATTTTCTCAGGCTCTGTTCTATAAACAATACCAGAAAAATCACAGATGCTTTGAAAACTGGGAGGGCCCTCCCTGTCTGCATTTTTTTTTTTTTATCTTAAAGACCCCACAAATGAGTCTGGCTTTAAAAGTTGTGTATTTGCTATCAATAAGCAAGCACCTAATGCTTTCCTCTTTGATAACCTGAATCACTTTCTTGTTTATTTCCATGTCTGTCTCACCCATAGGAAATTTCTTGAGGGCGGGCAGTATTTCTCATTCCCCATTCATCCCCAGTTCCTAGCCCAGTGGCAGGCATATAGTAGGTGCTCAATAATTATTTTCTGAATCGGTGAATGAACTAACCAATTAATGAAAAGCTACATGAAGCCAAGGACCATATCTAATGCATTTCCATAGCACCTATCATAGTGAATGAATGAATGATTATTTAGCTGAGTCTCCTTGAGATACAAGGAACTTTTTAAACAATAACCATTTAAATATAATTTTTTAGCTTAAGCCACAAAATAATAACTTTTTAAAATCCCAGAATCAATTTTTGGAGAATTTTCAAAGCCACAACCAGCATTTAAGTTTGGATTTCTTTGTGACTATTTTCATCAAAATTCTCAAACTTTGTGAAGTTCTCACAGTGTTCTGGTGTGGAGTCTTTGTGTTGCACTTTTTCTCTTAGTGATAGGGGAAGCTTGGAGGGGGATGAATGGACTCTCCCAAGATCAGACTGAGTTTAGTAAGGTCTCCAGTAGATCTGGAGCCTAGGTCTACTTCATGAAAGAGGACTGCCAGGGGTTCATTCACTATCAACACCCAGGAAACTCTTGAGAAATTACTCTCCAAAATGGGGTTCAAGGACACCAAGCCCATAGAGGGTGATTCTGAGTACCTCCATTTGTGAACTCTTCACTTTCACAAGTGGTCTTTCATGCACGATATCAACTTGCACATGAAACTCAGCCCCTTCCTAGATTCCCACCCACATATAAAACCCAACCTCACAGAGGCTTTCTTTAAATGGCAGACCTGATAAAATTGGGAGAGTCTAGATTTCTTTGTCAAGTAACTTGGTACCCCTTCCCTTTCTCCTCTTCCCAATACCTTACCCATGCAGAGAAATATCCAAACTGCTTTTATCCTACCTTCTCTTCCCAGTCTTTGTCCTGATGCTTTTATTTTTATACCCAACTAACTCATAAAGATATTTCCCCAAACAATGCACTTCTCTTTATAAGAAGGATCTTGTACCAGCAGTTAAAGAATGATTTTCACCACTTGGGCAGAGATTCCTAATTATTTCCCAATATCCTGTCTCCTTTAATAAGCTTAAAACTAGAACTCTTGAATTTTAACTGGGTGCATGGACACCCAGAACAAAGACTTTCTCAGCCTCCCTTTGTGCCAGGTGTAATCATGGTACACAAGCAGAGCTAACATGAGCAACTTATTAGTATATCCTTACAAGGAAGGAACATGTCCTCCACTTTCTTTATATTTGCTTCCTATTGGATGAAATATGGACATGACGGTGAACGCTGGAGCAGCCATCTTGGACCTTATGAGGAGGTTGCATGTTGAGAATGGCAAAGCAACAGGATTGAAGGAGTCTGGGTCCCTGCCAGTGCAGAGCTGCTATTTTAGTCCTGAACTACTTACACTCAGACTATTGTATGAGGGACAAATAGACTTTTCACTTGTTTAAGCTACTTTTATTTTGGTTCTTTGTGGCAGACATTAAAACTATATCCTGCCTAATGTACCTCTTTACACAGATATTGGCAAACATAAGCAGCATCAGTAAATACTGTGACAGGCATTCTAATCAGATTATCCATTAGAGTAAGCCCTGCTCATTTCCTTTCTATTGCTTTTTTTGTTTTCCTTTTTCATGTAGAATCATTCTGCCAGTTCTTATCAAGTTGACAGATCTCTATTGTTTTGGGTTATAAATAAAAAGTTTAGCATTTTATATGAAATGGTATTTTTTCAAACATTTCCAATTAGCACTGCATGCTTCTGAATTTAGCATTAGTTTACATTTAACTTAAATTTAAATTTTTTATTTAAATTTTCTATTTAAATTTCAGTAAGCTTAAAATTTTTCTTACAGATTGTTTCCTTCTATAAATGTTTTAGGATGAAATCTTCAACCATGCAGAGAAACAAAATATATTTTTTAAACCCCAAGAAATCACTAATCAAACATATTCAAGAAATTTTAAGGTTTTGTCATACTTGGTTCATTTAAACTTTATATATATTACTCTGTGACTTGTTTTTCCATTCAACATCAGGCTCAATTTCATTTATTTTCATTCTCTTTTATAATTATTCTGCAATGTATCTATTCTCCCATTGATGAACATTAAGGTTGCTTTCAATTTTTCACTATTCCAATTAATGCTGAAATGAACATTCTCACATCTAATTCCAGGGGCACAGGTTCAGATGTTTTCTAGAATATGTCCCTGGAACTGAATGGTAGCACTATAGTGTATGCACACTTTCAATGTTAATAGATTTTACCGAATTACTCTCCAAACTTGCTCTACGAATTATAATCTCATTTCTCGATGTCTTCACTGACATATGATATTGTCAGCTGTTTTACTCATTGCCAATATGATGGGTACCAAATGGTATCTCATTGTAATTTTTATTTCTTTGAAGAGTAGTTAAGCTTCTTTGCCATTCAGTTCTCCTATTCTGTGACTTGTCTCTTAATATTCTTTGCCCATTTTACTATTGGGTTGTTTGGATTTTTCACTGATTGGTAGCTAAATGTTTATGTATTTGGGATCTTCAATTTTTGTGGTTATATGCATTATAAATATGTTCTCTCTATGGGCTGTCTTTTAACTTTGATGCACAGAATTTGAACACTGTAATATCCATTCTTTATGAATTGTGCTTTTGTTCTGATTAAGAAATTCTTTCCTACCTGAAACCATACAAATATCCTTAAATATTTTATTCTAAAAACTTTTAAGTTTTTCTTCTCAAATACAGGTCTTTAATCCATGGGTAAATAATAATATTTGAATTAAAAATTTTTAATACTGGGAATACAAAATTATAGCTTTTATGACAATTGAAGGATTGGTAAAAGAAAAAAATTGTGAAAAAGTAGAAATGACACCCAAAGTATCCACAAAAAAGATCAGGGCTAGATGAAGAATTCTGTCATATGTATTGTTTCATGTAATTTTAAAGTACTCCTTAGATCCTTTCATCCATTTCTCATGCAACATACGACCCTCAGCTTATGTATCAAGCTCATATTATGCCCCACTCCAGATCTGCTCATCCTCACATACTCTGCAGCCTTGGCCACTTGCCCTTCTTCCCAGGCTGGAGCAATCCCAGAGATGGCTCACATCCCAGCTGCTGCCACCATCACCTCATATCCTAACATCTCCAATTTTCTCAGCCTCCCTAGGGATGAAGCCTGGGCTTAAGCACAGATTCCTCTGCACCAGCTGTACGGGAACTGCAGCAGGTCCAGGGTGCAGCCCTAACCTGCTTTTCCCAGCAAGTGGGGGGTAATAACATCGAGCAAATAAGAGAAACTCAGTGCCCTGTATGGAAGGCTTTTCCCAATGAAGCAGAAGATGGAAATAGGTTTGCAGATAAATGTCATGGCCTTATTTTTCTTCCACAGTGGACTGTTCTAAGAAGCAATGAATCCATGTGACCACTCAGGAGATGTCCCACATTAGCGAGCGATGTTTTCTTCAGAAGGTGCACCTAAGCTTGGCAACATACCAGCTTGTATTGCTTTCCCTCATTCTCTGCCTTATTCCCATTTTCCCCTCCCTTTTGCATTCTTAGGATTGCATCCTGTTCTCCAATAAGCATTGGCATAAAAGTTTTGCTTCATACTTTCTTTTCCAGGAATCCTACATTAAGAGAGCTTGCCTAAATTTTTCAAACATGTATTATCCATCAGTTATAATTTTTATTAAAACCAGTAAACAGTTTTGAATTTGCATATATATCCCATTTCTAAGGCAAGGAAGTCTACTGGAGAACTTCTAGGGGAGATTTTTCTCCTCGATAAAACAGAGAGCCTCATAAGAATAAAGCTCTCATCTGCCTTCAAAACCCTCTTCCTTCCCACTTTGAACGTGCTATGTGGAAAACTGAGGTTTGGCGCTTTCGCTGCCATCTTGAAACTATGAGATGGCCTTGCAAATGACAGAGCTGAAAGGTATAAAGAGCTTTGGTACCTGATAACATCTCTGAATCCCAGAACAAACCCTGGAACAGACTATCTCCAGATTTCTTGTCCTATAAGATGGTACTTAAATATCATCACTCTGAGGCCATTATTGTGTATTCTGATGTTTGCAGCCAAAGCCTCCCTAAACGCTGTAGGAGTAGATGAGACCAGCAGAGAAGGCTTGGGTAGGGCTCCGAAAAATGCCAATGTTAAAAGGACAGACAAGAGAGAAAGGAATCCACCAAGGGGTGTTAGAAGGACTAGATCAGAAGTTAATAATCCCAAATAACAAAAACAAGAGTACTCTTAATCTAGCAGCACCACAAGGAAGAAATGTAACTGAAAAATGCCAATTTAGCTCTTTAATTGCAAATCTGTTTAAATATTTGGCCAAGATAAGGTAGAAAACAGAAGCCACAGGTTTTTATCTAAATAAATGTTGTTGTTTTAGTTATGGGAACTTTATTCTTTTTTTTCATTCCATTATCCCAATCAAGCATTGGTATGGAGTCATTCACTGACAGATAAAGTGAATATCTTCAAATTCCTTGCTTAAGAGTTTCCTATGGGTTTGGGTCATGAAATTCACTTGGCCCTGAAGAAATAATTGCCTGTCAACATGAAGCCAGGCTAATGAATAATTCTGACAACATCACACACCAAATTAGTGAACTGGCCAACTTCAAATTTCTCGACTAGCTACTGTTTCTGCCAAGTTTTTAATTGTTAATGAACATGATAAGGCTATCCCTCTCCCTTCACTTAGAATAAATATTTGTAGACTCACTGACATTACCCTGCCCATATAATGCATGTATTCTGTCATTGTGTTATTGGTGGTTTAAGGATAAATACTCTGCTAGACCATAGCATAAAAGATGAGATCGGGAAATACTTCGTGGGAGATAATAGCGCAATTTTAGAAATTTTTAAGGTAAACTAATTTAGTACTAGGAAGAAGAAAGGGCCTGGGAAAGAGCTCTGGAGTCATAGCTGCTGTTGAATTTCAGCCCTGTCACTTAGAAACTGTGAGAAATTAAGCAAGTTGCTTGGACTCTCTGAATTTCAGTTTTTGGTCTGCCAGATGGAGATAATATCAACTCCATAGGGTTGTTCTGGGACTAAATCATGTCTGGAAAGAGCTAGCACAGTGCCTGGCTTATAGTACATTTTAATAAACAAATAAAACTCCTAAATCAAAACACTTACAGATTGTTTTTAATATTGGAAGAGATTATTGAGGCTAAATATCTATTAACTACATTGCAAAAACATCCTCCCAAGCTGACTTAAATTATTCAGCTTGTACATAGTGTTTTTCTTTGGGCAAAAAAATTCCACTTTTATGTAGTTGTGTCTGTCCATTTTTTTCTCTTTATGGCTTTTGTGTTTATGTCTTGCTTAGAAAACCATTCTCATTTTCCAGCTTTTAATATGTTGCCCCTTATTTTGTCCTAATACTTGAGTAGTTACATACTGTAATAATCAGAGATTTTGTGTTAGATTATGATCTAACTTATTGTTTTTCAAAATCAATATCCAGTAATCTCTCTTTTCCATTGAAATGACAACTTTACCATAGATTAAATTCTGTAAATGTACACCTCCATTTCTAAAGTTTGTGATCTGTTTCATTGATCAATTTATCTATTTCCACATAAGTAGAACATTGTTTTCATTAATACTGCCTTATAGTATCTTTTAATATCTGGTAAGGCAAGATCCTCATTATTCTTTTTTCTCAAAATATTTTTTATTCTAGCCCAATTTTTTCAATCAGATGAACTTTAGAATCAGTTTATTAGTTTTCTTTCCAAAAAAATATCCAGCTGTAAACATTATTAGGATTGGATTGAATTGATATGTTTATGAAATTCAGTCTTCCCATCCTTATCTATTTTTGTGTTCTTTAAAAGAGCTATCTCCCATTTCTTGTTAGGTTTTTTGATCCCCATTTTATGGTTTTATTGCTGAGATAAACAGGGTTTTTTTTATATATACTTTCTAACTGGTCATCAGCGTTATACATGGGAAAGCTATGGTTTCTAGCTTCTTCTGTGATCAGGTGTGTGATTTTCTGAATCTTTATATTAGCCTTACTAGTTTTTCCATTGATTTTCTTGAATCTTTAAAAACAGAACATCAGATTTTTACAAAAAGTGAAGTGACAATTTTATCTCTTCCAAATACTTATACTTTCTTCTTTTTCTAATTATATTGTATGTTTTAAGCTCTGCAGTATAATGTTGAATATAGCAGTGATAATTGGCCTCCTTGTCTTGTTTCTGATAGTAGTAAGAATTCTTCTGATGTGTCACCATTTAGTATAATTTTTTTCAAATTCTACATTTGCTGAGAGATTTGATGAGGTACAGGCATTGAGGGTCACCACATGCCTTTCCAGTGTCTATCTACTTAGACCTGTTAGTAAATAGCTTTTCGAATGTTAGAGCATCCTTATATTCCTGGGATAAATCCTACCTTATTGTGAATTTTTTTCTACCTTGTTCGATTTAATGTACTAATGTTTTGTTTTTTTCCATCCATGTATCAGTGGGTGAGCATAAATTTTACTTTGTGTGTGTGCTCTCTGTGATAGTTGTTGAGTTATTGTCTCTCAGCTCCAAGCCCACCCGTCTATACTTTGATTTGTGAGGCTAGAACTCTGCAAACCGTATTTCTGCTCTGTCAGCTAGCTTTTTATTAGGTTCCAACTAACAAAGGAGACTGCAAGGCTAGAAGAGGAAGAGGGGATTTACTCCTTCCTGACAGCTTGCTGTGATATTCCTGTTTGCTCCACTTCCTGTGTGTGGTTTCCTGGCAACGGCCCCGGCACAGCTTCTTCACCCAGTCGGGAAGAGTGCCTTTCCATGGCAACAGCTGAATCCAGATTGTAGTTTTATTCAACACTTGCAGAACCAGCCTCAGCATGTTCCACACCCCTACTCCACCACATCCTAGACACCAGCACAAGTGGGGCAGCAGCCTCTCTTGAGAGATCTGAGTTTCAGTTCATGGAGACCTCCTCCAAACTTCTGTATTTTAATAAATTTAAGTTCTTCCCTTTATTTCTTCATGCCCTGGTATGAAATCTTTTTTCTGCAGTTGCTACAATTCTGATACCTTAGAGTTTGCTTTCTATTTTTCCGATTACCTGGGTAACAATTTATATTTAGTTATCAATTCTTTCCATTATTTTATCATTTTTCAATAATTGGTGAGGTACCGGTCTCCTGACTAGACCTTCACTCATCCTCTATCCTATCTGGCTTTTGGTAACAGGGTCTGCTAGCCTCTCTGAATGAGTTAGAAAACTTTCCTTATTTTTCCATCTGTTCCATGAAGTTTAATAAAACTCTCCTATAGATACTTCTGGGCCTGATGCCTTTTAAGAGATATATATTGAAACTAATTTTTAATTTCTTCTATAAATATAGTTCTTTTCCATTTTTCTATTTCTTCTTGAGTCAATTTTGGTAACCTATATTTTCCAAGAAAAGCATCCATTTCACGTAATTTTCAAATGTGTTCCTATTAAGCTGTTCACAGTATTCTCTTAAAATTCAGTTATCACTCATATTTTAATTTGACTGATTATAAAATCTTAGATTCAAAATCAGATTCTTTCAGGCCTTTGAGAATTTGGTCCACTGTCTTTTAGCATTCTGCCAATGAGAAGTCTGTTACCACTCAGCTCCTCTCCCTTTTGTAGAGAAAGCTTCCCTTTCTCTATCATTCTTTCTCCCTCTAAAAGTTTCCTAATTTTTTCTTTATTCTCCTAGAGTGAAGAATTTTCACCAGATGGATTTTGCTGCAAAAATTTTTCTGCTTGTAATTCTCTGTAAGAATGTGTCTATTTCAATGTAATGTGTCTATTCAGCTCCAGAATTTTTTTCTGCTGTTTCAATAATCTTTGTTTATTTCCTTTCTCTGTCTGGAAATCTTATCCAATGAATATTGGACTAGCTTTCACTCCTGCCCATGATAGAGTAACAGAGACTGGATCTATGCTCTTGCCTTAAGTGATTAGAAAGCTGGAAAATATATGAAATAATGGGTGTTATAGACATTGGATAATAGAATTTAGGACTATCAACCCTGAGAAAAGTGAAACAAATTAGGTGATTGCAATGATTGACCCAGCTTACTTTTGGGAAGCAGTTTCGAGGCCATAATGCAGGGAGGATGCCACCAAACAGAAATGACTTAGCAATCTTGTTAAATTGAGGTAGTTCAGAGAACTACCATTGCTTAGCTATCAGATGGTCAAATACTAAAACGTATGATCACACTTTCTGTTGGCAAGCCTGTGGGGAAATAGGCACAGACACTCTCATACATGCTGGTGGGAATGTAAACCAGTAAAACTCTTCAGGAAGTATATTAGGCAACATATGTACTTACTTTTGAACCAGCAATCTCACTTCTAGAAATCTATCTTGAAGATATACCTTTATATATTATATATATATGTATATATATAATATATATATATATATTCATTACATCAT
Source organism: Cryptoprocta ferox (assembly GCA_028646485.1). NCBI lineage: Eukaryota > Metazoa > Chordata > Mammalia > Carnivora > Eupleridae > Cryptoprocta > Cryptoprocta ferox. Next base: position 19,986,504 of record CM053571.1, read on the forward strand.
TGTTTACAATTGCAAAAATATTAAATAACCTAAATGCACATATATAGGGGACTGGTTAGATAAACTAGGATACATCCACACAGGAGAGTATAATGCCACTATAGAAAAGAATGAGGGAGATTTCTATGAGATGTTAGGGAGTAATCTCCAGGATATTGCCAACTGAAAAACAAAAACAAAGTATGAAGAATGTATATAGTATGCCATCCTTCCTGTAAGAAAGAAAAATATATAAGAAAATATATTTCTGCTCATTTGATAAGAAGAATTAACCAGAAACTAATGAGATTGTCACCTGTGAGGGGTAGGTAAGAATGAGATGGAAAGAATAGGAGAAGGGGAATGGGGTGATAGGGATGAGAAGGGTAGTGACACTTCTCTGAATATACATTTTGAATAGCCTTGACTCTTAGAATCATGGTCATGTTTCATATGCCAAAAGAGAAACAATCCATTACCATCAAATGAAGATGAGTGTATGCAGAGTGGAAGGGAAGGGGAGGACCCAAAATAGGATGCAAACAGTAACAAGTAAACCTAACCATGATACAAGTGAGTAATATAGTCATACTTGCTGTACCTCTGAAAATTCAAATCAGAGTCCAAACCATACAGCCAGGACTCACTGTACAAGCTTGAGACTGCCTCATAGTAGTCTCATACCTAACTTTGTTATGCTTTTCCAATGCCTGCACATCTGGAGCCTTCTAACTGTTTTATTGGGTTCAGCTATTTGTCATCATCTTAAGCGACATCCTTAGTTAGCATCTGAAGGAAGCCATAGGCTTAGGAAAATGTTCATTACTTTTAGATTTGACTTTTTTTTCCATTTTAGAAAATTTGGGGTGGAGGGAGGTTAGGGAGTGGGGGGGAGAGAGAGCGAGAGAGAGAGAATCTTAAACAATCTTAACTCCACTGAGTGTCCACCCAAACACAGAGCTCAATCCCATGACCCCGAAATCATGACCTGAGCCGAAATGAAGGATCAGATGCTCAGCTGACTGAGCTACCCAGGCATCCCTAGATTTGGCTCTTAGTTTTAGAAATATCTGCTATTGGGATCAAGACCATCCCCTGTCAAATAGGGAGTAGAGAAAGAAAGAGATTGATTGGCATTGGGTTGATGGAAAAGGAAATTCTTCTTTTGTGAAATAAAGGGAACTATGTGGATGAAAAGATTTCATAATCATCAGTTTCTACATGACTTTAGAATGTTCTTCATGCTCATTAACAAAGATTAATTATAGTTAGCCTTTTGAATTTAATCAAAATTGGAAGAGAAGTAGGCACAGGTTTTAAAAGCCTGGTGAGACACTGAATACATGAGTGCTTAAATGACTCACTGTTGGGGACCTGAACTCTCAGCTTATCATGACGTGTTAGGTATAATACTGAGAAATAATCAATAATCAAGAAGTCATTTTTTTACCCTTAAAAATATTGACCTGCTGATTTCACAGTCAACAATTTCTCATGAGGAAATCATCAAACACTCACATAAGTGTTTATGTACAAAGATTGCAGCATTATTTTTCATAGCACACCAACAGAGAAACAGTGAAGGACATTATGCTAGAGCTATAATGTGTTATATCATGCATCTCTTTAAAATGTTTTCTAAAAATATAATAAAAAATGTTTTCCAAAAACATCTAATGAAATGGAAATACTCAGAATATTAGAAAATAATGCTACAAGAAAGCTTGCCTGCATAATGCTGCCTACTAACGGAAAAATGCTGGGTATCTATAGCTCAGAGGTATTTTCATCATGTTAAGTTTTTTTTTAAGTAGGGTGAATATATATGTGTGTATATATACTGCTTTATATATGTACTTATATATTTTTATTTATATGCATACACACACAGAGGAAAAAAAAGCCTAGAACAATTAATAACGAAGGGGAAAAATGACTAGATGGAAACACCAAAATGTTAACAATGTTTACCTTTAGGTAATAAGAACTTTGGGTAACTATTGTTTTCTTACTTATATTTTGGATGCTTTCCATATATCCTGCATTAAACATGAGTTACTTTTGGTAACTATTTTTCCTATTGCTCAAGCCAATAATCTTGCAGCTATCTCAATCTTTTTTCTCTAAGGTCCCATATCGAATCCATCAGCAAACCTATCAACTCTACCTTGAAAGCAGTACTGAACCTCTTTACTCACCTATCTCCCCTTTTGATGGTCCAAATTACTCTCATCTGGCACCTGAATTTCTGCCACAGCCTTCTTTCTGGTGTTTTGATTCCACACTCCCTCTCCACTCCCACACTGCATCTTTAGAAGGGTCAGAGGAGGGGTTTTAAGATAAAATGATAGGGGAGTAAAACAGGGTTCCATTGACAGAATAAGCCAAAGTCTAAAGAGGAGCATTTCTAGTGGGGGAATTCCAGGAAAGGCTGATACAATTCGAGGAATACTGGGGTCTGACTTTCCATATGAAGTTATATTCCTATTCTGTGCTTAAATTACACACCCCATCTCCCATTTTCAACTCAAAACACACAATGAAAATCTCTTCTCCATAGTAGCATTGAGTTAGTGGTGCTTTGGGTTGCTTGTGGTAAATACATTCAGATCTAACATTGAGAAAGTAGGAAACAAGATGACAAACGAAGAGCAGGAAAGAACTGAAGAAAGAAGGGACTGACAGGAATCTTCAGAAAGCACTGAAGTAAAGCACTGAATTTCCCACAGTAGGTGTGAGGGAGGTTTGAGCCATTTTACTCCCACAAGAAGAGAAAAGGGACCTCAAAAGTCTGGAGAACGTAAGTACATCCACTCAGCCAACTGTTATGTTAACACAATATCAGGCAAACAATGGGTTGGACAGATGTCATTTCCACATTGCTTTCTCTTTCTTTTAAGTTTGTTTGTTTGTTTATTTATTTAGAGAGGTGTGTGTGTGTGTGTGCATGCAAGTGCACAAGAGGCAGAGAGGGGGAGAGAGAGAATCCCAGGCAGGCTCAGCACTGTCAGCACAGAGCCCAATGCTGGGCTCAATCCCACAAAATCATGAAACCTTGACCTGAGACAAAGTCAGACACTTAACTGACTGAGCCACCCACATGCCCCTCTGCATTGCTTTCTGATTGGCTTATGTGACTATCTCATTAACAGAGGCAGTGCCTCATTAATCTTTATATGCCTGATACCTACCACAGGACTGGCCACAAAACAGGTGTCAGAAAACAGTCATAAAATGAGTGGATTAGCAAATTAGGAAGGAAGAAGGAAGGGAGGAAGGAAAAAAAGAGAGGAAGAAAAAAAAGAGGGAAGGAGGGAAGGAAAGAAGGAAGGAAGGAAGGGAGGAAGGAAGGAAGGGAGGAAGAAGGAAGAAAAGGAGGAAGAAGGAAGGGAGGAAGAAGGAAAAAAGAAAGGAAGAAGGAAGAAAGGGAGGAAAGAAAGAAAGAGGGAAGGGAGGAAGAGAAGGAGGAAGGAAGAACGAATGAATGAATTTATAGATAACAATAAGAATGACTAGTGCTTCTGGAGCATTTACTATATCAGGTGCTGTTCTAAGTGCTTTCATGTACGAACTCATTGACTAAAGATTAGAATTCAATTCCCCTTGGCTTTATGTACCTTGTATATTTTCATTATTAATGTCACCAGTGATCAGATTCATGGTGCAAAGAAACTCTCTAATGAGCCTGATTTTAAAAAGCAGACGTCCTTAATTAAAAAGATGATGCTCATCAGAGCTGTTCTTATATAAGTTGTCCAGGTGCTGTTGGCTTATGAAAATGCGTATGAGCACCAGAGGTTAGAAATGCTGAGGGGATGTCCTCATTATTCCATTATATGAACAACTAGAATTGACAGGCTAAGTCAAAGCAAAGGAATTATGCTGTTAATTCAGGACTCCCCAAAAGCTGCTGGTCTCGCAGTTGTCTTAGTTCACTAATAACAAACCTAACATAGATTTGTAAATTTTTCCCAAAGGTCTATGAGTTCATTGTCTTTCATTTCCTCATTCAATAGTATTTATTGGGCATCTACCTTGCACAAGGCACCATTTTCCCAGGTACAGAAGTAATGAGAACACTGTCACTGCTCCATGGAGTTCACATGACCTCCCAACTAAGACAGCAGAACAGTAATTCCCTCTTCACAGAAAAAGAAGTGAAGGCCCTAAGAGCTTAAGAGACTCTGATCACAATCAGAGATAATGACACTAGATTCTAAATCTTGCTACTTAGAATTTAAAACATGGTAACTTGTATAGAGTGATCTCCTTACATAGATATAACATAGTTTACAGTATTTTGGTTTCTCCTCAGACTGAGGAATATTTTCCCATGTGTCACACACATAGTGTGAAGGTGGAACCCTCCATTCTCTTGTGGCAGTGTTGCTTAGAAGATTCAATGGGGAAGGCTTTGGTGGGAAAGCTGTAGGCATCCTTGATTCCTCTCTTTCTCTCAAATCCCTCAAATCCTATCCAGAACCCAGTCACTTCCCTCTACCTCCATTGCTACACTCAGGCCTAAGCCATCTTCATCTCTTGTCAAGCTGTCTACCATCCTTGTTCCTCTTCACTTTCTTCACCACAATAGCCAGAAGGATCCTTTCAACATGGAAGTTGGATCTTGTTACTTCTCTGACCAAAACCCTAAAAAGACTCCCCCATTTCACTGAGAATTAAAGCCAGTCAGCATCCTTACAGTGGCCCACAAGGCCCTGCACAATCTGGCCCCTATTTCACATGACCTCATCTCCTTTGTTCTCCTCTTTGACTCTTGCTATCTAGTCACACTGACTTTCCCACTGTTTCTCAAACCCACAGGGCTGTTTCCACCTCAGGGCCTTTGCACTAGCTCTTCTCTCTGCCTTAGAGTTTCACCCCAGATATCTGCATCTTCAAGTCTTTGCTCAAGTATTGTCTTCTTAGGGATATACTGACCTGAGCACTCTATTTGAACTTGTCACACTCTCAGATACTTCTGAGATCTCCCAGACTCCCTTACCTTGCTCTATTTATTTTCCTTGTCACACTTACTACCTTCCAAAAAGCAATATAAATTGTTTCCATGTTATGTTCATTGTCTTTCTTCTTCCACAAAGTCAGAATCTCTCTTCCTTTTATTTATTTATGTATTTCCAGAAGCTAGAATAATGCCAGGCATATTTAAAACACCCAGCATGCATAATCATTATCATTATTATTATTTGTGAATGTCAAGGGGCAGAAACTAGGAGACCTTTAGAGAAAGTGATTCCCTTACTGAAGATACCAGACTTCAGAGAAGGAGATGAAAATTTTTCATAGTCAAAGGTAATTAGATTTGAATCCCAGCACTGCCATTTACTTGGGGCCTTGAGCCAGTTACTCTGTGAGTTTCAAGTCTCTTGAATGCAAAAATGGCAAAACTATCACTTACCTCACAAGGTTGCAGGATTGATGGAGTGATGTAATATATAGAAAGTGTCCACGTGGAGTCTGCTTAGGATTCTCCCTTTCTCCCTCTCTCTGTCCCTCCCCCATTATATTCTTTCTCTGTCAAAATTAATAAATAAACTTAAAAAAAAGAAAAAGTTTCTGGTGCAGTCAGAGCACAATTAATACTGACTCTCCCACACTACTACTCAAGTAGCAATTTTGTTTTCCTTTGGCCAGATTCTTACTTAACAGCATGTCGTTGAACACAGTCCTTCCCCCTTTCAGATCCTCAGTCCACACAGCTATATAATGAAAGGGTTCATTGAGATGTTCTCTAAGTAGGAGCCCATGACTACTACCAGCTTGGAGACTTCCAAGGGGCCTAGTGGGAACTTTGGGCCTCACAAGACATTGCTTCAACCTTTTCCAATGAGTTAGCTAATCTACTTCTGTTCGTTACCCAGCCCTTTAAAAGTCAACAGATAATAACAGGAGATAAATAAAACCTTTGTCACTTACTGCTGCCTCAGTTTTATGCAAGTGAGATGCCAAAAGGAGTTGCAACAGGAACCTTTGAACAGGAGACCAGTCAAATGGCACATGCTGATAAACTTGTTTAAAATGCAGTTTTTCCACTGAAATTTCTCAGAATTAGCCAACTTCACTAACCAAGACCCTTCTAGACAGCTGTTTAGACTAGTTATTCCCAAACTTCTCACCACTAGATATCCCCTGTCTTTCCCTCAACCTCCCCTATTTAAGCCCAGGTCTCCAAAGTTCTTTCTACCAAATAAATTGATGTAGATGTATCAAGTGATAATTTCTGTATTTTTTACATTAGTCGAACTAATGGTATAGTCAAAGACTTATGCTCATTGGAACTTCCAATCAGCATGAGGTAGACACATTTTCATGCTGCATGGTTATGCTTCAAGCCACAAAGAAATGTAATATTTTACACAGCCTGAGCAGAGTAATTTGAAGTCTATTCATTTGTTCAACATATATTTAATGAACACCTGTTATCTGCCAGACACTATTCTAGGTGCTACAATATAGCAGTGAACAAAATGCACAAAACTTCCTACCCCTGTGGAGTTTGTGTTCTAATGAAGATAGACAATAAAGAAGAAAAATAAATAAAATTTACAGATGGCATAAATTCTAGGGGAAACAAAGCAGGAAGGAAGGTGGAATGCTCAAAACATTGTGGGGGTACAGGGGTTGTTCTCTTTAATGGTGAGGTTGTTCTTTTTAATGGTGAGAAGGTGACATTTGAACAAAGATCTGGAGGATGTGACAGACTGATCCCTTGAGACATCTGGGAGAAGAGGAACAGGCCTGAGGAGGAAGCATGACTGTGTCTTTGGGGAGTAACTGGAAGGACAGCTGAGAAGCAGGAAGCAGAGGAGAATAGATCAAAGAAACTCTTGGAGTTTATGCTCAGGATCAGTGTTTACTATTTGTGAGAAGGGAGCCATTGGGAGGGTTTTGAGAAAAGCAATGGCTTGATCTTCTATTTAGTGGCACCATTCAAACAGTTGTGTGAGATAATAGGATGTTCCCAGTAGTACCCCTGAAATATTAAAAAGGGGTCCTCAGGGGCACCTGGCTGGCTCAGTCAGTGGAATGTGTGACTCTTGATCCTGGGATTGTGAGTTTGAGCCCCATGATGAGAGTAGAGGTTACTTAAAAGTAAAGTCTTTTTTAAAAATTCCAAAATCTCTTTGTTTAAAAAAATAAAAGGGATGCCTGGATGGCTCAGTCAGTTAAGTGCCTGACTCTTGGTTTTTGGCTCAGGTCATGATCTCATGGTTTGTGGGTTCAAGCCGCACATCAGACTCCATGTTGAAGGCAAGGAGCCTGCTTGGGATTCTGTCTCCCTTTCTCCCTGCCCCACCCCTGCTCGCTCTCTATCTCTCTCAAAATAAATAAATAAATAAACTTTTTTAAAAAAATTTAATAAATAAAAGTAAAAAGGGCTCATGATCATAGTAAAGGCTAGCTCAAAAATGCAGAGCTTAAGCATTATTAATAATAGCCAAAAAGTGGAAACAACCCAAATGTCCATCAATTGATGAACAGATAAACAAAATATGGTATATTCATATACTGGGATATTATTCGGCCATAAAAAGGAATGAAGTACTAACGCATGCTACAACGCGGATGAACCTTGAAAACATTATGCTAAATGCAAGAAGCCAGTCACAGAAGGCCATATATGATCCTATTTATATGAAATGTTCATAATGGGCAAATCCACAGAGACAGATAAAGTAGATTAGTGGTTGCCAGGAGATGGGGAAAGTGGGAGTGAGGAGTAACTACTAATGGGTACCGGGTTCTTTTGGGGTAATAAAAACGCTCTGGATTACATAGTGATGTTGGTTGCACAACTCTGTGAACATGCTAAAAAGCTGCTGTGCTATACCTTTTAAAAGAGTGATTATGGCATGTGAATCAAATCTCAATTTTTTCAAACAAAGGATTTCAGGTTTTGGAAACCAGGGTCAAGAAAATGACTTTTTCTCTTTGCTTTCTGCCGTGCCACTGTCCTCCCCTCAGGTAACACGCAGCACTAAGTGAAGCCAATGCTGTGAAAGCCATCGATTGAAATCACATGTGAGACCCCAGGAGTGACCAGCAGAAGAAACACCTGCCTGATCTCAACCCAAATTGCTGACCCATAGAACTGTGGACCATTTCCTAGTTTTGCATTTCAAAAACATAAAAAACCAAAGTGGTGGTTTTTTCTGCAGTGATAGATAAGTATTACAGAAATCTTTGGAGTTTTAAATAAGGTGTGGAATAAAATTTTTATTGTTTAAAGACCAGTTTAATACCAAATATACTGATGAATCCATCTATAAAAACCATGGAGTTCAGGGGCACCTGAGTGGCTCAGTTGGTTGAGCGTCCAACTTCGACTCAGGTCATGGTCTCAAGGTCCGTGGGTTCCAGCCCCACTTTGGACTCTGTGCTGACAGCTCAAAGCATGCATCCTGCTTCAGATTCTGTGTCTCCCTCTCTCTCTGCCCCTCCCCAGCTCATAATCTGTCTCTGTCTCTGTCTCTCTCTCGAAATTAAATAAACATTAAAAAATGTTTTAAAAACACATGGTCTTCAATATTTCTAAAAAAGATAAAAATATTATGGCCTTCATTAGAGAGAGTGCAGCTTACAAGGCTATGTTGGGGCACAGGGGTCTTAGTCCCTTCTCTTCAAAATGAAATCTTAGCCTCAAGCATATTAAAACCATGTGAAACCACAAACACTAGCCAAAAAAAGAGCCAAAAGTCATTTGACTCTTTACCCTATTTCAGCTAAGAATAGTATGAGAAAAATTCTGATGAAAACCAGGATAGTATTTTAGACCAGAATTCATTATGAAATGTGTTTCTAAAGAAGATTAAAAAGGAAGTATCTGTGAGCCCTAAACTGTGGTGTTTTGATTCTGTGTTATGCTGAAATAATCAAGGAACTATTACATCATTCTTAAAAATGTGAAAGATTGAAGGATGATCTTTGAACATACAATCTTGGAAACAACTTGAAAACAACCAGAACTCTTAAAATATAAAAAGCTATTTCTTGAAAAAAAATTCTGTGATTAGTAAAAGCCAAGATGTTTGCTCTTGCTGTGCATAATTATTTGATCTGCAGAGAAATGGGATTCACTTTTGTTATATAAATAGCATTTTTTAATGGTTCTTTAAGTGATAATATGTAACCAGGCTTTATGGCTATTTATTTACAGTACCTCATAGTATATTCCATTAATTTCTCAAGGATGTTAACAACTTCTTCCTGGGGTGTTCCTCATCATGTTTGATCATATATTATGGTCAGATAATATATGGCTTGAAAGAAAACTATATATAATACTTTCAAAATGAGTTTATTTAATTCCAATGTCTTATAATATCTTATATTTCAATATCTTATAGCATGTATGGGAAAAGATGAGAGAGAAATAGTTTAGAGAAGTTCTTGCCCCACCACTCCAAGTCAAGTTCGCCCACTCAGTGAAGGACAGCAGAGAAAGAAAAGGAATGTAAAAACAGACAAGAAAGGAGAATCCAAGTGAAGGAAGGGGAAATATGATAAAAAGAAAAATAAAGGAAATTAGATGAGGAAAAAAGAAGGGGAGATGAGAAGGCCAGATCCTTGTGCAAGAGAATTAGGCTTTCACAAACAGCATGTCAGGTGGTGACTACTCAGCTGTTGTGTAACTATTAGGATTCCTTCAATTTCACACCTGTAGCTCATTCTGGCAAATCTTAGCCTCTTTTGGATCATGGACGACTTTGAGAATATGATGACAACTATAAAATATAGATAGATCCTCTCTCCAGGCAGAAGTGAACATATACACTTACCTTTTACTTCCTATTTTCAGGAGGGAGGGGCAGTGTTCTATGAAATTTGGTGTTCTATCCCAAATTGAGAAGTTTCAAGGTCTCACATCAAGGCACTTGGGTAACTACTCCCATACCAACATTACCTGGAACCACAGTGGTTTTACCTGGCTTCAGTATCCAACAATAATTGCTCCTCTTTCCCTGTGATACTCTTTCCACATGAAATTTGTGGCAAGGTGAGCACTTTGCCAGAAAAACTCAGTCTCCTTCCCCAGTTTGGGTAAAGGAGGCTACTTCTGCTCTCCCCCTTGCCATAGCTGAAAGGTGGTACTATTCACCCTCATTTGAGAAATTTAAGGAAGAAAGGAAATAGATTCACCTGGCAACAACTCCTAAGCCAATCTGCAAAGTCTATAAATGTGGCTGAAAGAGATGAAAGTCTGTTAAATTGGTAGTATGCCTTAGTTATTTGACTGAACTCAAACTTTATTTCAGAATCCAGACATTAGGAGTGGATATGTGTATGTGGAGTGATAAAGTTAATTCATATATCAGGACCTACAGAATGAAGGCAGCCCTAGTGTCTGAACCCATGCCTCAAATCTAAACCTGTTAGTCTGAACATACAGAAAAAACACCTGTCGGGGTGCCTGGGTGGCTCAGTCGGTTGAGCATCCGACTTCGGCTCTGGTCATGATCTCACGTTCGTGGGTTCGAGCCCCGCGTCGGGCTCTGTGCTAACCCACTAGCTCAGAGCCTGGAGCCTGCTTCCCTCTCTCTCTGTCCCTCCCCTGTTCACGCTCTGTCTCTCTCTGTCTCTCAAAAATAAATAAATGTAAAAAAGATTTCTTTAAAAAAAAAAAAAGAAAGATAAAACACCTGTCAAGGAAACCTAACAGTAAACCAATCACAGTCCTGCACCTCAGCTCTAGCTCTTAACCTGACCTTGGAAAATAGAACCTACTCACCTCCTAGGAAAATCCCCGACCTCATAGCCAATCACGTCCTATTTCCATATTGCCTCTTCTAATGCTCTATAAAACACACCTGACCCAAATCCTTAGGGAACAGTGTTCCACTGCTTGTGAGGCACTGGCCTCCCCCAGTCCACGGGTTGTTTTCCCTGGGATAAAGGATATCAAACTCATTACTAAATTGTTTTAATTTTTAAAAAATTAAAAATAAAAGTAAATAAATTGTTACATTTTGTCATTTAATGGGACAGAGAGGCAAAAGGGAAAGGGAAGGGAGAGATAAAAGAAAAATGCTATTACTTTGTGCTATTCCTGTTTGAAGTATTTTCAGGCTCTGGAATTTAAGTTAGCTATTCTCTTCAAGTGTAACTTACAGAAATGCATTTCAAAGCCACCTTGAAATTATTTTTCAGACAGCCACATTTTGTATCGTCTGTTCTGTTGTCGCTGCTAATAAGTTTAACTGGTCACTTATTGAATGATAAATAATATAGAAATAGAAAGTCAAGTTAATTTTCCTTTGAAAATATCTCTCACAGGTGAAGTCAAGGATTTATAATCAAGGGCTATTATTTAAATAGTGAAAATTTAGGAGTGCCTGGGTGGCTCAGTCGGTTGAGTATCTGACCATCTTGGGTTATGATTTTACGGTTCATGGGTTCGAACCCAGCGTCAGGCTCTGTGCTGAACACTTGCTCAGACCCTGAAGCCTGCTTAGGATTCTGTCTCCTTTTCTCTCTGCCCCTCCCCCACTCACGTTCTGTCTCACTCTATCTCTCAAAAATAAGTAAATGTAAATAGTGAAAATTTAGAAATTGCCTAAAACATCTAACTGGCCTAGGCACATAAAATGAAATAACAATACCAATTGCCCACTTTAAAAACATGGTTTCATCTGCAAGGATGTGGAGCAATGGGAACTCTATTCATAGATAATGGAAAATTAAAATATTATAACCAGTGTGGGAAAGTGTTGGGCACCTTCTTACAAAGTTACACACCTACCCTATGACCCAGCAGCCCTACTTCTAGAGATATAGAAACATGTGTCCACAAAAAGACAAGAATATTTATACCAGCTTTATTCACAATTGCCCCCCCAATTGTCAACAATCCAAATGGCCTTCAATAGGAGAATGAATAAACAAATTTTGTTATATCCATACAATATAATATTATACACCAATAAAGGAACTACTGATAAGTACAGTAACATATATCAATTTTTAAAATATCATACTAAAAAAGTAGTAGGATTCAAAAGAGTTGATTCCATTTGATTCCACTTATATGAGACTCAAAAATCTGCAAAATTAGTCCACAATAATAGAAATCATATTAATGATTACAAGTAAGGGTGGTATGCAGGTGTGTGTATGCATAAGTAAAAATCAGTTGATGTATAAACCTAAGATTTGTGCATTTTACTCTATGTAAATTATATCTCAGTGATTATTTTAAAATCATGTTCTCAAAGAATATTTAAAGACATGGGAATTATTATACAAGGTTAAGTGCAAAGAGCAGGACATAAAACTGTTTACTGCAGTATGATCCCAAATTGTCAAAAACAAATACATATGTGTAGAGGAAAGACTGGAGGCATGTGTGCTAAATGGCAAGAATAATTAAATCTGCTATAATATCAGGGTAATTTTTATTCCCTTCAATACATTTTTCTATATTTTGAAATGTTTCTACAAGGAGCACATATTACATTTTTTGGAAAAAATGTTTTTTTAAGTATTCCATAACTACCCTCTCCTCCCCATTTCCATTGCTCTGATCCTGGCCCTGCCCTCATTTCTAAATTATTATAACAGACTCCTAATTGATGTCCCAGACTCAAGAGTCTATCTAGCCCAATCTGCTTCTCTGGATATTTCTTCCTTTTTAAAAAATAGAATTCTATTTTTTGCCATGCATGCAATATTTTTTCTTCCCTTTTAGATTAAGATCTATTCTAATCCCTACATAGAAAATAAAAAGCTCACCCTTTATTAAGCCTATACATCCAAGATTCTGTTATTACCACAACACTGAAACTGCTCTAGTCAAGGTCACCAATGATTTTCATGTTGCTAAATTCAATCATCCATTCTCAGTCCTCATCTTTCTTGACCTTCCTATGACACAATTGATCACACCCTAACCCTAAACCCCCTTCTGAGCCATGCTTTCTTCATTTTGTCACTAGGTTCCTCTGCCCACCCCCGAACTCCCTTCTATCCCCCATTTACCCATCTCTTCTGCTGATTCCTTTTCATCTTCCTGATCGTTCTATGTTGGAGCATCCCCAGGGCTCAGTCATGTTCAAATCTTGATGATCTCATCTGGTCTTATGGCTTAAACTACCACTGTGTGATGTGATGATGACTCACTATACAACTTCAGATCTGACCTCTGCCCTGAATTCCAGAATGTGTTTCCACTACCCACATGATATTGCCACATACATATCAATTGGTAAGTGAAATTCCAAAATCAAACATGTCCAGCTTCCTGATCCCTTCCTTACCAATCCTGATCCTCCTCAGTCTTCTGTCTCTCAGTAGATGTTACGTCTTCCTTCAAAATATCTCCAGAACCTGACTTTTAAGAAACTGGTGTTCTTTGAATATGCCAAGTGTTTTCCCATGTGAGGGCCTTTCTACTTATTTTTTCCTATTCCTGAAACTCTTTGCCCAAATATGCTTCTGACTTGTTCCCTCATTGCTTTCATTTCTCTGCTCAAAGTTCATTTTATCCCTGAACACTCAACATAACACAGCAGCCCCTACACTCCCTATCCCCTTTACCCTGTTTTATGTTTGTTCTTAGCATTTACCACCCTCCGCTATACTGGATTTACTCATCAATCTGTTTTTTTTGTGTGTCTTCCCCCTATAAGAGTTATTTCGTTAACTTATTTTCTATCCCTAGTGCCTGGACCATTGTAGGTATTCAATAATTGATGTGCTCATTATGAGTGCTAAATAATTGTAGGATGAATGAATGAATGAATGAATGATGGACTTTCTATTCCCATGGCAGGACTCGGTGGCCTCCACAGAGAGTGAGTGGGTGGTTATTTTGATGGGAAAACAAACTCCAAATGTCAATGACTGTATGCCTTTCTCTTAGTGAATCCCCACTCCTCACCCCAAGATTCGTCCAATCTCCTGTATAGGGGATATAAACCTGACCGCCAGTGTTTTGGAAGTTCTACTCACAAAGGCAGCTGAAAACTTTCAGTGTTCAGTCTGCAAACTGTTAATTAATTTCTCTGTGTTTACTAAGGTTCATTCATTCATTCATTGGACAAATATTTACTAAGTAACTATTAAAGCCAGGCACTATTCTAGGTACTTGAGATATATTTCGGTGACCACAACAGACTAAAATCTCTACCTTTTGGAGCTTGTATTGAGCTATCATAGGTGTCCTTGAGTCCAGAGATTCCATGTCCAGAAGATAGAACTCCTGTTTTCCACTAGGTACGGGGAGAAACAGTTTCTTGGCTGAGCTGGTCAAAGACAGACTCTGGGGGTTTATAACCACTCCTTATATACACTTCCAGCAGTGTTGTGAAATCTGGCAACTCTCACTTTCAACCAGTCCTTGTGTTTTCAGCCTCCCCTCCTCTGAAGTCACTCTACCCCCTCCCTTTGTGCTCCAGAGGTACCCAGTGCCAGTGTCTTCAATTCTTCAGCTTCCACAGGTGCAGTAACTCAAAACAGCTTCCTTCTTTTTTCAGTTGGTTCTGCTGAGGTCAATTAAGACTGACGTATCTCCATTCAACTTTCTAAATGCAGTTTTCACCTCCTTTCTTTTGGGTTTGTGTTGCCATACTTGGGGTGCCTGGGAGAAATTCAGTCCTGTGGAACCTACCCCCACCCCACTCCCCAAGACACACACACCCAGTAAGCATTGGGTTCAGCCTTTCCATGTTACTGTTTGTGCACCCAGGGAAATAGGGAAAAGATAAGGACCTCTGGTCCTTAATTGCACTTCATTCCAGCAGTTGGTGAGAAGAGAGATCTCACCTGTTCATATGCTGTTTCACCTGTCCCTGTGCCTGAGTCTCAACTAAACTGCCACAACACATTCCATCAGCTGGTTCATGCCTTGCTGAAATAACTAGGACACTCTCCTGACTTTCAGAATCGCCATTGTCTGGAATTACCACAGCCAGGAGAACCAGTGGAGAACAGATTAAAAATTAAGAAGTAAGATTAAAATATGGCCATTAGAGCCTTGCTTTTAAGTTCTGCCTAGAAACACCATTTATTTATTAATAAATGCTTGGGAAGAGACAGTTCAACCTTCCTCATGGGGTTGTCATGAAAATTAATTGAGATCATGTATGGAAAGACCTTAACATAAGGTCTGGGACATAGTAACACATGAAATCTAAAGAAAAGCTCAGTTTGCCTGGTCCTTCAAATTGGTCCATATGGTTATTAACTCAAGTTTGAATCAGGCCAGAATCTATTCTACTTTAATGAATTGATATCTTTGTGGTCTCTCCTGGAGGGGGCTCAAAGCTCTCTCTCATTTAAGCTTACCTCCCTACAACCTAGTTCAGATCTACCAGAATGCCACATAGCAGAATCATACCATTTATGGAACTTGGGGTTAGGAGACTAATTCAACATGCCAAGTGAGAGTTCAAAAGACCCTGAACCTGGGCACCTGGGTGGCTAATTTGGTTAAGTGACCAACTCTTAACTTATGCTCAAGTTATGATCTCATGGTTCATGAGTTTGAGCCCTGAGTTGGGCTCTGTGCTGACAGCATGGAAACTGCTTGGGATTCTCTGTCTCCCTCTCTCTACCCCTCCCTCTCTCTCTGCCTCTTCCCAGCTTGTGCCTGTGCATGTTTTCTCCCTCTCTCCCTCTCTCTCTCTCTCTCTCTCTCTCTCTCTCTCTCTCTCCCTCTCCTCTACCTGGGTGGCTCAGTCGATTGAGAATCCAATTGCAGGTCAGGTTATGATCTCACAGTTAGTGAGTTGGAGCCCCACATTGGGCTCTGTACTGACAGCCTGTCAGCACAGAGGCTGCTTCAGATTTTCTATCCCCCTCTCTCTGCCCCTTCCCCAGGTTCTGCTCTCTCAAAAAGAAATAAACAATTTGTAAAAAGAGAAAGAGAGTAAAAAAGACCCTGAACCTAGGCTAGAGCTGAGTGGCAGATGTAATTAGTGTTCACTCAGTAATCTACATGCACCCCTTCATTCCACAGAGAGAAACAACATTTGCTGTTAAGCCACTGAGATTTGAGGCTTATTACCACACTATCTCTAGGGAAATAAATCAGTTCAAGAGATAAAGATAAAATTAAAAGAGACTTCAGCATCCATTAATGGTAGGCTATGTAACTCAGATGAACACTAGAAGAGCTGAATAAAATTTATTTATTTTTAAAAATATCTGCTCAACAGCATTGGAGAGTCATAATGGAAGTGAAAAATTACCTGGTTACTACCATCTGGCCATCTGAGCAACGATAAAAATCCAGAGAAGTAAGCTTGATATTTGAGGCCACTTTTCTCCTGGGAGCATTTGTTAATTATAACAAAGCCGGTGTTTGATAGCTGAGCAGTTTGATGGCTGGGTATAGAGACAAAAGTTGGACACGGTAGAGCACAGTAGTATGGGTGGGGACCGTGAAGTGCTGTACTCTAGGAGCAAAGTTGAATTGAAAGTACTGAGCTTTCACGCTGCCTGCAGCCCAGCTTCAAATCATCTGGGTGGCCCAGAAGATCTCAGACTTTGCAACTGGAAATTCTTTGGGATCCTGGAAGAAGCAAACAAAAATCCTTTCTGGAGAGGGAGAGAGAGGGGGGAAAAGGCATTATTTTACACCTAAAATCATTTGTACAAACAACTTTTCAAATACAATTTTGAATACAGAGAAAACCAAGCACAGACCGAGATAAGATAATGTGAACAAGAATTAGCAAAACCAACAGAAAATGAAGTACATGGTCTCCAGATATTGGCACTGATCAGACTTTAAAATAATTATATTACTGCTTTCTAGAAAATTTCAGGATTGGAAATTTCAGCATAGAACTGGAATTATTTTTTAAAAGACAGCAGAATTTTAAAAGAATCAACAGAAGTTCTAAAACTAAAAATATAACAAGTTAACAATACAACAGATTGATTTTTTGCCAGATTAGACCTTACTGAAGAGATAAAGAACTTAAAAATAAATCAGAAGAAGATATCCATGATGACACAGGAAGAGGAAAAAGCCTGGAAAATATAGAAAATGTAGAAGAGATGCAGAAGAGACTGTCCCATATGCCATCCAGCATCCGTTTAACTGGACTCTTAGAAATTGCACAGAGGTGGACCAAAAGCAATATTGGAAGAGATAACAGCTAAAATTTTTCCAAAACTGTTGTAAAACATTGAGCCACAAACTGAAAACAAAATTAAATGGATTTGGCATGGAAGAGAGAAAGTTACTTTTTTTAAAAGTCCAAGGTGACTCCAAGATTTCTAGCTCCAGCAAAAGAGTCATGTGATTAGCTAAGAAACACAGAAGGAAGAACTAAGAAACACAGAAGGAAGAACAGGTCTGTTGGGTTCAGGAGGAGGCAGCATGAAAGAGAAACATTAGGTTCCCATTTTTACCTGTTGAATGTAGCATCCATGCAGGGTAACAAATATGTCATGATTTCTTGAATAATTTTTTTTTGGTCATATTTAGGAATCCCCAAAAGGCCTTAAAAAAGGCCATTCCTTTTGAATTCCTTAAAAAAGGCCAGTCAAACTTTTCTTGTCTCAACAATCTGACACTCTCAGGTTTTCCCTTCCCTTCTGTGGAAATCTATGGTTTGCCTCCAAGGACTGAGCTACAGATGGATATTGGCAGCAAAATGTACAATGACTTGAAAACCGTGTCTGCCTGGTGTTCAAATATAATTACCTATACAATGCAACAATTGCAAAACCCATCACAACAAAATAATGTGTTTTCATTTTTAACACCATGATCCAGAGCTCCATAGGGTTTTTTCTGAATATTAGAAGGGCAAGTTACAGGAATCCCAAATGCTTTGACTTGTCAAAATGTGGAATTTCTGCATATAACATTGACTTTAAATGATGGAGTAAACACAACTTTGTATTGTAATCTATAATACTACCTTAGGGATTATCATGAGTTTTTAAAATAGTTGTTTGACTTTATTCACAAAAGCAAGAATAAAACACTGGCTACCATAAATTTCTCATTTTTTTTTACTTAGAAAACACAAGTTGTACAATAAATTGTATGACTAATGGATAAAACTTATATAGCATGCTTTCTTTTCAACTGAAGCGTTCCCAAAAAGGTTGCAAGATGAGAATGATGATAGCTAATGTTTATTGAGCACTTTCTACATGCCAGGAACTTACATGCATTCACTCATGAAATAAATTTAAAAGTATATGATAACATAAATTATATACAATGACACATTGGATATTATTTATTAGACTCAGGCAATTCCTTTTTACTCTCAAAATTATTCTCTTTTAAAAACACACTACAACTCTGCTGGTACAATAAGGGACCAGAAATGTATACGGGAAAAATTACAAAAAAAAAAAACAAAATACTTTATAATAATAAGCTACAAGTAAACCTATATTTTCTCTTTAATATATTTTTCTTCTGAAAGTAGAAATGAAATTTTCAAAACCAATAAACAGGAAAATAATTTTATTTTCAAACAATCCTTTACATGCCAATTTTAAATTTTAAGATGTCATTAAATTTTAAAATTTATCCAGAGAGTATCCATGTTATTGCCTTATGAGATTAAAGATGAATTTTTCAGCACTGTCAGTCTAGTTGTCACAGGTGTTTTCTTTCATGCTTCTGTTTCATTTCCCTATATAATTACTGCCATAAGATTGTGGTTTTCCCCAATAACATTCCAAATACAGACATTAGGAATACTTCAATCATAGTTGTGCATAGTTTGATCAAACTTCCAAATATGACCAGCAGAAATGGCTGAAGACATATATTTTTTAAAACAGAAGACCCTTTCAAGAGAATTTTACCTAATAAAACACATGAACCAATCTCTTAAATTACTAAATGTCTTAAAGATGTATAAGTAATTTGGGACAGTATTTATTTAACTACATTCTTGATATTATGAAGGGCTGAATTCAGCCAAGCCCTTGTTTACTTCTTCTTAGCCATTCTGGACACCAGATTCCTAGAAATTTAGCCATCTTATTTAGCTTTTTTCTTTTTTATTGTTCCTTTTCTTTTTTCTTTTCTTTCTGTGTTCTTTTCTTTTCTTTTTTATCTTCTAACCTGTCTCTGAACCCAGGATCCTTGAATCCAGCTCCTCATACAATGACGTTTTCTGTCACATCAACCCAAATGTTTCCCATCCTCCATGCATGCCAAAATAGGGAATTATCCACAAGACAACCCTCTCCATTTTCAGTTTTCATTATTTAAAAAATGTGCCTCTCTACATTGAGGTGAAAACTTCTTCCCCCAAACTGCCACCTATTTTGGACCCTATGAATCTCAGTCCTGGCCCTCAGACAAATCAATGTCCTGTTGCTTTAGCTTCCTTAGTTGTAAAATGAATATAAGAAACATATGTCATAGCGGTATGGAAATTAAATGACAATGCTTATAAAGCACCTGGCATGATGCAGGGTCCCGATGAGCAGTAGCCTTTACTAGAAATAGGAAACCCTCTTCTGCATGGCTGCCCTCAGAAATGTGGTGGCAGTTCTTATTCTCTCTGCTTCAGGCCACATATGCTAAATTCCTTCGATTTTTCTTTGCACAGCATGGTATTGTCTCCTTTATTCTTCTAGTCATTCCTTTCTGAATAAGTTCAGTCCCTTTGAGAACTCTTCTTTGAGAAGAGTCAACTGCCAATCCAAAAATATTATATTTTTATATCATTTTTTTCAACTGAGAGCAAGCTCCATGCCCATAAGTGTCACTGCAAGATATTTTTCTTTTCTCTTCTCTATTGCTGATTAGGTTTCTTTTCCTCCCCCTCCTACCTCCAGTGTCCCCATATTTGACTCTCCGGCAAGCAAGGCTATAGGGAAGGCAATAGGTATGGATACTTTCTGGTTCTAAGGTGAGGAGAAGATGGAAATGCCTTCAGAGACTAGGCTGTGTCTGAAAAGTTTCCTTCTTCATTCTGGTAGGATGTCAGCTCTTCCTCATTGAGGGTCATTCCTCTCTGTCCTCTCCATTTCTTCTTCTGAACTTCACAATTCTGGGTGGTGGCACCATAAGACATCTTTTTGGGACTTGCAAAACTCTCATGGTTGAGTTCTGTCTCCTCAGCTAATTCATCTTGATCAATAATTCCACACTTCTCCTCAGAGAGATTCTCAGGATCAGCCCATTCCTGTTTCTCCCCAGAAGCAAAGACCCCATAGAAGATCACGCCACTGTAGTGCACGAGGGCAGCTATGAGGAACACATTCTGCCATTCCTCACGAGTCTAAACAAGGAAATATAGTACCAATTAATGTGTTTTAACCAAAACCATAAATTTTTAAAAATTTATTTTCACAGAGAATGAGATCAGGGGAGAGGCAGAGAGAGAGGGAGAGAGAAAGAATCCCAAGCAGGCTGTCGCGCTGTCAGCACACAACCCAATGCGAGTCTTCATCTCACAAACTGTGAAATCATGACCTGAGCTGAAATCAAGAGTCAGGCCCCTAACCACCTGAGCCACCCAGGCACCCTTTAACCAAAAATAGAGATTAACAGTAGGTTCTAGAGGCTTTCACTGGAACAAAAGCTCCTGCCCACCCCAAAGGCAATGCTGTTCATCTAGGGAACACATAAATCAGAAGCATGCCCAGGAGCCAAACAGAATTTGAGTGTTTAGAAAATGAATGTTAAGGGAATGCCTGGCTGGCATAGTTGGCCAAGCAAGTGACTCTTGATCTTGGGGTTGTGAGTTTGAACCCCATGTGTGGTGTAGAGTTACCTAAAAAAAATTTTTTTAATGAGAGTTAACACTACAATAAATATAAAAAATTAGAGACTAAAGCGTGCATTTTTTTAATTTATAAAAATGCTTTTTAAAAATAAACAATATGTAAAAATACATGCAACATCATTTTACAGGTCTTTTAAATATACAGTGGGGTTTCCCTTCACATGGTAGTTTAAATTAAACTTGCTTTAGAAATCCACCATTTTAAATATCAGAGCTCTCCTCCTTGTTTGCTGTTGGATACATAACAATATTTGAACTATGAAAATGCTGACTCTTAGCTGTCAATAACTTATTTATAATCATGTTTTCTATGTAAATACAGTAAATCAAAAAATAAAGGGAATTTGTGTTTTAAGTAGGGTGAAGTTGGGGTGCCTATGTGGCTCAGTCGGTTAAGCATCCGACTCTTGATTTTGGCTCAGGTTATGATCTCACAGTTTGTGAGTTCAAGCCCCACATCAGGCTTCGTGTGAGCCTGCTTGGGATTCTCCTTCTCTCCCTCTCTTTCTGCCCCTCTCCATGTACTCTCTCTCTCAAAATAAACAAAATAAACTTTAAAAAATACATAAAGTTAGGTGAAGTTAATATCTGAGATTTTAGTCATGTTACCCATCCCATAATCTCATGAACAAAGAGGGAAAACCTAGAGCTTCTGCCTCTAAAATCCCCAAATCCCACCTTCCTTTTCTATCAAAAAATAAGAAAAGTTAACCTACAGTTTCTCCTCCAAGAAGCTGGAAGAATTTCTGAAATCATATAGTAATAGGCAATCCAACTAAGAAAATAGTTGGATAAAAACTCCACAGAATCAAAAAATTCCTATTTGTGGAAAGCAGCATCCTAAAACCTTTTCAATGACAGAGATTAAAAAACCATGTGGCCTGTGGTTGAACTCTGGATAGATCTGGGTTCCTCCTCTATGACCCACCCTCTTCTGAATACACAAAGGCTCAATAATGACTGAGTGCCACACTCCTGTAGTTCTTAGGTAAGGCCATTAATGTTTTGTTCATTTTCTTCATAACAAGGAAGTCTAACAGCACTAATATCTTTACACTGGAACTTGCTAAGTAATAGACGGAAACAGGATATAAAGTTTAATTGCTTAGAATTATAAAACAATCTTGGGTAAATTATTTATCCTGAGTTTCTTCTTTGTGTCTCTAAATAGTCCTTATGATGTTCACTTCCCTCCCCCACCCCACCCCCACACTCCCCTTTTACTTCTCAGTTGAGAAAATGTGGAAACAAACATCAATCAGCCCTGTTGCCGTCAATAAACAATAATTTTTTTAATAAAGAAGAAGGAAGAAAAACAGAAGTTCAAATGATTCAGCCAAGGTCAAGGACACACACATTTACAGTCTGGGGCAGGGCCTTGAGTTCTCAAATTTGTGTAGTACTTCATTCCTCTGATACTGCAACCCACAGCCCCAAAAGAGAACATTACCTTGTGCTTGGTCATTGCACCAACAATGAGGGGACAGACCATTCCAGAGAGGGTTCCCACTCCATTTGAGATCCCCATGAGAATGCTGGCATAACGCGGGGCAATGTCCAGGTGGTTGACGTTAAAACCTACGTGAAGCCAAACCGCAAAATCAGAGTCAAGAACATTTTGGGAACTACACAGCTTTTCCCAACTCTCATCAATCTATTTGGTTTTCTCCGCGATATGACCAATGGATACCTCTACTGAGAGGGCTGGGTGGAGGATTGTCAGGCTGTGTCTGCAATGAGCAGAAAGATATGCTGTGATTGATTAGCAATGGCTCCCATGGGTTCTCCGTGGGGAGAATTAGGACACCTGTGCTTGTAAGTTTGGAACTCCAAAATAATGGTGTTTTGGGCAATAATGAAAAATTGAAAGGATCACACTTACTCAGAGGAAACAATCACACTGTTTACAGTTTGATTAGAACCAGACAGGACCTCATAATACTCCCCTTCCCAGTCCTCAAGTCACTCCCAAAAGGCCACCCAGGGTAAGCCTGTCTTAGCGGCTGCATGGCACAGTGGAAAAGGTACTTTTTTGATAACAAACATTTGCACAAACATTGGCGGAATCCTCTGTAACTTACAAGAGACTTTCACATAATACTTGATCTGGAGTCTGTAAATCTGGATTCAAATATTACTTCTACCACTTACATAATTTTTAGGCCTTTGTTTTCTCCTCTCTAATATGGAGGTAAAATGACTATTTAACGCATAATGATGCTGTGAGATGAGCCTCAGGAAATACATATGCATGAGCTCTTGGCAAGCAGCTAAGCTCTGCTAACCAGTGTTACCACTGTACCCAAGACTCTGCCCACTGCTGCCACTGGGCTAATTGTCTCCCTCTTTTAAGGTCTTCTATCAAAAGATAATGCTGCTAGGAGTGGTAAAATAGTAAGTTTCCAACACTTCACTATTTATCTGTTTATCAAGAGAGAAGAATGAATGGAATGAAGGGGGAGGAGTGAAGACAGGAGAAGGGGCTAGGTTCTGAAAGAGGAGGCCACCGGCTCTGGGAACCAACTCTACCAGTAGTGCCTCTGGCAGCTTAATTGATATGCAAACCAGGACAAAGGATTTAAACCTTCTGAACCTCTGCTTCTTCAATAAGTGGGGATACTCATTCTTATAAAATTGTTGTAAGAATTCAGTTAAATAACGTATGTTAAGTACATGGTACATAGAGGTAAAAACCAACATATATGTTCTTAATGGGTGGTTATCCATCTGTCTCATTTACCATCATCTTCCCTGAACTGGCAAAGTTTCTGGTACATAATATGCACTTGATAAATAATTGTTTAATTACCCATTTGAGCCATTGAAATTACAGCAAGGGATTGTAGGTTTTGTTTATTCATGTTTTTGTTTTCCTTTGCCTTGCTTTTTAATTCTCTATTGTGTGCAAAGAACCTGAAAATAGGATTTAAAAAAAATTTTTTTTCCCCTGACCTGGCACATTGGTTGTTTTTCCCCTACCTTCATTCAGGGAGAATTTTGAGAAAATCTTTTTTGTAATAAATATACCTTCTCTTTCAGATCCAAGTGGCAGACCAACAGAATATAAAACAGCTGCAAGATTAATTAATCTTACTATTGATTTGAAAGTGATAAACACTTTATTAGAAAAGAACCCAGAGATAAGAAGCAATTAATATGATCGTCGAGTATTATATTCTGATACAAAGCCTAGGCATCTGTGTTCAGCTAAAGATAATGTGAGAAAAGCCATTTAGATTTCTAGCTGCACAATCCTGGTATTTAGGAGAAAAAAATCTTTGAAAAACTGAGATACTGATAGATTATTTTGTAGCAGATTAAAAAAATGCGCACAAGTTGGGAGAGTCTGTCTTCTCTACATAGGACATTTCTCGAAGTAAGTATCACCCTTCCTAATCTCACCTGCCTCAGCTCTCTTGTTGATAATCAATTCCCTAATGGTACCATTCTTTCCTGGCATCCCTAATCCCTTATAAAGTTGGCAGATAGCAGATCCTGAGGAATCATCACCCCCAGGGCCATAGTCCCTGCCACAGTGTCACTGATGGGTCAGATAAACCTTTTTTCCAACCCAAGCCACTCAATTTATGTGAGCAAATTAAATCACCTTTCTAAGCCCCAGTGTCCTCACTCTGGTAAAATGGATATAGCAATATCCTCCTCATAGGCTTGTCATGAGGATTAAAGGAGATATGTCAAAAAGTTGCTAGCACTGAGTAAGTGCTAAAAAAACTTGGCAGTACTGTTTTTTGGTATATTGGGTTTCTCTCCTTCTGATCATGGCATAATTGGCAATCCAGGAACAATGTGAAATATTATATTACTGCTGAGGACAGGATATGAATCCCTTTCATATCACAGAGCTATCAGGGAAAGTTGTTCCTCAACATCTACTGGAAATAAGTCATGATTGCTCTATCTTTGCTGCTCAAAGTATAGACCAAAGATCAGCAGCATCAGCACTGGGGAGCTTGTTAGAAATGCAGAATCTCAGGCCCTACCCTGAACCTGCTGAATCAGAATCTGCATTCTGTAAGATCTTAGGGTGATTTGTATAGGCATCAAAGTTTGAGAAGCCCTTGGCTAAAGTGTATAATAACTGAACAACACAATTCACAATAGTGAATACTTAATCATTTTGTTATGCATCTGGCCCTGGACTAAGGGTTTCAAATGCTTTATTTCTACTAGAATGTAAATGTTATGAGGACACCATCTGATTTTTTTCACTGCAATATCCCTAGTGCTGAAAACAACAACTGGATCATAGGAAGTATGAGTGAATGCATGAATTATCTGAAGTTCACTGGGATCTTCCAACAACCCTGTGAGATGGTCATTATACACCTCTCTAATTTCTGAGTGAGGAAACCAGGGCTTGAGAATTTAAATAAATTACCCAACTTTTTCAACAATAACAAGTAGTAAAGAGAGACCTCAAAATCAGGTGTATGCACCTCCAAACCCAAGTTCTTGGTTACAGGCTACTTTTATTTAAAATAGTTTTTTGGGACATCTGGGCAGCTCAGTCAGTTGAGCATCTAACTTTGGCTCAGGTCATAATCTCGCTGCCTGTGAGTTTGAGCCCTGAGTCAGGCTCTGTGCTGACAGCTCCGAGTTTTTTTCCCCCTAATTTCACTGTTCAACAGCTCTATTTATTTTTAAAAGATCAAGGCTTTATTTTAGGGTGGTTTAGAAAACTACCAGAGGTTCCATATTTTTCCATCTTTGGGACATTCATCCTCTGATCTTTCAGGCAGCCTGGAATGATAGAAAGAGCACTAGCAAGGAGCCAGCCAGAACTGCACTTTACTTCTTCCTCTGCCACCAATTGTATGGCAGAGAAAAATATCTACTTTTTCTGAGTTTTAGATACCTTATCAGTAAAATAGTGGTATTACGTACTTGCTTCACAGTGTTGTGAGATATACATGATATATGTAACTGTTCCGTAAGTGATCATTGTCAGTGTTACAGTATGTTTTAAAGGTAAAAAAAAAAAAAAAACTAACTAAATTTTACTTTTTCACCCAGTTTTGCATAGGGAGCTTCTGAAGCCCATAAGACATGATATGATAGCACCCTGGCCTGTCACACAGTAACAGTAAGTAGACTGGTCTCTGCTTCTGTAAAATGAAGAGACTGATGCTTCCTAGGGTAGTGTGAGAATTACACAGAGGGCTTTGAGCAGTCCCAGGCACAGAGTTGTGCTTGGTCAAAATTAGCTTTCACTGTCATCATTATTATTCTTACTACGGACTCTCGCCTGTTGGGAAAGTCACTTCCCCTCTGCATTTCCTTTTTTAGGAAATGAAAGCCACACAGAAGACAAAAGCTTCTAAAGAGGATTTCCACTCTAAAAAAACTTCTGATTTTATGACACTACATCAAATGACTACATCATCTGACTTTTGAGCTAATATTAGCCGTCTCTAGTTAGAGGTGAAGACAGAAAATCAAGAGCCTCTGTGAGGAAGAGTGACCTGGTCCTGAAGTATCAAGTGCCACTTAACCCAGGACACATGCTTGTGCCTCTGCCAACGGCTCAGGGGGGTTGCCTGCACTTTGCGTCTTCTTCCAAGCAGGGAGGTAGGGGCAATTCCAGCTTGCCTAGGCTCCTAAGCCTAGTCCTCAGTGATCTTACAAAGTCATTCCCACGTGATGAAATTCTCTAGCCAGTAGCCTGCTCCTTGGGAATTACCTGGCTTCTAAAGGAAAGTAATACAATATTCTTCTCCTTCCTTCCTCCCAAGACTCGCTGAATCTGTAGAAAAGATTTGGAAAACCAAAGGACACCTCACCTGAAATAGCAAAGCCACTAAATCCTACAGCAAGCACCAGAAAGGAGATGGCCACCCCTTTGGTATGGGAAAAGCCAACCACCAGGAGTAAGGTTGCTTCCATGCCAAAACCTGCAAATGCAAACAGCAGGAAAAAAAAATATTGTTTTCATGTCAGTCAGCTCAGTTCATGAATTTATCAAATAAGAATCTATCCATTTTTCCATGGGCCTACTTTTTTAGGATGTACATTCTGATACATTGCTTACAATATTACTTGGGTACTTCATGACTACATGACTACGCTAATATTACCCAGGTGTTCTGTGAGCCTTCCAACATGTACTCTGGTGCACGTTGAATACTGAGCAGTACCAGCAGGTTCCAATGAAGCCCCTGGGATGGGGGATGTTTATTATCAGTTGCTCCATGGGTAATGGGTAATGATTCCCCCTTTGGTTGGGTTATATAAGTTATGGCCTCTCAAAGAAAAATACAATGACAACACTCTAACATATATTGCCAGAAATGACCAGAATGCTGTAGAGAATATCAGAAACAAAAAGCAGATCCTCATCTCTTGTAAAGCAGAAGGCAAAATTCTTCCCTTTCAGAAGTTCACCAAGCTCTCAGGCCTCTTTATAAAAACCATGAGACATTTGCACAGAAATACAGGAGGAAAAAACTACTTCCTGTTCCTTTCATTCTAAATAACTGAATCTTGTACAATAAAAAGGGATGAAGAAATTATGAAGATGTTCCTTCTCACAAAACACATACCCATACATATATGTACACACACTTGAGTTCAGGCAACAGCAGACAGAAAGATAATGTAAGTGCCATTTCCAGGTATATGAAATGCCCTGGGAGGTGGAAGACAATGATGCTTCATTCTGGAGACTGTCTGCTGATTCCAGACATCTCCACCCAGCTGTCCTGTAGTCACCTCAAAGACCATAATAGATAGAATTAATCTATCACCCTATGTTTATAACCCAGACTTTAGATTCAGACAAGCCTGGGTTCAGGTTCTACCACAAAATCACCAATTATATGACCATGAATAAGTCATTTCACCTCTTAGATGCCTCATTCTCAAAAATGGGGCTAATGATACAAACTTGTAGGATGCTGGAAGATTAAATAAAATTGGGTATATAAGGCATCAAGTGCAGTCCCTGTCATATGAGCACAGCTCAAAAGTCAGCCAAAAGTGGGATGCCTGGCTGGCTTAGTCATTGGAGCATGTGACTCTTGATCTTGGGGTTTTGAGTCATACCCCACATTGGATGTAGACATTACTTTTAAAAAAATCTTTTAAAAAAAGCCAACCAAAAGTCACATGTACAAATCGCAGAATCATCTTGGACACTTCTCACTCTTCCTCAGCTTTCACATACGAATCTGTGGGTGTCAAATATGACCTCTGTTTATCCTCTTCCACTGTCTCATTCCTGGGTCCCACTACTTCTCATCTAAACAAATTCAATAGCACCTTTATTGGTCTCCCCATCTCTTCTTCCTCTGACTCATTCTCCACATCACTATCTCTCGAAACCACACATTTACTCCATTGCCCTTTTGCTTAAAATTTTTGTCAAGGGTCCCACATTATCAGTATAGCACATATAATAAGACTCTTCTGCTGGTCCAGTTTCATCTGCCAGCCCTCACCGCCCTGCCCCTGGCCCATATAAAGCCCTCGTTGTAGTCATGTAGATCTATGAGCATTTCCTACTCACAATACTGTTTCATCCACGTGATGTATTTTTACAGGCTCTTTCTTTGCCTGTGATACTCTTCTTCTGCCACTTATTTCTCTTTTTCTGGAGCAACCTTACTATCATTTAAAGGCCATTTCAAATATTACTTCTAGGAAGTGTCTCTGACAACCCTGCCCTTCCCCGCACTGGTGAAGCTGATAGCTCTTTTTTCTTACTTATATTACAGCACCTTTCAACATTGCTTTGTAATTTTCCATTTGTGTTTCTGCCTCTGCCACAAACTGATGTTATCCAGAAAGATACCAAGTATATAGCACAGAGCCTGGCTATCATATAGTGGGCACTCAATAAATGGCTAATGAATTAATGTAAAGAGAAGAAAATGGGATCTGGAATCAAGACAGTTAGATTGAAATACAAGCTAAAACACCTATTGTAGACCTTGGTGAATTGCTTACCTTCTGAGCTCATTTTCTCAAAACTATCATAGAAATAAAGCAAGCATCAGTAATTGTTTTAGATGGTCATTCAAAGAGAATCAGATGAAATGGGAAACAGTGGTGCTTTTCAACTGGGGGCTTTATACCACCACTACTTAATTTTGTTTCAAGATTTTAAATTATACATAGGGAAAAATTGCTAGTATTTTATATACTAACTAAAAGTGTTTTTGAAGTGGCCTGTTTTAAATAACAAGGCATCTGGCTGAAACTTCTTTTCTTTTTAGTTTTATTTATTTATTTTGAGAGAGAGGAAGAGGGGAAGAGAGAGAACGCGCATGAGCCCATAGGGGAGGGGCAGAGAGAAGGAGAAAGAAAGAATTACAAGCAGGCTCCACACTGGCAGTGCTGAGCCCAACACAGGGCTTGTTCTCACAAACCATGAGACCATGACCTGAGCAGAAACAAGAGTCTGATGCTTTATCAACTGAGCCGCCCAGACGCCCCTGGCTGAAACTTCTTTTATCTTAGTACTCTAAACAAAGGTTGTACTGAAAAATTAATTCCCCCAAAGAATTAGAATGGAGACATTTTGTGAAGAATAAAACTTATAAATGACATATCGGTTCATCTGTAAGGCAAAAAAAATGATCTTTGCCAAATAGTTAGTAGATTTCCAAAGGGGGTGGGGGAAGCATTTAAGAGCTTAAATAGTTTCTATCTATAGTGAAAAATGCTAGAGATAGGACTGACTGTATGTTTCAGGACCTTAAGGATAAAATTTGAACTTCGGAATGATCAAAAGACCTTGAAAGTGAACCTATTCAGAGCTGACCAGACAGCTTAACTAGGATTTAAAGGTCTGAGAAAAATGTTCACTTCATATAAGACAATCTAATGTTCACACAGGCAACCGATGGAGCCAGACTAGAATTTTTTACCTCAGTCATATTTTACAAGTACTATAGAGGGAAGTACAGGATTTGACATCTGTTTTTGAGGATCTTGGAAATGTGCCCTGATTGAGAATGAACTAGAACAGATCTTCAGGTCTTAGGTGATCTGTTTGCTTTAAATGATTCTAGCAGCAAACATCACTTGCCTATGGAAAGAAAAGAAAGTGACAGACTCTAGGAAATGTGTAAGCCTTCTCAGATGAGAAATGTCCTCTACATTTCTTCTTAGAGAACATGAAACCAACTAAAATTATCTATAAGATCATGCAAGTGCTTCATTATGTCCCAAATCAATCTGGCTTGTTCAATAATGGCACAAAACTCTCTCCTCATGTATTTATTTCTAGTCTAGCATCTTTGTATATAAGCAAAATAGGACAACCATTTTTAAAAACATTCTATGTAGAACTCACTGGTCCTGCTATTTCAAAATAAAATGACATGGCAAGATATGTGAAGAGGTTTTAGGAGTTTTGTTTTGTTTTGTTTTGTTTTTTAAGATGGGAGAGAGGCTAGGGAGGTTCTATGTTTACATTCTAGTTTTGTGGGGGGAGAGGTTTGTTTTCAATAGTCACTTTGTTAACACTTTAAAATCTTTGAGAATTCTCACCACCCCCCCCCACCCCAATGCCAACACTATCGATTGTGGAGGAACAATGGCTAAAGTGATTGGGGCAAAACTAAACACAAACAAGACATTCCTATAAAAATGTTCAGAGTCTCCAAGGCATCTGACTTAGGAAAGGTTGTACAAATGGAGATGAAATCCAGAATTTTCTTTCAAGTTCCAGGTTAAGACGTTACATATTTTTGGCCATAGGAAATACATTTGAATAGCAAATATTTATTGAATGCCTCCTTAGAAAAACTTCTGTTTTGTCAGTGTCTTAAACACAGGAGAGGAAAACGCATTCACATCTACCAAAAACCTTCTATAGGTTGGACCCATTCTAGGTTCATTTGTACGTTGTCTCACTTAACATTTGTAACAATCATTGAAAGTAAATACTATTATTCAGATTTTAAAGAAGAAAGTTGGGCTCCGAGAATTTAAAAATCCATTCTCTCCACCTCCATTGACACCACTTTAGCTAAGAATAACCAAAATAGCCTCCTAGCTGGTCTCCCTTTTTTTACTCTTGTGTTCTATGTTCTATCAGATGTGAAAATATAAATCAAATCATGTCACTTTCCCTGCTTTAAACCCTCCACTTGCTTCCCAGGGCATCTCAAATAAAACCCGAGCTCTGCACATGTATACAAAGCTTTCCAAGATCTGGACCTCATCAAGCATTCTGGTCCCATCTCCTGTCACTCTCCACCTCACTCATTAAGCTCCAGCCATTCTGACTTTCCTTCCCTCTGCTCTCTAATATGCCACATTAATGCCTGCCTCCGGGCCATTGCACATGCTATTACTTTTGCCTAAAACACTTTCCTGTAAGAGGTATAATAAGGTAGTACATGATGAGGTACTAACCAAGTGTATGCAGAGGAAGGAGCAGTCACTGGAGGCTGATATAGACCTCACAAGAAGGAAGATGAACCCATGTGGAAGGATGTGTGGAGAGGACTAGAGTGAGAAGTGAAGGTGAGCAGAACTCATAGTCAAGAGCAAGGGAGTAAGCAAAGTCAGAGATGGAAAGAGATATCTAGAGCCTGCTGTGGAGGGCTATTCAGCTGGAGCACAATATGATAATCAGAGGAGTGGCTCCTGTATGAGTTTCTGATTGCTGTTGTAACAAATTATTACAAATTTACTGGCTTAAAACCACCCAAACTTATTACTGTATAGTGCTGGAGGTCAGAAACCCAAAATGGTTCCTAGAGAGCTAAAAATCAAGATGTTAGCAGAACTGTGTTCCTTCTGGAGGCCTTAGGGGAAACTCTATTCTTGTTTTCCCAGCCTCTAGAGACTGCCTGCACTCCTTGGATTGCAGCTGCATCACTCTGGTGTTTGCCTCTACCATCATATCTCCTTCTCCAACTCTGTCCCTCCTGCCTCCTCTTATAAGGGACCCTGTGATTACATTGGGTTCACCCAGATAATCTAAGATCATCTCACCATCTCAAGGTCCTTAACTTAATCACATCTTCAAAGTTCCTTTTGTCATACAGGGAAACATAAGCACAAATTCTGGGAATTTGAACATGTACATCTTTGGGGGGCATTATACTGTCTATCTCAGCTACTTTGAATGCAGTGCCTCAGAGCTTCACCTCTCACCTGCCAGAGAGCAGATCCACACCTGCCAACCTTTGGCCTTCCATAGAGAAGTTCACATCAATGGCAGGGCCAAACATCTCTACCTGGGACCAGCAGTCAAACTGCTGGGAGACCTGATGCCAATAGATTATTCCCAAGCTCCCTTGTCAGACTTTATACATATGCTGTCGGATCAGATTATGTCTGCTCTTGTGTAATCTCCGTATAATCTTCACTTTTAAGTGGTCCTGACCCATCTAATCTAGAGTGACAATCCACCTCTTCCCTCCTTTCCAATTTAATATTGCAGACCTTTCACCGTAGATGGCACTATTCTCCACCTTCTGCTTGCCCACTCGGACCTTAGTCCCCAGGAGTAGCTATGGTGACTGGGACAATAAGCTCAGATAGAGATCTTGCACAGGATCTGACATGTGAGCAAGTCACTTTGTTTTACCCCAGTTTCTTCACTGTAAACCACAGTGAGGACATAGCTTAGTGTCTGACACAGAAAGCATACAATAAATGCTAATTTAAACACAGAAACAAAAAAAAGATTTTAAAATCAAAGTGGAAGGTTTAAAAAAGGTGAGCAGTCATAAACATTGTAGGGGTTCATGATTACCTTTACCTCCCTCTTTTGGAAAATCAGCCAGTTTTTAATTTGCAAAATCAAAACATAAAGCAGAAACTAAATAAAAGCAGAAAAGAGAAGTGTGTGTGTGAGTGTGTGTGTGTGTGTGTGTGTGTGTGTGTGTGTACCATGCATATGTTAAGAAAGAAGACTATTCAGAGGAAGCATTTTTCTCGTGTTTCTTACTAAAACATGTATATACAGAAAGTGATAAGGGAATAAACTATATAAGCAAAGGATTATGTGTATGGGAGAATGTATGGGAAGGATAAACAATAAAGCTACGTCACAGGAAATCAGTTTGCTTTGGCTTAAGAGTAAATGAAAGAAGCATTTCTGCAGTTGGAGGTGAAGACTGATTTACTAAGTTGTCCTATCTCAGGCTGCACAAGCTGGATGACCAATTAGCAGGGGTGTGATGGACACTCAAATATCTGCTGGAGATGGATTTAGGGGCCTTTAATATCCTTTCTAATGATTACACAGAACCCCCAAATGCTCTGCAGTTCATCTCATTCTGTAAAGTCTACTTAAGCCACCTATGAAATCCATAGTACCTCCACAGTTCATGATTTTTCTGACAGCAGTTGTGGTCAAAATTTTTCTGCTTCTTAAATAATCAGCCAATTGTCCTCCAATCGGCACAATGATGGTCATAACCATGTGTGGGACTGCTGACAGGAGACCCACCTGGAGAGAAAAAAAAAACAAACAATGAGCTATTTTTAGCTGCTTCAGACAGATATACTTCCCTAATTCCTTGCCCACCCCTCACCAAGTTTAATCATCTAATTATATGGGACCCAGATAGGCCTGAATTTTGTAATAAATAACAAACAGGTGAATGATTTTAAGTATAGACCTGTGTCTCCCACAAGACTGGAAGCTCTTTGAGGACAGACCTGACTTGTATTCATCACAGAGGCCCCAGCACCTGCCACAAGGCCCAGCACATGGTAGTTAAACACTTGGCACAGAGTGAGCATTCATGGATGGCAACCACTAGGACTTGACTATATATATAGCTCCTCCATGGTCACTCGAGACAGAACCTGGAGCTATGCAAACATCTACCTCTACTAGGCAGCTGTTCTTTTCCTGTAGGAAGGTGGTTAATTCTTTCATGATGATGACATATGTTTCACCATCTACACCTTTCCTCCCTGAAATGCAGACAACCTAATCACAGTGGCTGGGGACATTAAAAGAGGTTCTTTCTAAACAATACAAGGCAATGGTTGTTATTGCTATAACTACCATTATAGAGAGAATGGTGGTCTGCAAAATAAGCTTTAAGGCTCTTACTGCTAATCACTGAGTAATTGATAAGGAGAAAAAAACCCTCTTACCTTCAAATTTTTTTATTATTACCTAATATGCAGTTTGTGAGTTTAGCTTCAAAAACACTTTGAGATCGAGTAGAATATAAGTCCTTAAAACAGCTTAAAACAGTTCTTATCCTTATGGAGAAGAAATTAAAAAGCTATGTATACTGTTCCCAGAATGTATAACTTGCCTGACCTCTAGGTTATTAGGTGTCACAGAACTGTTATAAATTTTGATCAGCAATTTAATTATTTTATAGTGCAAAGATTTTCTCAGTAGAAGCAAGAGGTTTAAGGTTCAAGAACATTTGAAGTATCTATGTGTTTACCTTACTTATTGCAAATCCAAAGACCTCTTCAAAATAAGCAGGCTGACTTATTAACAGCAAATAAAAGGTCCAGCTTCTGCAAAAATTTGCCACAATGATTGCATAAACTGGCAACGATGTAAAAAATCTTTTCCACGGTGTGTTAAATTTCTAGAGAGTAAAAATACCAGATTTTTAGTGACTATATTGACATATTATTTTTCTTGAGAGGACAATGCAATCACTAAGAGCAGTAAAAAAAGAGGCAAAGTCTTCATCTGTCCATCCCTACTTACACTGAGACTAACCACATTGGCTCCTTCTCCTATACTTGTTTCTATGTAGGTCCTCTCCTCACTGGATATTGTTGGGTGAGCAGCAGGACACTCATAAGCCTGCAGCAGCCAAAAGGTGTACCAAATAATCCCAAACATACCTGCAATAAAAAACAAAAGGCTTAATGATATGATTTCCTGGTCTTCTGTCTCTAAATTTTCCAATTCTCAAAATATTGCCATATGGCATGATGTTCATCTAAAAGGAAGTATTTTGTTGCTTTTCCTGTTGTTGTTGTTGCTAGCTGGCATTTAAAGAAAAGTAATATTGTTCTCATTAAGAAAGTAACTTTAACATAAGCATTAAATGAATCATAAACAGACGAGCATTCCACTTACATGATATACTTGTTTTAATAATCTCAATTTTCATACAGTAAATTCTTTTTTTAATGTTTATTTATTTATTTTGAGAGAGAGAGAGACAGAATGAGCACTGGAGAGGTAGAGAGAGAGCAAGAGATTCCCAGGCAGGCTCCATGCTGTCAGTACAGAGCCTGATGCAGGGCTCAATCTCACTAACAGAAAGATCATGCATGACCTGAGCTGAGATCAAAAGTCAGACACTTAACCAACTGAGGTTACTCCATTCGTACAATAAATTCTTAGCCAATCCCAATATACAGTAAAATACCATCTCTATGAGTCAACCATGGGAACTCATAAAGTCAAATTACTCACCATAAATATAAAAGACAGAGGCCCATCCAATGTACTGTACCAACACCCCAGCCAGAGGCATGGCAATCACTGCCCCCGCGTAGGAACCTAGAACAAGGAAACATGGATGGAAACTTAGCAACTGCCGCTGATGCTCCTTCAAGCCATCTCGAGTTCCTGTTGTGGAGATGAGGACGAATCAAACCAAGTGAGAGTCAGAATGCATCTGTGCAGAAGGACAAACTCCCCGTGTGGCTTACTACAGGGCTTCCAGCAGAGAAAGGTCACCAGATGCCCTTTAACTACATCCAGGTACCATGGAGGGATGAGACAACGATTGTTCAGGCACAGCAATTTGGAATTACATGAAAGAATAGAACAAAAAGATGAGAAAAATCTCAGAGAAATTTCAAAAATTCAACCAGGTACAATATATTTTTTAATGTTTATTTTATTTTTGAGAGAGAGAAAGAGAGTGTGACCAGGGGAGGGGCAGAGAGAGAAGGACAGAGGATCTGAAGTGGCTCCACACTGACAGCAGTGAGCCCGAGTCCGAGTCCCATGCAGAGCTCCAACCCACAAACCATGAAATAACAACCTGAGCCCAAAGTCAGACACTCAACAAAAAGAGCCACCCAGGGCCCCCAACCAGGTACAATATTATGTGCTGAAGACAGCAAGCAAAGGCACAAATAGATCTGCCTTTCAGAGCTCACAGTTCAGAAGGATTATCACCTAGGTCTTTAGATAAGGGATTTTGAACTATTAAGAAATCAGGCTTTTTACAGTCTGCATTTTTTTTTTTTTTAATCAGGAAACAGTTCTATTCCAGGATGGCAGTATGAATAGGATGGCTGTTCTCTCTACCTACCTCTGGAATGGGCATATGTTTAAGTTCATTTCTTTGTAAATACTTAACCTTGTAAATACTCACCTATATGTAAATGTTTATCTTGTCTAGACAAGATAATGAAGACTAGAGGCCTGGTCTCCACTATGCCCTACAGCTCCATGATATCTGCTGTAGAAACATTACCTGAATTCTATATCTCAGACCCCAGTGCTAAAGAAGAACTTCAGGAAATAGGAGTTTGGGGATCTTCCCAGAGAAAGAGATTAAATTCCATCTTTCCAAGCTGGGCCTGACTGGCCAGGAAAGGCCCAACCTGGAATCCCAAATCTGAGCATCATGATACCTGAGGGAGTCTCTCAGTCTGTGGGAATCATTTTCCTCAGATAAAAGATGGGAATGAAATCTCCATCTCACAGAGTCATTTTGAGAATCAAATAAACTATGTCTGTGAAGATGTTTTGTAAGCTGTAATTAGTGCCACACAAACGCCAACTATTACGCTACTGTAATGTGCAGAATGACAATGCATTTTTTTAACCTCAGACTCCATCAAACCAGGAAGACAAGCATTCCAAGGCATATTGTTTAGAAAGAGCTACAGGCCTGACTCTGCTGTGGGTATGGAGAAGGTGGTCTTCCCTGGGCCAAATATCCTGGAAGTGAGGGGTAGGGAAATGCTAGGGACAGAGAAGATCAGGGAATAACCACCAGCAGCTAAGATGCACTGGATGCTTTGTGTGTGCCCCCTACTAGTTTGAAAATTCTAGACCCAAGATTTTATTTAACCCTTTTTTCAACCTCTTGGCATTGGTACCAATATCATCCCCATTTATGGGAGAAACCAAGGCTAGGAGAGGGGAGGTAAAGTGCCTGAGGTCACACAGGTGAGAGTGATAGGAATCCAGAGCCTTTATCCACAGTCCTGCCTCCTCCACTTAAAAATGCCCATTATTTCCTCATACTAGGAATCATTCTTTCATGGAGGACATTTTACACTTGAAACTGTCCTTCCCTGTCTAGTAGACAAACTCTTCTTCATCCTTCTGGACATGGCTGAGCGTCTTCTCCTATCATACCCACAGCCCCTGAGCATACTCTCGTGGGGTACGCCATCCAAACTGCCCTGGGGGAGCTGACTGTACCTTGATCCTTCTGTGGGCTGCCAGTGGAGGAATAAGGAGCCCTCCAGTGCTTGTGGAATGGCAGGAGGAGGCGGAGTAGCGATTAGAGGTGGCGAGTTCCCAGTTCTCTCCTCACTAGCTGGGAGAACTTACTTGACTGGATATTTCTTAAAGTCCCTGTCAACTCCAATATTTTTTGTGTAAGAACCAATTACCCCAAAATCTGGGTTTCCTTCTAAGGACATTTTTCCTTGGCTGTTCTTTCAAACCAAGGCCACGCCTTAGCCAGGAAAAGTAATAAAGCCTATGACTTTGATCAGGTAACTTTCTTTGAGAGTCAAACCATTTCTTAAATCAGCCTTTTGAGGGTTATAAAGACACCAAGAATGGGGAGTGGCAGCTATTCATTCTTGCTTTGCTGGCAAATCAAAATGAAAAACCTTATAAATAAAACATCCAAAGAAAAAAAAGTCAAGGATCTGACAGCTCACAAGGTCAGAATCTTATATTCTTCTAGAGCTGGCACAAGGTCAGTAGTGGAAGTGGAGATGATCTTGAACTATAAGCAAGAGGAGAAAAATGGTTTCTAAGGACAAGAGAGTTTAAAGATGCAAAGACATCTCGACTTGCATGTAGTTCCAAACTAGGCATAAAATAGGCACATTGGTGAATATTCACACCAAAGTCCCAGAGATTCTATATTAGTATTAGTATTATTATTATTATCATCTAAGGAGGCAAAGAGAAAGAGCAAGGGAGAAATAAATTAAAATGTTCACAGAGATTAAGAGGAAATTTTATTTCTCCCTTTAGCTAAGGAATACAGGTTAGTTTCTCTTAGGAAAGGCACACTAACTTGAAAAACTAGACAGAACTAAATTCTGATCCTAATTTTTCCCAGTCCCCATTGTAACTTTCATGACCTAAAGCACTTTTATCTTCCCCGGCCCCTCCCCACATAAAAAAAATATTGGAAAATATATTTTACAACTGTGTTGATGGTGCCAGCATGCACTGTCCTTGTTCAATTATTGATTGGTATCTAGGTAGACCTTTTAAACAGTGATTATTTCTGAGATACATAAAGGGCTAGTCCCAAAAACATGACCTTGAGTGAGACAACCTTAGCAAGGTGAAGTTTGATGACCCAGGAATTAAAGTCACATCACTACTTAAGGACCATTAATATACTTTCAGGTAAGCTGAATGGCCTCCATTTTCATCTGGAATGTAATGGCAAAAATTAATCAAAAGATCTCTGTGACAATGTGTACATAGTAATGTAGTGAGGAATGTTCTGAATTAAGAATCAGGTGGTCCTGGGGTGCCTTGGTGGCTCCGTCGGTTCAGCATCCAACTCTTGATTTTGGCTCCAGCCCTGCGTTGGGCTTTCTACTATCAGTGCAGAGCCTGCTTTGGATCCTCTGTCTCAGTCTCTCTCTGCCTCTCCGCCCCCCTCAAAACTAAATAAATAAACATTTAATTAAAAAAAAGAACCAGGTGGTCTAGCTCCCCTTCCATGCCCAGTGTGACCTTGGACCTTAATTTCCGTTCAATGAAACCAAACTATAAATTTTAATTTCAGTTTCTCTATCTGTAAAAAGAAGAGGAGCAAAGGGCTTGATGATTCTCTCTCTTCTGCTTTTGATCTTGGCAGATATCATTTGTTGGCTAATTCAACAACCACTTCCAACCCCTTCATTTTTACCTTTCTCTACTAAAAGTGCTGGAAAAGCTAGCACTTGCTTTCCTAGCTGCCTCTGTAGTTGGTAAAGCATTTGACACAATTAGGGCCAACTGTGTCACTTTTGGACTTCTGTTATGTGAAAAAAAAAAAATGATTTTACCTAGTTGGATCTTTACTTGAAGCCAAAGCATTCCTAAGTAAAGCTTACCACAGAAAGAGGTTGTGGCCAGTCGGCTTCTCTCCAAAGGTGGTGCCCACTTACTCCACATCCCATGGCAGGCCGGGTAGGTCACACCCTGGCAAAACAGTTGAAAATAGATTATTTGATTTGACTCCAGTTTCTGTTTGTTTAAAACATGGATCCTGCTTCTTTAAGACAGGCTACAACATAAAAACCCAATTCATAAATACCAAGTAGCCTGTGTCAGGTATTTTAACTCACTGCACAGATGCTGAAATTTGAATATCAGCTCAAATGTAAGAATGGTGGGGGATGGGGAAGAGGTCTTTATATTTCATATTATTATAGAATATCAGTATAGAAAGAGACTTTTGCAATCAGTTGATCCATCCCCTCATTTCAAGATATAGAACCTGAGGCTAAGAACCATTCAGCGACTAGTCTAGTCTTCATGGCTGTTAATAGCATGTCTTTCTACCCATTATTATTTTCTAAAGTGAAGTATATATCCCTCTAGTGGGATTAGAGTTAGATTTGAGTTGCTACAACAACCTACTTTTTTTAAGTTTATTAATTTATTTTGAGAGAGAGAGAGAGAGAGAGCAAGAGCAAGTGAGGGGCAGAGAGAGAGAGGGTGAGAGAATCCCAATCTGCATTGTCAGTGCAGAGCCTGATGCAGGGCTCAAAACCACTAACTGTGGGATCATGACCTGAACCAAAATCAAGAGCTGGAGGCTTAACCAATGGAGCCACCCAGATGCCCCCAAACCTATATTTTTTATCATAACTGGTACATGTATATTCTAAAAGGCTTTAGAAAAAAATGTAACTGGCACACCAAACGCATGATTTCAAAGATATTGTTGCTTATGATGAGTTTTTTGGGGGGAGTGTAGGTTTTTTTTTAATGAATTGATCTAGGGAAAAACTGTAGGTAAATAAGAATACAAATTGTATATGGATATGACAAAAGTGACAAAGGTTAGGGATGAATGACTGAGCTTGGGAAATACTGCTCTACATCAGGGCTTGAGAAACTATGGCCTGATTCAGTACACCATCTGTTTTTGTATTACTGATTTTTACATTTTTTTAGACCACATTTTTATTTTCTTATTTTTTATTTTTTATTAAGTTTTTTTTTATGGGCGCCTGGGTGGCTCAGTTGATTAAGTGTCTGACTCTTGATTACAGCTTAGGTAATGATCTCACGATTCATGGGTTTGAGTTGCACTAACAGTGCAGAGCCTGCTTGGGATTCTCTCTCTCCCTCTCTCTCTCTCTCTGCCCCCCCTTTTCTCTCTCAAAAATAAATAAACATTAAAAAAATTTCTTTTAAAACCTTTTTTTAAATTCCAAGATAGTTAATATATAGTATTATGTTAGTTTCCAGTGTACAATATAGTGATTCAACAGTTCTATACATTACTCAGTACTCATGGTTTTCAACTGAGTGAAAACAAATTGAAAGGAGAATAATATTTCATGGCATGTAAAAATCATATGAAATTCAAATTTCAGTGTCCACAAAGTTTTATTAAAAATCGGCCATGCCCATTTGCTTACATATTGTTTCTGGCTGCTTTTGCTCTCCAATGGCAGAGTTGAGTAGTTACCACATGGAACATATGGCAAAGTCCAAAATATTCACCTTCTGGCTCTCTACCATGCTACCTCTTTCTCTGAGTTAAATCTCTGTGTAACATTGCAACCTGGAAATTTACAGATTTATTAATAAATCCATTTCAATTGCTTTAGTGGAAAGGGCCTCTACCATGGGAACTAAAGGATTTGGGCTTCGGTCCTATCATTTATTAAAGGAAAGGGGTTGGATTAGATTATCTCTAAGATCATTCCTAGCTCATCTGAAATTCTGCCCTCTATGAAATAGTCCTTTATTGTGTACAAATTTGTAATCACACACAGCATTTTTATTAAAGTGCTCATAACTGTAGTCAAACCCAGAGAGTGAAAATAGCAGAACAATGTGGAAGACTGTAAAACTAAGCAAGGCAGGTTTTCTTCAGAAGCTGAATCTTCCAAAAGACCATACTTTATTTAGCAATATAAAAAACATTAAGGAAAGAAACTCCTACCTCCACTAGACCTTGCAAAATTCTGACACACATGACACAGCCGTAATGCACTCTGGCTGCAGAAGGAATGAACATGTTCAAAGTTGATGTTAAGAAGATGGCGGCTCCAAAGACCCTGAGGGACCAAAACGTTGTGTTAGTGGAAAGACCCACTCATGGATGTGGTACTTTAGTTAAACATCAGGAATGAACCTCACCATTCATGGAAAATCACCATGGAAATTAATAGAAAGAGCAATAAATGTTGTGTTAGGGTCTGGTGTATCCTAAGCTGGACTGTTGGGCTGCTTTGATACCTGAGCTCATCCTTGGAGCAATTACAGACAGGTTTTTGGCAGTACAGGGATGTCCTTTCTGAATGAGGTCCTGAAGCTGGAGACTGACCAACAGGAGGTGAGCTTGCTGGAGATGCACCATTCTGCTTGGTTCTACCCAACTGACTCACTCTATTACCACATGACATCTGCACATTTGGATTGTGTCTCCTACTTTGCAATTCTGCTCTCACTTTACTAGAAGGCCACCCTATCTAAAAGCATGCTGTGTCCTAACACTAGCCAAGCACAAAACAGGCTGTGTATCTGTCTTAGCCCCCAACTCGCTGCCCCATGTCATTTGCCTTCTCCTTCCTTCCTGAACCAGACAGTCCTGGAAGGACAGAAGGAAGAAGGAAGAAAAGTGATTCAGTAGAGGTCACCAAGTGAGTTATTTAGGGTCCAGGAACTATTTCTCCTGACTCAGATTCAATCACTCTTTTTACTACATAATCACTAAAAGAATTGCAAGATAATGAGGACAGGCAGCATTTTCTTCCTTTCTCACATATTAATGATGCCTCATCCCTTTTAACATGCTGTGAAATATTATGTGTGATTTCTTTTTATGGAAGAAGTGTAAGCAGTAAACTCAAAGACCATATAACCCAATATTCTATCACTATTTGAAAAGAATACAATAGGTAAGTGACAATGAATGAAGGACACAAATTAGACAAGAACATAGGTAAATACAATCATGCTCGTACAGATTTAGATATTATGGTAGTAGCTCCCAAACCTTTTTGACCTTGACCTATAAAACAAAATATAATTTTTTTTGCAACCCAATACATAATCATACCACACAAATGTAACTAAAACAAGTTTCAAAAACCAATACTTAAGTGTGCAATGAACTAAGATATTTTCTATTCTATTTTATTCTATTTGATTATCTTCTCTTGTATTTTTCTCTTTTTTTAGAATGTGCTCATTGGTAAATCACTATGTTGATTTCATTATCATCTCATGAGTTGTGTTTTAGAGTTTGAGAAACAAAGCTTTATAAAATGTATAGCTCATGAAATACATATATGTACAAATCACACAGGACATACAATTGGAAGGAACCTGGAAATATTTAGTACACTCCTTTTCTGCTATATATACACCCTACATCTCCTCCAAGTGGTCATATTCTTCTGCTTGAATACCTCTACTGACAGAAACCTCAATTGCTCCTTGAGGCAGCTCATTCCATCTTGGACAATTTTAATTGCCCAAACAGCTACTATAGAATCTCAAGGGAATTGAAAACATCTCGAAATCTAGAGGCAACCCCCTACTACCCATATGACAAAACCTTTATGGTACAGAGCTATATTAACATAATACATAGGATCACAGAATGTCACTTGTCAGAGAGAACTCAAACACAATATAAACCATGCTTTATTTCATAGATGAAGAAACAGAGACCCAGAGAAGGAAGGAAAGTGACTCAGTAGAGGTCACCAAGTGAGTTATTTAGGGTCCAGGAACTATTTCTCCTGACTCAGATTCAATCACTCTTTTTACTACATAATCACTAAAAGAATTACAAGATAAAATTAGACAACAAAGTAAATAAAAAGAGATTCTTAAGGAACAGAATCATATGGGATCAATCTGTGAATCACATCTATTGGAATGCCTCCTGTCTCTCATTCTGCATGTCTAAATTGAGAGCCAACTGTGCAGATTTTGTAAAAACACAAAATCAGTTATGATCTGTACTGCATTCATGTTGTGTCAATTTGTCTTACCTGTTAGCAGCAAACTTATTTGAAATGAAACCACCTGGAATTTGTGTCACAATATAACCCCAGAAAAAAGATCCATGGATAAGGCCCACTGTCTCTGGATCCCAATTAAACTGTGCTGTCTGAAATGAGAAATCAGATATAGTTGTGTTTGTAAGAAAACACTTGGCCACCATTTTTCACTGATGATCCTACATAATAACCCCACAAGGTCCTTCTTTCCTTCCTTTATTCAACAAATATTTCTGGATGGCTTCTTGGATGCAAAAAAATCCCTGCTTTCAGTGAGCTTGCCTTTTAGTAAGGGCAAGGAGGGATTATGTTCAAACTTCAATATACATATATATGTGAGATATATATAGATATATATATATACACACACACACACACACACACACATATA
This sequence comes from Cryptoprocta ferox, assembly GCA_028646485.1. Taxonomy (NCBI): domain Eukaryota; kingdom Metazoa; phylum Chordata; class Mammalia; order Carnivora; family Eupleridae; genus Cryptoprocta; species Cryptoprocta ferox. Next base: position 20,029,989 of record CM053571.1, read on the forward strand.
TATATCATATATATATATATATATATATATATATATATATATATATATGATACAACTCTTAGGCCATTGAAAATGTAAGTCTCCAGGGCTGGACTCCCTTTCCTTACTTTCTTCCCAAAGTAACTCATTCTTTTCAGACTCCTTGAAAAGCTCCCTTCCTCTGAAGAAGCTCCCCAACTCCCTTTTGAAGTGTTACTTTTTTCTGCACTTGTCCCACAGACCTCTGTTCTTATAGTCATGGCCACCGCACTGTACTGTTCTCAAACTAGCCATTCACATGTACATTTCCCACACTGGTGGCAAGCAACCCTAAGGTGCTAGCCATGTCATTTTGACTTTATAGACTTAGTACCTAAAATAAATTCCTGGAAGGTACAAGTAAATATTTGCCAAATGAGTGAATATATGAATGGTTTCATAAATCTTTGGGGCACCTGACTGACTCAGTCTGTACAGCATGCAACTCTTGATTTTGTGGTTATAAGTTTAAGTGTCAGGCTGGGTGGAGAGAGTACTTAAAAATAAACTAAAAAAAAACATCGATATCAAAATGTAACGTGTTTCTATTATGAAGGAAGGGTTCTTAATTATCAAGATAATATGCCTTACAAATTCTCATCGGTTTATTTTTCTGTCACAAATTGTTACCTATTTATTTGCTCATTTATTCAACATTCACTAGTGCCTCCTGTGTGCCAGGTCAGGCACTAGATAGTATAAATACTAACTCAAACAAGAATTGCCTTTGTGTTGTAGAAGATCATAGTCAATGTAACATTGGCCTGTCCTCTATGCTGTATTTCCCATTTTTCCAATTAGGAAGTTGAAGTTTAAGAGCAAAATAAAACTGGGGTGTCTGGCTGGCTCAGTTGGTGGAGCATGTGACTTTTGATCTTGGGGTCATAAGTTCAAGCCCACACTGGGTAGAGATTACTTTAAAAAAAAAAAAAGAATAAAATGAAAGTAACAATCATTAATTCAAATCAGCTCAGTAAATTTTTATTTTGTGCTACTATGTGCCACACATTGTTCTAGGCACTGGGGAAGACAGTGATTGCGGTTTACAAAGATGCCAGTGGGGACAGCAGATAGCAAACAAGTACAGATTGTGTTAGATGGTGATCATGGATGTGGAGAAAAATAAAAAAGGGAAGGAAACAGGAAGTGCTGGATAGGAGTGAGGTAGAGTGCAATTTTAGATAGAGGAGCCAGGGAAGGCTTCAATGGGGAAGTGACTTTTGAAGAAAGCCCTAAAAGAAAGAAGGGAGGAAAATCATGCTCATCATTATCTGAGAGAACTTTTTAGGCAGAGAAATACCAAGTGTAAAGGCTCTGAGGTTAGAGGAATAGTAGGATGTCAGGATAGCTGGAAGATAATGAATGAAGGACAGGTGAGTAGGAGTTAAAGTAAGAGAGGTTCAAATGATGAAAGACCCTTTAAGTCACCATAAGGACCTTGGTTTTTATGCAAAAGGAATGGAAGCTATTGGAACCTTGTAGCAGAAGAGAGACACAATTTCATTAAGGCACTGTCTATATATCTCCTCCCTTAATTCTTACCTACAGGTAATTATTGGCTCTTCTTTTGTAGATAAGGAAATTGAGGCTTAGAGAGATTAAGTTACTTGCCCAAGGTCATACAACTAGTTACAAGGAGAGCCAAGATCAGGATCTCTTATCTGCTTTACCCAAAAAACATTTCTTTGCAGTGCTTATGGAGACTTGACTTTCTTACTAAGAAGTAGAGACTAGACTTCTTTGCCTTGCGTCATGGAATGACCCAAGGAACCAAGGATCCAAGGCACAGGGATCCACTTCATCTAGAAGCTAATTATAATCACAGTGACCTTTGCTCATACTTTTCTCTCTGAGGGGATGGTGCTTCAGTCTATTCTCCAAAGGAGATGTTCCATGACAAAGAGCATGTAGGCATGCTGAGAACTGACTTTCATTATCTCTTGAGCCCCATTAGAATCATGATGGCCCCATGTATGCACCATTACTATAAGCCAAACACTCTGTCAGGTTGGGTGTTGGGTGAAGATTGGCCCCCAAAAGATTTACACACAAAATCTCTGGAACCTATTAATGCTGCCCTATTTGGGAAAAGGGTTTTGTGGATGTGATAAAATCAAGGACCTTGAGATGAGTTATCTTGGATTATCCAGCTGAGCCCTAAATCCAATGACAAGTGTTCTTATAAGAGAAAGGCAGAGAGAGATTTGAGACAGATGAGAAGACACACAGCAAGAAGCTAAAGTGAAGACAGAGGTAGGGATTGGAGTTATGCATACGTGTTAAATATGTAACAACTTGTGACAGGAAACCAAGGAAGCCAAGGAACACCTGGAGCCCGCAACGATGGCAAAAGCAAGGAAGGACTCTTCTGCAGAGACTTCAGAGTGCGTGTGGTCCTGCTGACACCTTCTTTTCTTTTTTTTTTTTTTTTTTTTGAGAGCCAGAGATGGCATGTGTGCATAAGAAGGGGAGGACAGAGGGAGAAATAAACTGAATCTCAGGTAGGCTCCATGATGTCAGCACAAAGCCTGACACAGGGCTCTATCCCACAACCCTGGGATCATGACCTGAGCTGAAATCAAGAGTCACTAGGCCAACAGAGCCACCCAGGAACCCCAACACCTTCATTTCAAATTTCTGGTCTCTGCAACTGTAAAAGAATAAATTTCAATTGTTTTAAGCCACCACGTTTGAGGTAATTTGTTACAGCAGCCTTAGGAAACTACTATAGCTGCTTAATATATCAGCACCAAAGTAACTCATTTGATCTGCAAAGCATGCCTTTTATTCCCATTTTACAATAAGGGCAATGAGGGTCAGCAAAGAGTTGCTAGAAATGCCGGTTCCTGCCTCCTTGCTGACATTTCCTTTGGAGAGCATTCCCCACCCCATCCTTTGGAGAGCCCATCTTAGCATGCTGGGCCGCTCCCCTCCTGAGTGGCCAATCAGGCTTTCTCTCTGTCTGTCTCTCTCTGTCTCTCTGTCTCTCTCTCCAATCTGAACCCAGAAATCATACTTAGAAAACAATGAACACTTAAACCAAAAACAAGTCTCATTGGAATCAAGGCCAACCAAGTACATCAGCTCCCCAGCAAGGCACTTCAGCTTTGGAGGGCAGTGAGAAACCGTGGAAGAGGAGAGAAAACAGTCCATGGAGCGGCCTGGGATGGTGGAGCATATTCAGAGAGAAGCAGATGAGGGACCATGTGGAGCAAGGAAGCTGGAGACCTGAGCTAAGGATTTCCTAGTTCCCAGTAGGGCCAGCTGCACTCTGTCTTCCTGGCAGGGCCTCTGTTTATGCCTTGGAAGGAATTAGGTAAAGACCCCTTTTCTGCCCCTCATGGAGTACAGCCTGGATTTTAGTCCCACTGCAGGCTAGGCCCCACTGTCCAGGGCACAGACTGTACAAATAAACACATCAAACCTGCTTTCTGCTCTTCACTTTCATGAGATCCCCCTACAGTCCTACCATAATTCCCTTTTTAACTTGACCTGTTTTCACTGCATTTCTACTCCTTGCAGCCAGCAATTCCTGACCAGGACATAAGGGCAATTTGCTCAAGGTCCCAGAAGTTAAGTTGGAAAAAAGGTCTGGCCAGTTCTAAAGCCCATCCTCTTAACTCTCCAGGACTCATGATTCATGGGAAAGAGTTTGGACTTTTCCTGCAGGTAAAAAGGGATGATTGCAAAGTTTCTCAAACATCAGTCATTTATTGCTTGCCATATGCCAGATGCTATTCAAAGTGATTCACATGTTTTAAAATTCACAATTATTAAACTAAAAATGAATATTCACACATCAGCTAAAACTATGCTGTATACCACTGGTAGAATATATGCCACATATTTGCAAGACCTACATATCTATACTGCTTATATTTCTCTCTCTTTTGAAAATGAATATTTAAAAATATTTAGTTCCCCCCCCCATAAAATGAAAAAGCAAATAAACAAAAATACCAGCCATTCAGAACCTTTCTTAAAACAATCAGTGAAATCTTAGTCATCAGGTTGAACATGTTCACCTGATACGTAAGCTTTGTTCTGTTTGAGTGAAAGGGAAATGATCTGCTATAAACTGGATTTGCTGTAGAGTCTCCAAAATGCTACAAACTCCTATTTTTGAGACCAGAAAAAATGATGCAAAGTATATTTTAGATCTCAGTCAGTTTCTCTAAGGCTCCAAAGGGAAAACCATCGACACCAGAGAGCACACACTAGCATTGTTCCTTAGGTTTATCATAATGTCTTTTCCATATGCCTCAAAGCAGATTCTGTTGACCTAGGCCTATCTTTCCAGGCAACAAACAAATGCAAACCAGCATCTCATTTGATCTGGGCCTTGGCAGACAAGTTTTAATTAGCTGGCCTTGCTCACAAAAGACTGGGAGAATGCACGTGATACACATCTGAAACCTCAGTAATATACATCATCCTTTATTTAAAAAATGCATGGCTTGCCCCATTACACTTCTACTGCCCTCCCTCCCTACCAAAAAACAAACAACTAGCATATCCTTTTAGAACAAATTCAGCCGTGGCATCAAAAAGAGGCTAGAAGACTCTCCATTGTCCTCTTTTCATTTGGCAGAATAATCTCTTATCTTAAAAAAAACAAAAAACAAACAAAACAAAACAAAAAAACCCACAACTTGCAGAGCCAACTAAAGACTTCTTTTTAATGGATCAAAATCAAATTTTCCCAAACCAGTGCTTGGCAGGAACTGTTCTAGGTAATGCTAATAGATGTGGCATGAAAGAAAGTGTTCTACAATAAAGTCCAGGAAATAATGCATACCATGCCCCACCCATTGGAGATACTCACAGGACACAGCACAATAAAGGCCCCTATTTCATACACCTTCTTCACAGCAAAGCCTACAGAACAGTGATTTGACAAACACCAATTTGGGAAACTCTGCTCTAAATGTTTCTCCACCTATGGACAAGGACCAGAGAACTATTAGATGTCTCTCTACAATCTGCATGTATTTCCACATGAGTTATTCCAGTATGTGTGTTCAATACAATGAAATATGTGTTTATTGGGTATCTACTGGACATACATTTTAATTTCTTTTCCCATAACCTCCATACTTCTCTAGGCCTACTACTTAAGAAGCAAGCCAGATTGTATCTTTCCAGTGATTCATAAAAACAATGCTCTTAAGTCACATCAGAGTATGCTTGCTTATGACTACAACAGCATGGGTTTGAACTGGGCCTCCTACTTTCACTCACTTCTATCCCAGTCCACCGGGAGACCATTGGCTGGACAGCAATTATTCCAGAGCAGATTTGATCATACCAAAAGCCCAAAGCCCACCTATGACTCCCTACATGGATTGGCAGGCTTTACCTGGCCTAACCCTTATTTACCCAGGTGTCTCCCTGTCTTGATGTTCACTCTAATGCTCTACTCTCTTAACAGAGGTTCTCAGCCTGGAGTCCAAGGATGGAATCCTGTTGATCTATGAACTTGGATGGGAAAAATCATCATTTTTATTTTCACTAACTGCTAGCTAAAATTTAGCATTTTCTGTGATCATGAATATAGGCAACAAACCACAGTAGTTATCACTACCTGTGACTCTATCACTTGTGGAAATTATAAATCTGTTTGCATCACAATCATCACCACTATTTTAAACTATGGTTATACTTCAAACTTCAAAGTTACAGCAATTGTTAGACCCATTGCTAGATTTTGTCATCTGATGTGTTCATAAAGAAGTCCACATGTCTCTATATCATGAATTTTATTTTTAAATACTTTGACATCTGTATCCTATTATACTTGGTTTCCTTTATAATCATGTGCATTTTATTTTAAGAATTTAAAATAAATTATTTTGACAAAGTGTTTATAAGTCTATAGCAGGTTTCCAAAGGGGTCCATGGCATTGCACAGAAAAGATGAAGAACTCCTATCTCAGTTCCTAAACACACCATTCCCTCTCTCTGTTTCTTTCCTTTTCTCTCCCTCCCTCTCCCTTCTCTCCGACAGTCTTTTACATATGATATTCTTTTTTCTTCACTCTTCTTCCGACCCCACCAAACACTCTTTGTCAATCCCTCCTTATCTTTCAAAGCAAGCCATAACTTCCTCTGGGAATTCTTTCACAATATCAAAGTCTGGTCTAAAGTTCTCCTATATGACACCTGGCATTCTGAACACCTTTAGCATAGCACCTACAGCTATGAATTATTTTTTTTAAGTTTACTTATTTATTTTGAGAGAGACAGAGACAGTACCAGGAGGGTAGAGGCAGAGAGAGGGTGAGAGAGACAATCTCAAGCAGGATCCACACTGTCAGCACAGATACAGGCTCGAACTCACAAACTGTGAGGTCATGACCCGAGCAGAAACCAAGACCTTGAAGCTTAACCAACTGAGCCACCCAGGTGCCCTAAACTATGAATTATAATTACTTACTTGTACATCTCTATGAGGGCAAGGGCCCATCCTGTGATGTTCACCATTCTATTCCCCTCACCTTACACAGTGCCTAGCATGTGGTAGCCATTCTATATTTTTGTCACATCAAGAAGAGGTGTATGCTTTCTTTCCTATAATAAATCATTTGCACAGCTGTGGCTAAAAGAGCCCCCACAAATACTGACCTGAATTTCCGGTTTTCCATCAACATATACAGTGCTGTTGTTGACCATTTCCACGATGGCAACTCCAAGATTGCAGCGAATCCCAAAGGAAATGCAGAAGCCCAGCCCACTCATAATGGCAATGATGTAACGTTTGGGGATGCCACAGCAGTGGCAGTTGCAGAGTGGGGGCTTCTGCCTGGAAGTCTGCACTGGCCTTCCTTCTTCATTCAGCTCAGTGTTATCTTCTTCCTCGTTGGTCCCATCTATTTTTCTACAGTGGAAGAAAAATGATCAGAGAATAAAGGCCAGGATTAGAGAAAAAAGGAAGTGTACTAGTCAAAAGAAGAAAAAGGGAAACCCGAAGTAGGATGCAGCCTGCATTTTTAAAAGTTGTTATTGTCGGGGTGCCTGGGTAGTTCATCAGTTAAGCGTCCAACTTGGACTCAAGTCATGATCTCATGGCTTGTGAGTTTGAGCCCTGTGTTGGGCTCTGTGCTGACAGCTCAGAGCCTGGAACCTGCTTTGGATTCTGTGTCTCCCTCTCTCTGTTCCTCCCCTGCTCATGCTCTCTCTCTCTTTCTCTCTCTCTCTGTCTCTCAAAAATAAATAAACATTAAAAAACAATTTAAAAAACCTTAAAGGTTGTTATTGTCATTAAAATAAATGATAATGGCTAAAATTACTGATATTCTGGATATTGTACTGCACTTTTATGGGCATTAGATCATTTAAATCTCATAACAACTCCATGACTTGGATAATGTTATTTTGCCATTATACAGATCAGGAAACTGAGTCATTTGAGGTTGGACAAGTTAAGTCCAAGTGTGTCCTCAAAAATATACTGAATTTCCTGCTGGACAAGTATTGACAGACTTCAACCACACTGAATTACCCAACTAACTATTACACTGGACCTTGAATTTAGTGTCACCTAAAGTTTGCTAAAAAGATATAGAGTGGAAAATCAACCCATTTGCAGATTCTTTTCTTAGCTAGAGGTAGGGATGTACATTTTCTCTCACAACATGTACCCAGTTGGTTATATATCCTTTCTTCCTAGGTGGTTCTTCTAAGGTGGTGATCCTCTGGCACCTTTTAACCAGATGATAGGATTTTTCATTGACTTCTACAGGTTCATACTATGATATGTTAATTATAGTGAATTTATGCTTTTCTTTAAAAAAAGTAATTTAGCAAACTGAACACTGTGTCAATTATAAAAGGAGCTATTTGCATCTTATTATATATTGTAACCCTTTTAAGGATGTTGCCATGGTCCGATTAAGGTTCAATTTTTTGTAAAACTGAACAAACCTTGTAAGTTTCCATGAATACGAAATTCAGTAATAAGAGCTAATACAATTAACAGAATAGATTGAAACATGGAATAATTTGCCCAGCAATCTGTAAAGAATATGAGCTTGGAAGCTTCTTAATTCTCAAGAAAAATCAGCTCTAAAGTATATGTATAGAGACACAAATATACTAGATTCAATTCAATTCATCAAGTATTTATTCAGTGAGTACTGTGTGTCAGGCACTGTGTCACCTGCTGGAGAACAATAAAGAACATGACATGTCCTCTGCCCTCCTTCAGCTCTTAAGCTGATGAGGAAGAAAGACACATGTACAAGGAGCTAAAGTTACTGGATGATACAGGTTTTATTGAAATCAAAGTGAAGAGCAATGATAAAACAAGGGAAGGAACTTTCCATTTTAACTGAGCTCAGAGTGGTAGCTTAATAAATATGTGTGCACACTGAAGTAACCAGAAGAGAACTTCAACAACCTCTCAGTGTACCTATCTACCTAACTGCATTTATGCTGATGCATTCTACCTTTTCTTTGGTAATTATCCATGCTCCTACCCAAGGCCAACCAGATCTCACACCCTCTCATCTGCTCAAGGATATTGTTCCAGAAGTTCCCACTCCAATACTTCAATTATTTTCTCCTTTCTACTAGAGCATTCCTATTGTCTACAAATACATTCTTATTTCTCCCACCTTAAAATTTAAAATAAAAACACTTTCTCCTCCAGCTACACCCCCCCCCCCATTTCCCATCTTCCTATTTTGGAAAAATTGGAAGTCACTGTCCTCAGTTCCCCTCCTCCCATTCTATCTGGGACCCACTCCAACCAGATATCCCCCAACCTGCCCAAGAAAATTGCTCTTCTTAAGGTCATCAATGCTTTGGCTCATTCCAATGGTCCTCAATTTTCAGTCCTCATGTAATCAGTCTATCAGCAGCACTTAACGCAACTGATCACTCTCTTCTTTATTTTCTCCCAGAAAACCACACTAATGTGCTCTTCCTCTTAATTCTCTGACCACTCCCTCTGTTTTGTCTCTTAGGCTGATTCCCTACTTCCTTGACCTGGGATGCCCAAGACTCAGACCACAGATCTCTTTTGTTTTCTATGGACACTCTGTAGGTGACCTCATTCCATCTGTGGGCTTTAGATACAATGCATATGTTGAAAGATCTCAATTTTCATATACAGACTTATTTGGCATCTTCTTGGACACATAATCAACATCTCAAACTTAAGATATCCAAATTGAGTTTCCCTAAAAAGTAATTCCTGAGATCTTTCCCATCCCAAGAAATGATCATTTATTCCACTGGTTGCTCAGGCAAAAATCTTGAAGCCATCCTGAATAGTTCATTTCTTCTCCACCCCATATCCAATCCAGGAGACAGTGTGACTTAGCTTGAATATTTACACTTCCACTTACTTAGCTGTATGACTTTGGCCTAGTTAACATGTCTGGGCTTCAGTTTCTTCATCTGTAACCTAGGAATTATAAAAATAGTTTCTTCTTTGTGGGGTTCCGTTCAGGATTGTCATAAGTGGATTATTATATTTAAACCACTTAGAACAGAACTTAACACATGTAAAAACTCAGTATATGCCACTACTTTTATTACATTAATCCTCACAAACATTTAATGAGTCCATTCTGCTAGGCTCATCATTGATGCCATGTATTGCCATTTATATTGATGTCTAAGAGTCATAGGACTACTTATAATGTGCAGCCTCAATGGTCTCCATGAATTTCTAGCATCAGAACATATATAATTTGAATAGCATGGAAAACTAATATTCTAATGTTGACAGACCATTAAAACAGTACTCTAAAACAGTGATAATATACAACCACACTAATATTTGTATAAAGCAAATTCAGTCTCTCTCCCCACACTTTCATATCATGATTTCATTATGGATAAAATAGCTCAGTGAAACTTAGGAAACCTAATACTTCTATTTGGCACAAATGTAACTATAGTCCAGAAAGCAAGAGTGGATTGGCCAAGACCACACAGCCAGAAGAGGGTAGAGGCAAGGTGGAAAGGCTTTCTCCTGACTATCAGTTCTCCTGGTTCCCTCTCACGGGTGTTCCTGGCTTACCAGGCTATGTTCTGCCTCAGTGATCTTTCTGAGTCACCCTGTCATCTGCATTCCGCTACTTTGTGGCCCTTGCCTCCAGCCACCCTGGACAACCCAGTAGAGGAAAGTAAGAGAATAGACTCTGGAGTGAGAGAAGCTGAGTGCTATTTCTCATGTGCTAGCTCTGTGACTTTGGCCAAATCACTTGGCCAAACTCTAAACCACAATATGCTGGCATTAGTTTGCTAGGGCTGCCATAACAAAGTACCACACACTGAGTGGCTCAAACAACAAAACTTTATTTTTTCACAGTTCTGGAGGCCAGAAGTCCAAGATCAAGGTGTCGGCTGGATTAGATTTTCCTAAGGCCTCTCTCCTTGGCCTGCAGATGGCTTTCTCCACATCACCTTCCCTCTACATATCTCTATGCCCAAATTTCCTTTTCATGTAACAACACCAGTCATTTGGATTAGAGCCCACCCTAAAGACCACATTTTAACTTAATTACCTCTTTTGTTTGTTTGTTTGTTTAATCTTTGTATTCTTTTGTTTGTTTTATCTCTGCATTCTTTTATTTATTCTTTTATTACATTTTTCATTTTAACTCCAGTATAGTTAACATACAGTGTCATATTAGTTTCAGGTGTACAATATAGTGATTCAACAATTCTATATATTACTCAGGGCTCATCAAGATAAGTGTATGCTTAATCCCCTTCACCTATTTCACCCATTCCCCTTCCCCCCTCCCCTCAGGTAACCATCAGTTTGTTCTCTGAAGTTGAGAATTTCTCTTTGTCTCTCTTTTTAATTACCTCTTTTTTAAAATTTACTTTTTAATTTTAATCCAAGTTAGTTAGAATATAGTGCAATAATGATTTTTTTAGTTACCTCTTTAAAGAACGTATCTCCAAATACTGTTATATTCTGAGGCACTGGGGGTGAGGACTTCGACATATGAATTTGGGGGGAACACAATTCAGTCCATAACAGCCCCCATCTCTAAAATAGGCTAATGATCATAGCTAACTCATAGGGTTGTTTTAGTGATTAAATGATATGATATGCATGTAAATTATTTAGTGCAGTGCCTGGTATAAAAAAGAGCTTGCTATTACTAAATGGTAAGTACTACTATTATTGCTATTAATAAAATTGTTACAAGCTAGAAGCTTAGCATCTCTCTATAATCAGACAAATGCTTTGGATGAGGAGTAACACAGACTAACATTTTCAGGCACCATGGAGTCTTGAGGAGCTTAATTAAAGACAACCCCAGCTGCTATGCTTTAAATGCACCAAGATTTTGGCTGCAGGACTACCTTCCCACAGGCTGCTCCCCACCAAACACTGAACACAGCAGGGATAGAAGGCAGACCCTTTCCTGCAAGAGGCAGGACTCCTCTGATGGGCAACTGGCTCCAGGACTCCTCGTTGGTTTTGCAAAATTTCCAAGTACTGGGGTGTAGTCTGAGACTCTTTCTTCCAAAGTCCTTCCCTTTCCCCTACACAAATAGCATCTCAGTCCAAATGCTCTCCCAGCCCCCCTTAGCTCTTTCCCATTTCCCCTCAATGAATCTGTTCTTGTCCTAGCATCTCCTTCTTGAAGACCTGAACCAACACAAGCATCCTCTTTGTGCATGATGCCATCTGGATGTCCTGAGAGTTTCCAGAGAGAAGACACAATAGTATGGGGGACAGAGAGAAAGGAAAAAGGAGTATGATAAAGAGGAAGCTATACCCCAAGGAAAGAAGTATGGGCTCCCCAAGTAGCAGGACCTATAGCTGCCTCACCTTGAGCCACCTCTTACAGCACTCCCCTGAGTGAGATAGGACACAGGGAGCTGTGGAGAGGAAGCCTGGGACTTCCCAGTTTGCCTTGCCTGAAGTACTAGCAGAGTCACCAGACTTCCAGCTACCATGGGACCAGACACAAACATGGATCACCCACTAGAGGGACCTCCTGAGTTGTATGTGGGTCCTTTGCACAACCTGTTTGTGGCAGGAGGGGCCCTACCGGTAACAACTGAAAGTTCATTTACACCAGTCTGGGGCCTCAGAGTCAGATTTGAGTTGTTTTAAAAAAACATTTAAATAGTGTAACAAAGATCTATTCACCCCTGCCCAGAAACAGGTTTGCTTGTTTGTTTTCTAAAGAGGATTGGGGTCATAAGAATAAGAAAAAGGGACTCCTTTCCTCAGAAGTGGAGGGGTTTAATTATCCTAAAGAGATGTTTACCACACTAGGTTTTTTGGTGTTTGTCTGCACTTGGTCTATAAGACTAAAGAATCTTCATTCTTGCCAGGGTAGCATCTGTCTTGTTTCTCCAAATACAGAGAGCTGCCCTCTGTGGGCTGCTGGCTCCTTACACACTAGAAAAGCACAAACCCACTGTTTACAGACACAGTTGTCCAGTAAACAGCTCAGCCCCAGGAGTCTAACTGCTTACTTACTTATGATTCGAATGTACCCAGTAATTATGGAGCAGGTTTGGTTTGGTGTGGTCTAGTAGGCAGTAAGGTCAACATTTGGAGCACAAAGTAAGCAGAACTTACAGATCATTTTATGACTTTTTAATCCATTCACTTGCTCACTCATGCTAAGTATTTATTTTTTTTAATGTTTATTTTTTTGGGAGAGTGAGAGATAGAGCATGAGCAGGAGAGGGGCAGAGAGATGGAGACACAGAATCAGAAGCAGGCTCCAGGCACTGAGCCATCAGCACGGACCCCAGCGTAACTCACGAACCACAAGACCATGACCTGAGCCAACATCAGACCCTTAACCAACTGAGCCACCCAGATGCCTCATGAAATGATAACTTTTACAAAAGGGAGGAGGGACTTAAAATCTGACTCCCAGAGCTAGATTGGGATTTGAAATAGGATCTCATGAGTATGGCTCTCAGGACATCGGATTCAAAAAGATCTCCAAAAAATGTACCTGGTCATCTCCTACCCAATCAATAGTGTCATAGTATGTGTATTTTTGTAATTTTTCAAATTAATATCTTCCAGTAGACTATAAGCTCAAAGTCAGGAGCCAAGTATCCTTAGCCCTTAGCACAGTTCCACAAATTTTGAAGTGTTAACTTGTTTTTATTTTCCTCCAGGTAATTTCAACCTTTCCTGTCCCCTCATTCAAGCAGAGAATCAGTGCTTATTACCTAATCAGGACATGGTAAGATGAATCATAAGAAAAAAAAAAATCTTGCTCTCTATGGCTTTTTTATTCCAAAGCCTAAGCTACAGGTGACAAACTGACAGCTCAAAGGCCAGTCTGGTCCATAGACAGTTTTTTGTTGTATGGTTTGGTGTGTGTGTGTGTGTGTGTGTGTGTGTGTGTGGTTTTTTAGAATTTGGATTAATTTCCAGAATTTACAAATCAGGAGAGTGCTTCCAAATAAAAACAAAAATATATGTTCAAATCTTAACCTCCAGTGTCTGTAAATATGGTTTTATTTAGAAAAAGGGTCTTTGTAGATGTAATCAAGTTAAGACGAGGTCATATTGGATCAGAGTGGGCCCTTATCTGATGACTGATGTCCCTATAAAAATATAGGAATTAGAATATAGACACAGAAACTCTGGGAAGAAAGCCATGTGACAACAGATGCAGAGACTGGAGTGATGTGTGTCTACAAGCCAAGGAAAGCCAAGGAATGCCAAGGATTACCAGCAGCCTCCAGAAGCGAGGAAGAGGCAAAGATAAATCCTCCTTCAGAGTCTTCAGAGAGAGCGTGGTACTGCCAACACCTTGATTTTGGACTTCTGGCCTCCAGAATGGTAAGAGAATAAACAAATGTAAGCCATTCAGTTTGCGGTACTTTGTTACAGCAGCTTTAGGAAAAATTAATGCAAGGGGCATTCTTCCATGAGACAGGATTTAACATACTGGCAAATGCCAGAAGAAATAGTTCTAATAAGATGCCAAGAAGCGTCTGACAATTTCTCTCTCTTTTTTTTTAAATAATTGTGTACTAATTTCTAGTCATTATTGCACTGTGGGCAGAGATTGGCCACTCTCACATTAAAAAAAAAAAAAACAACTCCAGAGTTTCTTGTGGATCAATAATTGAGCAGAGCACATTGTTGAAGTGGATTTGACTATCAATGGCTTCTGCCTTTCAATTTGACCATGAGTGACTTCGCCCTTTGAATAAGAACCTAAAGATAGGAACCAGGAGAAGTCAGATTATGGTTTAATAAGCATGTCTAACATTATTCTTCTTGCCATTCAGATTCATTCCAAAGAGAGAATAACCAAGGCCATAAGATTATTCTTCTTTGGGTTCAGGTGCCCACTTTCTCTCCTTTCCTTCTTTGTCCGATAAACCTAAATTATAGGCCTATTTCATTTTCTAATGCCTGTTACAATGACTACTGAATTTGATTGGCCCATATAGATGAATTAGTGAGAATTAAATTAGCTAAAATTTTGAGGTCTGTTATTTGGAATATAAAAATTCATGACATATTTTCAATGTCAATCATAATCTTCGATAAATAGGTGTCCCTTTAACTGTTTTGTTTTTTAATCTGCCAGAACTGTTATGGCAGATTATAGAGAAAGGGACTGAAAGGCTCAAAAAAGATGTGTGCTATATGGATTTACTAGATAAGGCAGAAAACCCACAAGCTAACTATATTCCTCAGGAAGCTGGAGGAACCACATGCCATTTACCAAAGCAATAAGGAATGCAGGGTGATGGAGCCACCAGCACCAGTGAGCCTCTCTGCAGTGGCTGTCCTAGGCAGATCCCATCTGACAGCAGGGGATTCTGTTCCAGAACTGGGCTCCCTGTGGCAGTCAGAGCACTAGAATCTGGGAGTAGCAGAGGCCAATGGCAGCCCTTCAAAATCAGAGAGAAGGATAGCAAGGTCAGAATGTCATTTGAGGGACCTGACTCACAGCAACTGACAGACATGAGGATGAACACAGAGCATGGACACAGAGTGTGATATGTATGGGCTGCTCATGAACACACATCACAGACCTTCCCCTTGGAAAGAGGAATTAAAAGGTCAATGGACAGCTGGCTTGGCTGGTGGATATTAGCCAGCTTCTGCTCTCAGCCACCCAGTTCTAGAGCAGTGGCATGTGGAGTGGTCATGGTAGCAGAGCTGGAGACTGTGCTTGGGATCCCACTCACCAAGACTGACATAGCTACCACTGCTGTCAGCAACAAAACCAACTCTGAGTCCCTGCTATGGCAAAATCCCTGAGGAGATACCAGCCTCTTGGTGGAAAATTGTTTACATCAGACTCCTTTCATCTTGGAAAGGAAAGCAATCCATCTTGACTGGGTGGGGCTGACATATATTCCATACATGAGCCTACAAGTCTTGGCCAGCATCACTATCTGAGGATTCACAGAATCCTGATTAGCCAACATGAAATACCACATAACATCACCTAAGACCAAGACACCCAATTTATGGCAAAGGAAATACAGCAGGAGGCACATAACAATGGCATCCACTGGACCTACCATAAGCTGCAGCGTGCAGAAGCCAGTAGCCTGCCAGAGCCTATGAGGCCTCTTAAAGATGCTGCTGAGGCATCAGCTCAGAGAAGAATCGCTGTGAGGATAGAGCACCATCCTTCAGGATGCAGTATGTTCCATAAACCAACAGTTATTCATAGTGCTGTGTCCCCAGTAGGTAGAATACACTGGTCTGAGAAACAAGGGATAGAAGTAGCCCACTTACCATCATTCCCAGTAACCCACTTCTGAATATCTCATCTCTTCAACTTTAGACCTAGTGGGTCTAGGAGTTCTGATGCCCAAGGAAGAATTCTTCCACTTGGGAATACAATGAAAATCCCATTAAATATAGCAATAACTGCTGCCCAGTCATGTTGGTGTCCTCATGTCAAGACCAAAAGGCAAGGCCAGGGGTCACCTTGGTGGCATGGTTGACTGGTCCTGGACTGGTGCTGGACTGGTCC
Source organism: Cryptoprocta ferox (assembly GCA_028646485.1). Classification (NCBI taxonomy): domain Eukaryota; kingdom Metazoa; phylum Chordata; class Mammalia; order Carnivora; family Eupleridae; genus Cryptoprocta; species Cryptoprocta ferox. The sequence goes on from CM053571.1 coordinate 20,045,969, forward strand.
TGATCCTCAGCAGGGACAGCCCACAGTCAATGACTGACTGATGCAGAGACATAAAAGACTGACTCCTTTGCTTAATGGGACAACTCAGTGTCAATTATGCCCCAGATCCTCCCACTGTGCTCCAACCCCTGTGCATTACCTAAGATCACATCTTTGCTTGGTGTTCTCCTTTACTATCCTGCTTTACTGCCTCCCAACTTCCACCTCAATAAATCATATCCTAGACTCTCCAAATCCCTGTCTCAGGCTCTGCTTTTAGAGAACCATAGCTAAGATAGAAGAGGAGCAAAATAAAGTAGGGAAGAAAAACAGGGAATGGGTGGGAGGAAGAGGGGAAGGGGGTTTTATCTTTAAATAGGACGGTCAGGAAAGTCTTCCCTGGGAAGGTAACTTTTGACAAGAGACATGAACATGGGGGAATAAGCCACCAGGCTATTAGAGAGAAAAGCTTTCAGGGTGAGAAAGATAGAGTGCATCATCTGGCACAGGAGTGAGTCTGGGGAGTTCCAATAAGAGTATGGCTGGAGTGGGGTAAGGCAGGGAAAGAAGGCCAGAAATGCCAGACTTCTCAAGTTCCCACAGATCATGCATGTAGGGCCTTGAAGGCCATTGAAAAAAATGCTTGCTTTAACTCTGAGAGAGGTGGGAAACCATGGGGAGGTTTTGAGCAGGGGAGAGATGTGATCTGACTTTGCTTTACTAGAATTACCCCTGGCTGCAAAAATGGAAGCCAAGCTGCCTGAGGTTGTGCAGGCAGAAAGTAAATGACGGTCACAGCAATTAGAACCCCTGGCCAAACTGACCTCAGAGCCTGCTCTCATGTACTTGCACAATGCACGTCTGGCACATATGTTGAAATCACAGGCACTGAATGCTGAGAATAGACACAACACACAGGGATTAGCTCCATCTCTTTAAAGGGAAGATAACAATATTTATAAGGAGACTAGGCACCCCTTCAGTTTCCCTTGGGGAACATCTTCAATACTACATACTACAACCGATTAGGAGAAAAGCCCATACTTGCCATAAGATCCTGAGGTTGTTGGCTACACTGTGGCCCAAGTGACTCCCTAAGCCTAAATGAGTCATTAAGTTTAAAGTCAGTAAGTGGGAAGAGCAAAGACACGTAGTTAGAGAGGTCACATAGTGTAATGACTGAGAATGGTGAGCATCGAACCTCTGGTCTGAAACCCAGCTCTGCCACTTACAGGCTGTGTGGCCTTGGACAACTTACTTAACCTCACCGTGCCTCAGCTTTTTCATCTGTAAAATGGTAACGGTAATATCCCCTACCCCATAGGGTTTAATAGAAGTAAATGATAAACTGTGCCTGGAGCATATAATGTTTGCCATTATCATTTTATTATACATAAACAATTAGATGACACCCATATTGTCATGTAAGTTGAATAAATCTACATGTCAATTTCTAGATATTAACTTCCAAATTTAATGCCTTCTATGTCATCTGTTCCAATACTGGATTATAAATGAATGTATTCTTTCTTCCTACGCTTCTGAAATATTATACTTTTAGCTGATTAAATTGTTCAGCTGCTTTTTATCAATGACTCTTCCCCAGGAAGACTAATAATGCCTGACTGTAATCAGCCCCATGTGTGAACTTCAAATGCTTCTCTATGCATTTGCCACTCCCCTGACCATGAGGAATGCTCAGTAATTAAAAGGCACCCCAAGAATTCCATTTAGATGATGATTTCAGTATCAAATATTACAAGACATCAGTGAGTTACACTGCTTGGTAAGTTAGGAAGTCAGGGTTTCTAACTTCCAAATATTCTTGTCCCTTACAAAACAGAAAACCGTTTTTTTTCTGATTTTTTTTCATTGGATTCTGCCTACTGGTTTTAGGTGAAAAATTAGCAAGGGGAGAGAGTGTTCATTATATACCAGACTCTGGGCAAGGCCCTTTATATATAAATATCTCACAGACAAGGTCAACACCAAGTGTGTGGCAGAGTTGGTCTCATTGGAGGAGACCTAATTCTGGAGCTTTGCTTAAAGACAGCTCAAGCTTAGGGTAAACTTGGCTTGCTGGTCAATTAAAATGCCTTTTTTTTTTTTTTTTTTTTTACCATCCTCTGCCAATAACTTCTTTCTAGAATCACTGAAAGAAGGGGTTCAGTTTGGCTCATTCTCCAATTAAGACAACAGTGATAACATCTAGCATGCATTTTAGTGCATACCGCATCTCTAGCCCTGTGTTAGCCATTTTTCTATTGTGTCATGATTCAGTTCCAAGGAAACCGTTCAGAGTCCCAAACACATAGCTCCATTTTGGGTTGAGATCACACAACTTGAAAATTTTAAATTTTGTTCTATTCCTTAGCAAACCAATCTGGCAAACAAAAGGATCTTCAAGTGGATCATCCAATCAAACATAGCAAAACCAGCTCTTACAATAAGTCTCTTACCAAAGAAAGTGATTAAATTTCAAAAAAGCAATTCAACTTAATGTTGGAAAGAAAATTCCTAAGTACTTCTTTGTCAAATATTTTGTAAACTAAGGCACAGAGTCTGGTGATTATAATGGTGATTGTAGGACTCTGGTTTTTATGCCTGACTTTGTCAGATTCCTTTCTCATTATACTTGAATGTGCCAATCAAGACACTGTGCCTTCCTTTTTCATTTTTAATCAAATGAACACCACCACAATAAGATGGACGTTACCTGGGGAGTGCATTCTTCAAAGAAAAGGTCATTACAATCATTTGCTATGTTTGGTTAGTTTATCCTGCTGTCAGATAGGTTTTTATCTATACACAATAATTCAGTGTAGGTCTAATTGAAACCTTTTTGTTTTTAACTTTTAAATTAATGAGGGGCTGAGCCCAGTTCTCTTACTAGGAAAGCTCATCAAGAGTGATACAGTGGAAAATTTCACACTGACAGGAGCCCCTGTATTATAAAATCCAAGGAATAGAATGCATCTCTGTGTGCCTAGAAATAGTGCTTTGAATGCTAAATTTTTTTCATTTAAGAGATAACATATACAAGTTAAAAGGAGATGCCAGCTGGCATTTCACTCATTAAGATTAGAAATAATCATTCAAACATATAAAAAATCTTATCAGGAGTATTTTTCACATTTGTTTATATCAGAGGTATTAAAGAAGTTGTCTTACCTTGTACATAAGGACTGCCTACTAATTCATCTATAAAACCTAGGCATTTACTATGTCTATAAAAGAATCACAAATTAAAATGTCACATCAGTTCATTCATTTGTGGCACATTCTCCTTCTAATCATAATATATTTTACTTTAAAAAAAGATTTATTTTTTTGGTTTGGACAAAAACACTCACTTTAATGACAGTACTTAATATTTTCCCACTGTAACCATGTAAGGTTTTTTTACTTAAATACTAATTTTTACAGATACTTTCTTCAAACTATTGTGTAACTATTCATTTCTTTCAGAACTACACAATCAGCAACCACTCTATATAGTTTATATAACAAGCTAAACACATACCTAGTTTTCATTTATAGTGAAAAATTTCTAAAAATTATTTCAATTAAAATCATACAATATAAAGTGGTTCCTGATTTTGTCATTATTATTGAATTAACATGAAATATTATATCCCTATTATCTCTTCCAGTTTAATCCCAAACACACAATATGCAATATCACCATCTCTGGTAAGTACCAATAGTACCATATAAGCAGAATGCCTATCTTGGTATTTACCTAATTCAACCCTATACTTTTGATGCATCTTTTTTTTTTTCCTCCAGACACAGTGTGTTAGAGCTGGAAGGAGCTCCAGAAGCCATCTAATTTGACCTACCCACTCCTTATTTAAAATGTGGCTTTTAAAACAAGAAACAAAGTCTCTCAAACATTGGCAATGTAAAACTACCCACAAATAAACCTAAAGTTTGCATTCAAACTTTACCTTTGTAAAATCCCCAACGAATCTCCCACGGCGTTCTTCACTCCTTCCTTTCCAGGTTTCAAAATTTTTTCTTTGAAGGTATCAAATGCTTTAAAAGGCATTTTGAATAGGTACAGGGGGCCTCCAAGCACTAAGAGTCAAGTCTCAGAAACTGTCATGCTTTCTCATTTCCAGCATGGGGACCTCTCTGCTTCCCTCGATGAACACCCTGAAGTCAGTTCTCATGGAGGTAACTACTTAAAATCAAAAAGGAGATGAAACCCAACCCAGATCTTTCAAGAGGAGACAAACCGCCCCCCCCACCTCCCCCCAAAAAGAGGCCAAGTAGTGTCTGGCTGGGAATTCAGTCCCTTGAAAGCTACAAGCTCAGCAGCAGCCTGTGGTGCTGCCTCCTGCAGCCACTCTCAGGCTGAGCGCAGCCTCACTCCCTCCCTGGGGCTGCAGCTGGAGAAGCTGAAGTGGGCTCCAGCCCACGAGGTGTCCTGAGACCAGCGACAGCCACTGCAGCCTTTCTCCAACCCCTCCTGCTGCTTCTGACCACATCCCCCTCCTGCCTCACTCAGGCTGTGGCTCTCACAGAGTGATCCTTTCCAAGGTGATGCTATAGTAACCGGCACAATACCTGCCCCTCAGCTGCTGGGGCTTATTAATGGGCTCTCAGCCAGAGCAGACACCCAGGGTGGAGTGTATGAAGCATTTTCAAGTCCTTTGCTTCTCTGAGGTCTGATCTTACAGACAGGCTCTCAGCCACCACATGATGTCTTTTATGCCCCTCGTGGGAGCCATGAAACAGCTTTTCAGCCAGACACTAGTATGGATGTGGTCCTTGGAGGGGCGATTGCACTCAAGGAGGCCAAATGCAAAGATCTAGGAAGGCATTTATTTGCTCCTGATCAACAGAGCAGGATCTCTCAAGGTGTGGTGCAGAGGTGACATTGGGACCACCTAACTGAAGGTATCTGAGTGGTCCTAATACCTGCTTAGGCTTCTTCACTGGTCCTCACTGTCCTCAGGAGAAATCCAGGTTCTTTATTATCTATCATGGTTCACAAGGCCCTCCATGGGACCCCAGCCTTGTTTCTTGTCACTCTGCTCTTCATAGCAGCCCTTCACTGAATTCATAGAGCTCCATATATAGCGTCTGGGTTTTGCTCAAGCTGTACCCTCTGCCTGGGTAACTCTCCTTACCCTTCATCTGGGAAATGTCAGGGGATTCTAAAGTCTGAGATGTCTCTTCCTCTAGGGACCCTCACAGACAAGGCGTCCTTCATCCATGCCTCCAAATCACCCATCCTCTGCCCCAGTAGGACCCGGTCCATAGTGATATATAACCTAAAGGGTTGTTGGACTGGGGTTAAAATATCACATGTTGCTCCCACATTTATGAGCAGCAGGTGATGCTTCTGTATATGATGCTGCCATGAAGAAACAGCTTTCATCTGCAAGTTTCCAGTGCTCCAATCCCTCTAGCCTGCATGTGCCTGACAAATCCTGTGTTTTACCCTCTCATATTCCCCAAAAGTCATGTCCACAGGACCAGTAATTGCCAACTGCAAGCTGCAATCCAATGCTTCTCCAAGTTTTGAATTAAGTTATCTGAATCAGAGCTGGATCCTTGGTAGGTTAAATACTACTATCAATAATATCTATTATTACTATTATTATGAAGGCTAATATTTTATTGGGCCCTCTCTATGGTCCAAACTCTGTTAAGCATTCTTCATGTACTATCACAATCTTTCCAACATTGCTTTGTGGTTAGTAACTTATTTTTCCCAATTTTACTCACAGGAAACTGAGGCCAAGAGGTTAGACTTGCCAGGTTTCAGATCCAAACAGCCTGGCTCCAGCCATTCTCATCTGTCTCTCAGTGTGTGTCTCTCTCCTCCTCCATCACACACTCCACACTGCCTCCTCTGACTTGAGGTATATTTTGCATAACCAATAGTTCATCCATTTCAAGTGGACAATGATTTTTAGCAAATTTACCAAGTTGCGCAACCATCACATTAAAGCACAAAGCAGACAGAACATGTCTATCACCCCAAAAAGATGCCTTATATTCACTGTTAATCTCCATCTTCCATCCCCACCCCTGGTCCCAAGGCAACCATTAATCTACTTTCTTTCTCTATAGATCTGTGTTTTCTGGACACTTCATATAAATGGAATCATACAATATACAGTCTCCTGTGCCTGGCTTCTTTCACTTAGTATAATAAGTGAGGTTTGTCCACGTCACAGCTCATATCAATAGTTTGTTCTTTCTTTTTTTCTTTTCTGTGGAATATTTCAATATATGGACTTACCACATGATGTCTATCCATTGACCTGTTGATGAATATTTAGGTTGTTTCCAATTTCTTAGTGTTAGGCGTAAAACTGTTAAGAATATACCTGTGCAAGTCTTTGCGTGGACATCTTTTCCTTTATCTTGGGCAAATACCTAGGAGTGAAATTGCTGGGTCATATGCTAAGTATATGTTTAACTTTTTAAAAAACTGCCAAATTATTTTCCAAAGTGGCTGCATTATTTAATAATCCCACCAGTATATATGAGGGCTCCCATTTCTCCACATCCTCACCAATATTTGATGTCTTTTTTAGTATAACCATTCTAGTGGGTATGAATGGTATCTCATTGTGGTTTTAATTTGCATTTCCCTGATGACTAATGACCTTGACTGCCTTTTCATATACATATTGCCCATTCGTATATCTTTCTTGGTGAAATTTCTATTCAAATATTTTTAACTGAATTTAATCTATTCAAATTAATTTTTAATCTCATTTTAAAATGAGATTTTTGTCTTATTATTGAAGTGTATACATTTTTTATACATTTTCAGATTGTTTTACAAATATTTTCTCTCAGTCTGCCATTTGTCTTTTCATTTGCTTCATGCTGTATTTTGAAGTATAAAAATGTTTAATTCTGATGAGGTCCGATTTATTTTTTTCTTTTATAGATTGTGCTTTTGTTCATATAGCTAAGTAATCTTTGACTAGTCTGAGGTCTTAAAGATTTTCTCATATTTTTTCCTCTATAAATTTTACTGTTCAGTTCTTACATTTAAGCCTATCATCCATTTTCAGTTCATTTTTATATAATGGTGTGAGGTGAACATCTAAGTTCATCATTTTCCATGTGGATGCCCACTTGTCTAAGCACCATTTGTTAAGAAAGGCTACCCTGGATTAATTGCTATCCTTGGCACCTTTGCAAAAAAAAAATCAGGTGAATATAAAGATTTAGTTCTGGACTGCCAATTCTTTTCTATTGATCTTCATGTCTATCCTTGTGCCAGTACCACCCTGTCCTAACTATAGCTTAATATAGTATAACAAAAATTCCTGTCAGCCCATGCTTTTAAAAATGTCACTGAGCACATAAGTATAGGTAAGCTTGTGCAGCTTTTTTGGAAATTGTAGAAATAAATAAGATTGGGTGCTGGTTTTTAAGATTACACACGAAGATTTTGGCTTTCACTAAAAAGTTTCACTAAAAAGAAGGGCCAACCAATAATAAAATCAAGAGAAATTGACATAAAATACTGATGAACTAGCCCCTGGATTAAGATTTCCACTATCCACCCAAGCCTGATAAGATATCCTTTCTAAGGCTGACAGGGAACTTTTATCCCATTCTATAGTAATTGCTTCCTTATTTGTCTTTCTGACTTGACTTTCCTGATATCATTTCATTTTTACAAAGCAGAATGATAAGTATATATGACAAAGTAGAATGACCAAATAGATACTATCTCCATCTCACAAATCAGCAAACTGAGGCTGAAACTCAAGAACTTGTTCAAAGTTAGGTTGTGGTGGAGCCTGGATTTAAACCTCATTACAAACATTCATTATACCATGTTGCTTCCAGAACACCAATAAGGCATTGTTAGTCCCATTATATTTCAGCTCACTGTGAGTTGGGTACTAGAATTCAATTAATTTGGCTCTATGTTCCTAAATAATAGGAATATAAGTTTATACCATGAAATAAAATACATCTCCATATGCTTTACAAACATAAGGTGGCAAAATGAACACCCTGGAAACACATCAAGTTCTATTTTTGGTTCATCATTGTAACTGCCTAAATACTAGGTGTCATTAACTTTTTTTCCCAATTAATGAAAATGTAAAAGAAAGTCAAATAATCAAAATATAGAATTAAAGGATGTCCACATAGCATAGAATAATTTTCTTTTTCTTTCTTTCTTTCTTTCTTTCTTTCTTTCTTTCTTTTTTTTTTTAAGGCAGGCTTCATGCCCAATGCAGGGCCCATCATGGAGCTTGAACTCACAACTATGAGATCAAGACCTGAACTGAGATCAAGAGTCAGATGCTTAACCGACTGAGCCACCCAGGTGCCCCTTTATAGAATAAATTCTAAATGTTTCATATTTTTCATAGAAGAATTTACTCAAAACATGAACTCCTTATTTTTAGGAAGGACTTTTCATTCTTAACTGCTGTTTTGAACCTTATAACTACCTAGAGGACCAAATGTCAGACTACCCCACTTTACCATTGAAGCCAATGGCATGGAGAAAACCAAATGAAGCACTTAATTCTTTTGAGGTACTGGGCAGAATTGCACTAGAAATCACACCCATATATTCATCTGATGACTATCACTGAATGCCTTTAACAAATTATTTATCATTTCATCTTGGAGAAATCCATTCTCCACAGCCCCCAGCATAAGACACTCAATTATCAACTCTCAAGTCTGTTTTCTGGCTGTAAAGACAAGAGAATTTATTTTTCTTTAATATGTGTTATTACATGGACACTCAAATATATATTGGTTCAGATTCAATCTGGTGTCCCTATTTGTAAGTAATTGGGAAAATACTGGTTCACTTCATCCATGGAAAACACTTTCCAGTTCTGCTTTCCACACCATGAATGGTAGCTTGAAAAAAAGATTCAGTGATATTCTTAGGTTGTGTCCAAGGCCAAAATATCCTAGAAAATATGATAATTTAATAAGTACTGTTGAATCATAATGCAACCTAAAGATGTGAGAGGAAGTCAAGATCAGGGAGGATATTTTGAAGAATTTTTCACCACCTTCACCTTCAAGTGCAGACAGAACCAAGTGTCCAGATAATATCAGTATATGGAGCAGCTAACAGGGTTCATATTTAGGGCATAAAGAATCAAGATGGAACAAACCTACACACCTTGGACACCTAGGACCTTGTGAGGTCCTATCCTTCTCATAAATTCAATATTAAAGGCTAAATATTCTTATCAGTCTATCACAGCCTGCTGGTGTTCAAAAAACGTACCTGTAAAAGTGCCAGTGTCATGGACCATTAACTGGGAGACAGTGACATCTTCTGGTAGTTTATAGACTAAATACATTTATGTCAGACAATTTTTCCCTGGAAGCCAGCCACTGTTTTAAAGGAATAGATTTACTTATCTTTTTGGTATACCTTTATTGTGCCCACAAGTGTGAATTCTTAAATTTCTGAAGTGAATGAAACATGAATTAGCTAAAAATGACATAGCTCACTTAACTTGCTCCTTGCCTTGTCATCTCTGGGTTCATCTGATATGAAAGGTTTTAAGCAGCCAATGTTAATTCCACTTTTCCTGGTAATCAAAAGTCATTTAACCAGACTTTCCTTAATTCAAGCATTTTTCATATAATCTTAAAAATTTTTAAATAGTGCTCTATTCCCCTCCCCAGTGTAACCAGCTTAATTTCAGAAAATATGATCCATAAGTAATCATTTGATAGCATCAAAAACAATTTTAAAAAAGCACCATGCGAGGCTGACCTCATGTCCCATCTCTGGGAATTCTCCTGCATATATGTCACATTATTGTCTTATAATTGCTTATTCCACTACCTTTATAACTACAGTGCAAATCCCTTGAGGGCAAGGCCTATTATCTCATTGCATTTGTTTGTGTCCCAATAATCTCACTTTGCCAAACCTATTTTTTTGACTTGTTTTTTGAAGGATGAATTAAAACCTTCAAAAGGTTTTAATGAAGTGTCTAGGTGAGGTGTCTGTTCTTCATTCACACAGATACTATTTTAGAGGCCTATGTCCATCATAAGGAAGATGGGGATATATCTATTGAGCACCTACCATGTGCCTGAAGCCTTGCCAGATACTTCACACATGTTTATTTCATTTAATGCTAATAAGCCTGCAAAGCATGATCTTCATTTTATGGCTGAGAAAACTTATTGTGGTCAGCTAGTGAAAGAGACAAGATTTAAACCCATTCATTCTGTGTATTTATACACTTATTACAAAATGAGAATTTCTAAAGAAATGATAAAAAACTTTAAAGAAAAAAAAGATCAGAACAAAGGAGAATTGAGAATTTAAAAAAACAGATAAAGCCAGAAGGTAAACACTGAACAGTGCATACTATTAACATCTTATACATTTGCTACAAGTGGACTGCAAATTTGGCTGAACTTCCCAGCTGTTAATATGTGATTTGTTACATTATTCAGAGACATTACCTTTTAAAGATAAGGGCAAACCAGTTGCTTAGAAGCACATTTTCTCCTTAACTGAAACCTGAAATTCCTCCTGTGGGTTCTCAAAGAAACTACTGCATGTTAGAATGAACCAGTGTCATCCCTGGCTTGGATGTTGTTTCCCTACACAGTCCAAAGCTAAGTGTGGTAAAGGAACTTGATGTGTAATCAAAAGTACCCCAGACACAAAGGCCTCCAGCTGAAGGGCTTAACTTCATTCACAGTTTCTAGAGAAATGGATTGATTACTAAATATATGACTTCTTCCATAAACATTTCTTAAACAGGAGATTTTTTAAATGCTGGGCAACAGACTTGAAGGTTGTTCTGTGACAAGTACCTGGGGCATGGATATTATTGCTGATTAAGGGCAGGTGGGTAGAATCACTGGTGCTTGGAAGAGAAAGGACATCCCTTCTGAAAGTGGAGCAGTCTAATGAGGATACTGTTTCAGGGAGAGGCCTGTCCATCACTTCACAAGAGTGATCTTAAGAGTACCTACTGTTAGAGACAAAAGAGTTTCTTAAAAACAAGTTTGGATCTGTTTCAACACATGAACAAATGTATAAATCATGCCACCTCCTTACAGCATAAATGCTAGAATTTTAGCTTGAAAGTTTCTAAAAACATAACAAAAAAGCTCCCCAACTTTATCTGGCTCCAAAGTCCTATGCACTCTGTATGCTTCTAGTGTGCCCATGAAAATGCCCCATACTGGACTTTCATTTGATCATTGCATTTAGAAAAACTGACAAGCTTAAGGAGAGATACTTGGAAGAGACCTGAATGAATATTGATTTCTATGTTCAAACTCTAGACATTAAAGTCTCAGTCTCACTTATTTATATGAAAGTCAAACACTGGCTTTCCTAGCAACCTAGGCCACCAGCAAAGGAACATATACAGAAAGTAGAAGAACAAAAAGATAAAAATTGGAACTGCATCAAATAGGTGTAACTAAAGTCGCTAAACCATATTTCTGCTACAAGCACATTTCAAAAGAACTTTTAGAAGGTTTTAATATAGGCTAGGTATATAAAATCAACCCCCTTAACACTTTTGCTAGCAGCAAATATGTATCATATGGCCCCGTTTTTAAACAGCTTAGTAACATATAGTTGTCAAATCACTACCTAGTGCACCTGAAACTAATGTGTCAACTTTATACTTAGTTAAAAATATTTTAATAATATTTTTAAATTTTTAAATAAAATGGCATAGTAGTTTCAGGATCTAGCAGTGAGGTCAGGAGGCAGAACCCACACTGGGTATTTGAATGGGAAATTTTAATAAAATAATTAGGTAGAAGGTGGTTAATTAATTAAAAGCACAAAAGAGGACTCTAATCTTAGAGTACAGAAGTAGCAGTTGCAGGGAAAAAAGGAGCTACTACCTCTAGGCTGAGAGAAAGTGAAAAAAAATAACTAAAGAGCAAGAGAGGCTCTCTTCCCACCCCGACCACCTCCCAAGCTGAATGCCAAACTTCTCCTGAGGGGGTTTCCAGGGGAACTTTCAGACTGCCAGTAGTGTAGATATTTGTCAGAGCTCATGGGCCACAGAGTGGGAGACAGACAGCTGCTGAGTTGTCTCAGAAGCAGCCCCCTGGAGCTGCCCCAAAGGACAGCAAGGTTGGCAGAGTCTAACCCTGAGCACAGCTGGAACTCTCCTGCTGGGCTCCTGGGCTCTGACAGTAAATTAAAACAGAGAACCAGGACCCAGAAGTGAAGTGTCTTCTTGATGGTCTTGCTTTGCAGGACCACTTCAGGGCACCCTATCAGTGAAGACTAACATTCTGCTAAGCTCACAGAAGAGATAAGTTTATAGGGTCCAGGCTCCAGCATCACAAAGCAGGACAGAAAAAGTTGGATTTGTAGCTGAGAGATAGTTGATAACTGCCATGGTTCACCCTTATGGCTGCTTAGCTTCCATATACACCTACACTATGTAATACAGTGGCTACTAGCAACACGTAGGCTACTCAGTACCTGAAATGTGACTGGCCTGAACTGAGATGTACTAAGTGTAAAATATATACTGGAGCTCAAAGACTAGGTACAAAATTTAAAATATCTCATTAAATTTTATATAAATTCTATGTTGAAATACTTTGGCTCCATTCAGTTAAACATCAATTTCACCGATTTTTACTTTTTAATGAAGTTACTAGAAAATTTTAAATTACGTATTTGGCTTGCATCCTAGAGATAATCCTCCCTTGAGTGGCAGGAGAAACTTGGCTGCTTTGGACAGAAAAAGTTTTTAATACCCAACAAACTCCATTTTGGTGAAATGGTTTTTCCCACTGCACCCCTCCCTTCTCAAGGTACATACTTTAATTCTGCTTCATGTCTGGATACCGCTAACCCAGCTCCCCCAGCCCTCCTCACCCACAATTCAGAGAAGCAGCCCAGAGGCTGATTTTAACCACAAACATTTGTTTTGTGACCTCCCTCTCCTTCTTCAATATCAATTTTTCCAACATAAATATACTTATGGTATCGAATGAGTACTGAACACATACTTGCTACATAGAACAGTCTCAACAAAAGCAACTCCAGAAGAATTCATACAGTAATGGATTCAACATGGTAGAGTATCAGACTGCAGATTAGTTAAAAAAAAAAAAATCTAGCTTCTATTCTGGGCTCTCTCTGACTGCCTTGGGTTAGGCCATGTTAAGTATCTGGCCCGCTATTTCTATAACTTGGAGAAAGGGCTGAATTATACCAGTTTTATCCAAACTGCATCACGAAATTCTTTTTGAGACTGCAAAGTTTTTTTTTTAATAGATAGAATAAAAAAATCAGAATATTCCACATGTATTAAAGACATTTTCTAAAACTTTTGTTTCAGGTATATATTTTATATACTGGTTTGCAGTGTGACATATATTTCTGAGTGTCATAGTTACAGTTTGAAAGCCACCAATGTAGACTCTCTTAAAATTCTATACAGTTTAAATTCTTAGATTCATTTTGCTCAAAAATTATTTCAAGACCAGTAAATCACAAGGCATAAAATCACAACTTAATATAAAGATTTTTATCAAAGCTAAAATTTATTTGGTGCATACTCTGTGCTTGCTATCAAGTACTGTCACATATACTTTTTCTTTTAATCTTATAAAAGCAACCATGTGAGGTATTTACAGGTTAAAAAATAACAAAAAACCTACTTCCTTAACTTCTTCAGGTGAAAAGAAGGGTTATAAGCATTCCAAAATAAAAACAAAAACAAACAAAAACCAGCCAAGTACATAGTCTATTTCCATTTCCTTTTATACATCCTCTCTATATATCATACATTTTAGCATTAGGAGAATAAGGAACCAACTCAAATAAAGGGAATCTTTCTTGTAATTTTTGTCTATAGGTACTTTTTAACCCATCAACTTTCTACTCCAAGCACAAGGGCTTAAATTTTGTCAATATCTGAAATAACTTTAAGGTGATCTAGTATTTTGAAAATTTTGTTCACATAGAAATACAAGCCTAAAAATGGCACTATATTTCAGATGTAATTTCCTTCTTTCTTTTCTTCCTTTGTTCTTGTTCTTTCTTTCTTTTTCTTTCATTGTTCTTTTTTTCAAGTAAGCTGTACACTAAATGGGGGCTTGAACTCACAACCCTGAGATCAAGAGTTGCATGCTCTACCGACTGAGCCAGCCAGATGCCCCTGAGATATAATTTTTCAATAGAAAAAGGCAATGGTAATAGTTCAATTGATGGAAGTGATTTAGGTAAAATATCTTCAAGAAAACAGAAAAAACTACAGGAAACCATTTCTAAAAATGTAGCACCATTACCTCAATGAACGAGCAAATTTCAAGATGGAAAAATTACCTAAGAATTATATATTATATTCTTTCAAATAATCTATTTTTATATTTAGAAGTTCAAATTACATGTTGTTATATTCAGCTTTCCTTCTAATGAGTTCATCACTGACATCAAATTACTTTACAAAATAAAAAGCAATTTCCTAATAAACAGTGACTACAAAATTGTTACTAAGGAAAATCCTTCAACATTAGTTTTATTCCATATGTAAACTTTTCTCAAGAGAAATATTAATATTGTGTTACAAATAAGACAGATAATCTGGTCAAAGTATGAATGTATTTGATAAAAATATCTGATCTTCCTAATGCCTTTCATTTCTTGGATAAATTTCTTCAACATTCCTGTGAATCTTTTTTATAAAACCATGTAGTAACAAAGTACAGGTCATACAGAAACCAGATGTAAAGCTGACCTTTTATTTTTTAAAGTACCCCCTTACTGAATACTGCCAGCAATACTATCAACAAATTACATTTTATAATCAAGTACTGTACATTCAATGTATATATTTAGTGTGTGTGTGTATATATATATACATATATATTTCAATGAATAAGCTTGGTATCAGCACACTAAACTTCATATGATTTATTTTAAATGATTGCTGGTTTCAGAGAATTTAAAACCACAAACCCTACGGCAGCAACTATAATGCAATTTAGTTCTCTGAAAGATCATTTTAAAGTTATCACATAATGGTGGAATATAATTTAAACAAAATACAAATGACATTTACAGCATAAGGCTCTGTGGTTGAATAATCAGCACATCAAAGAAAAATATCAGAGAAAGGCTTTAAAAAATAAAGCATATTTCCTATTAGAAGAATTTTTTCTTTGCTAAAAATAGCTAATTGTGGACATAAAAATGCTCAAACAAAAGGTTCCTAAAATTTCTAGAAAACAATTAAACTTCAGTTGCAGTAATAGATGAGGTCAGACTTTGCCACGGTAAGCTGAAAGTTAATCTGTTGGTAGCGAGAAGATACAACCGCTCATTTTTAGAGAAGTAAAGTTTATTACATTTGAAACAATACAGCAGAAATTTCAAAAGTTTACTCATTAAATATAGTTTCTTACAAATATCCTTTTGAAAATGCAATTCATATGTGCTGCAACCTCAGAAGTTTGAATTCAAAATGAAATATGAAGGCAAGAGTCAGAGAAATCACATCAGAGGGCTTTGTCAAGTACCTGTACAAATCAGTACGCATTCTTCTATCTGTGATACAGTAGGAAAGAAAGTGATTCTAAATATATCCAAGTAAATGCAGAAAAATACATTACTATTTGAGGCAGACCATGCTAAAATATAATTTACAGTGATTAGTTTGCATTTAAAATGGTTAATAATGCCTTTAGTTTGAACCAATGAAATCAACATTAAGCTAAATTTTGTAGTATTTGCTCAGTCTTTTGTATTGAACATTAGTTCATCTGTGAAATAAATAAGATGGGAAAAAGCAAGTGAACTAATCCTTTTCATTATGTTTATCATTATCTCATTCAGTCATACTAAATGCAAACAAATCAATAAAGCATCAAGATTTTTCACACATTTAAATGAAGACTAATGACTTGTGAAGGCAGACTGTGTACCATGTATATTTAACATATGAAACTTGCATTAACCATCAACTCAATTTCTTAAATAAACCAAGATTTACAAGCTAAAATAAACAAACATATGATTAAAAAATTCTGCTATTCAAGATACTCAGGTGTCTTTTTTCTCTTAGAGATTGGTAAGGGTTGGGTCTTTTAAAAACTTGGAAGAGGAGGTGGTAAGAGGAAAAAAATCCTCAATGCTTTAAAAAACTCAACTGTTAGGAGTCCATATAACTACTATGCTGGCATGGAAACAAGGTGTTTTCTGTCACAGAACCATTCACTTGCCCATAGAAGTAGTTCCTCCAAGCCAACTTTATAAAGATGTAAATCAGCTCACCCATGATTAAAACTGAAGTAATCCTTCAAAAACAGAGCAAGACACCTCAACCAAAAAGATCTTTTAAATCATTGCTAGCTGAACTGCTATTGGTCATTGTAGTTGGTGGCTGTGCAAAGTTCTGCGGGCTAAAGAAAGGATTAGCCTGCATACCAAAGGCAGACTGTCCCATCATGTTCATCGGTGTTCCCATTACTGAACTGCCCATACCTGGAGACCCTTGCGGAGGTACAAACTGATTAAGCCACTGATTTGGTTTCTGTTGTGATAACTGGTTCATGCTAACTTTGGGTTTCTGAGGGCCAAAGAGATTATTAAGAGCAGACATATCTGTGGGTCTTTGTTGAGTCTGCTTCGCACCAGCAGGAGGAACACTCACAGCACTGAAGTTTGGCAAAGTGGAAGGTGTTCCCAGTGTCATCTTGGTCACTCCAGGTGTGCTTGGACTACTGAGTAAGTTCTGGTTTGTATTAACCGGCATGTTGAATCCTGAAGTCTGAAAGCCCATGTTAGCATTTAGGCCGTTGGTCAAATTTCTCTTGGTATTATCAATTGGTGTAGAAAACATCATGCCAAGGCCCATGGAAGGAACAGAAGTGAAGGTACTTGAAGCAGAAATTTTAGGGGTACTAACAGAAAGGCTGGTCAAAGATGACATGTTATCCATCAATGTGTCTGTCAAATCCTTAGTCTGAAAAATATGAGGGAATTACTTTATCTCCAAGATTGCCAAATATTTATAATCAGTAACACTTGATAAATTATACTATAAATGACAACTTAAAATTAAGCTCAACAGTCTATACCAAGTTGGCAAAGCACAGTCCACAGGCCTAATCCAGCCTGCCACCTATTTTTTACAGGTAAACATTTACAATCAATTTGATGACAGGGAACACTAACTTTGATTCCAATTAAATAAAATGCTGGCTCTGCCCACCACTCCCCAAAATAGAAATGCCTTCTTCTCATTAGATCTGTATTGCAAAAATGATACTGTATTATTTGTATATTTTGAATTGCATCACAATTTTGTAGAAATTTGTTTTCTCTATTCTTATGTAAATACCCACAAAGTATGTTTGATTTCGCCTCCTGGCCCACAAAGATTTTTCTCAGAAGAATTTTAGTGATTAAGAGGTAACAAAAAGGGGCGTCTGGGTGGCTCAATCGGTTGGGCATCCAACTTTGGCTCAGGTCACGATCCCACCATTCATGAGTTCAAGCCCCCACATCAGGCTCTGTGCTGACAGCTCAGGGCCTGCAGCCTGCTTCAGATTCTCTGTCTCCCTTTCTCTCTGCCTCTCCTTCACTTGTACTCTGTCTCTCTAAAAAATAAATAAACATAAAATTTTTTTTTCAAAAAAAGAGGTAACAAAAAATAATTTAAAGGAAGCTTCTAAGATAAAGTTATTTCTATAGCCAGTATGAGTGTAAACTCTCTACAAGTAGGAATCTTAAACCCTGCAATAGCACTACCACCTAGGACAGTGTCTGGAACGTAAAAGGAAATAAATATTGATCAGGACATATTGGTAAGTATCCCTAAATCAAGTTACAGAACTGACTATAATTGAAAAAGCAAAAATTAAAAATTACTTTTTGCTCAAAAATATATAAATGCCTGAACATAATATTCCTGATCACTTCAAGGTGAACAGAGTTAATTAGTACTATGAAACCTAACATTTTTTAAGAATATTATTGCTTTCTCTTAATTGATATTCACCTAGCTTTCTTTTTGTTTGGTAACAAGCACTATCACAAAACATACATTAGGCAGGCTATTGAGGAGCAGTTGGAAAATCCTTTATGCCCATAGTTCTTATATTCTTAGAAATATATTTTTAGACAAACGCTAACAGGTAGACTAAGTTATATACTTACTCCTTAAGTATAGTGCGCTTGAAATTATACACAAGTATAACCTGAAAGTAAGTATGTTTGAAATTATGCAAGAGAAATGAATTCTGACCTGTTTGACTGGAGCAACAGGTGTATGCACTTGGGGTTTAAGAGGCTGCTGGCTTTTCAACTTCTGTGCCTGCTCCTGTTCTTTTGCTAATTTTTGTTTTTCTTCAAGTGTAAGTGATGCCTCAAAACAAAACAAAATATCAATGGGCAACTTCATAATTCCACTTATAAAACAGAAGATTTCTTTTTTTTGTAAAGTATGTCTTGATATGCTTGATGATAGCAAGTAATTTACAAATTACTCCTGTAGTGGGGATTGCCACAGGAACATTATATTATGAATTATTATAAGATTTAACTTTAGGTAGAAACTCACAAAATCTCTGCTAAAATAATTCCAGTATGGAAGCAGTTATTGTTTAAAAACCATTCATTAAAATGACCTTTTTCCAGACAAGAATATGATTTGGTAACTTCATTTTATAAAATTGTTCAACCCTATCTCACTCCAAAAATATACTAGGAACTCACCAAAAAGCTAAGGAAGACATAAACAGTGCCTTTCACTACTAATATATACATCAAATTTGACATTTGTCGTTTTCTTTATCAACCTTGTTAAACTATAAACTCACAGAATGTCCTCTTAAAATTTTGTAAACCACAATGCCCAGTACCTCTTTGGCTTTATACATACAGGTACTCATTTTTGTCAAATGAAGAGAAGAAAAGTTGCCCCCAGCAGAAATTCAAAATTGACATATTATATTGAATATTAATGAATATTTCAATTGGAAAGTATCACTTTATCATTCAAAATCAGAAGCAGAGTAGAGACCCAGTGACCCAGTTTATCAAGAGGTATGACTGGCAAAGTCCAGCAGAAAGGACAAAGGAGGCAGGCAATCTAGAAATGTTACCATGTGGGAGGCTCAGTAATAAAGGAAGTTAAAATTCTCAAGTCTGATTATTCTCAGTGTGAATCAGGTCATGTTCCCATGAAAATTTTTAAATTTCATAAAAATATTAAAAAACTTTTCTTGCTAAGATGCTGAATGGCATTTCCCAACAAAATCCATAGTTTATAGGAAGTCCTATAAAATAAATAAGTGTACTATAAGAATAAGTGAAGAAACTTACTCTTTTATGTTTATTCTGTAATCCATCCTCTTTATTTTCTGATTCACCGCCAGTCAGAAAGTCTGCTCCAATGTTATTAAAGACTTTGTCAATATGCTGAAAAAGAAAAATGTCAGCCACTTAAATCACATCAGAAA
The DNA here is from genome assembly GCA_028646485.1 of Cryptoprocta ferox. Taxonomy (NCBI): domain Eukaryota; kingdom Metazoa; phylum Chordata; class Mammalia; order Carnivora; family Eupleridae; genus Cryptoprocta; species Cryptoprocta ferox. Next base: position 20,065,400 of record CM053571.1, read on the forward strand.
AGTGTGATCTTACTGCTTGAAGAGTAAAAGCCCCTCAAATGAAGCACACTGTTAAGCTCTTTTTACAAAAATTAAAATAATCTAAATGTCTTACCTGAGACCCAACATTTGTAACTTTCATCTCTTCGGAAGCATTCATTTGATTTCCTATATCCAAAGATCTGCAGGAAAGTGGAATTATGATAAAGCAATAAAAAGAAATGCTTATTTTTAAAATACTCATACAAAAAATGGTTCATCCACATGGGGTTAATTAGAACCTAAACAAACCACAACTTTATTCTTTCAGGACAGTCATAATCTTTTTTCCTTTAATATCTAGTACAAGTACTAGATATTAAAATTTTCTCTTATAAATTTTTAAAAATTATTTTTCAGAGTTCCTATGTTAATATAGTCAATCCATCAAATGACATAAATATATACATCACAGAATATTTAGAGCATACAAAGGGCTACCGCAAGTCATCCTACACCTGGTGTGTTTACTTCCATAAGCCATCATCTTACACTGGGACAGAAACTAAAAAATTTCTGCGCGGGGACCTTGCCCATAATTGGTATTAATTTTACGGATTAGCTGACGTCTTTTGGCTCAGGATTTAACAGGCATCTTAAAATCACGTGTTTTTCTCTGGGAAACAAGAATAGTGATTTTATTTTAATAAACTGGCATTCTCTAGTTAATAATTTTCACCTTTCCCTTCCTATGAAAACTTGTAGTTTACAAATAATTTAGAAAATCTTCTCTTAGGGGTGGCTCAGTTCGTTGAGCGTCTGACTTTGGCTCAGGTCACGATCTCACAGTCTGAGTTTGTGCCCCAAATCGGGCTCTGTGCAGACAGCTCAGAGCCTTGAGCCTGCTTCAGATTCTGTGTTCCCCTCTCTATCTGTCCCTCCCCCACTCAAACTCTCTCTCTCTCAAAAATTAATAAACATTAAAAAAAAAAAAAAAGAAAATCTTCTCTTAAAGAAAAGGAGGTGAATGTTGCAGTATTAAATATCAAGTGAATGTTCTATAAATGTTTCTGGAATCAGAGAAAAGAAAAAGGGAGAGGTCAAAACACTAGGGTTTCATAGATTTGAAAAATATTTATAAGTGATGCTCTTCGTGATCGGCACCCTGAATTTTTAACACTAGTAGCTAATGCTGCTGACAAGAGACTTTCTCAGAAATAAAATTTTCTTTATGTATCGAAAATGCTAAGATTATCATGTTACATTTTTGCACTCAAAAATGACGGTGGAGTTTCCACAACATTCTATTTTAACTCAGTTCAACTTAACATGTTGGAAAATTTTTAAATGTTTTACATGTGGTCAAATTGAAATCCATCAATTTTTCACTATGCAGAACAAGCTGATGGTTACTAGAGGGGAGATGGATGGGGGGATGGGTCAAATAGCTGAAGGGGATTAATAATGAGCACTAAGTAATGACATACAGAATTTTTGAATGACTATATTATACACCTGAAACTAATATAACACTGAATGTTAACTACACTGGAATTAAAATAATAAACTTCGTTTAAAAAAAAACAAAATCCATCAATTTCTCAGGTCCTTATTCCAGAAAATCAATCATAAGGTCACTTTAATGTCACTGTTGGGCTATGTACAATTCATATACAACCTACTTACTTCTGCTGCTCTTGCATTATATGAAGCTGCTCCAGTTTAGTCTTATGTTCAGACTCCAATCTGTTAAGCATCTCTTTTATGACGGAAATGAAAGAATTGAACTGGTATAATAAGAAATTGATACAGTTATAATGCTTCAAGTTAGCAGCTAATGTAATCTAATAAGAGAATTTAACAAGCATAATATTAATCGTAATATTCTCTACTTTTACCAGAGTACGACCCACTCAGAGTACTGATGTCACAAGAATAGTACATTTAACTCAGCATATCACAGCAAGCTTTTACAGTATCTCTGTATGATGGTGATAAAGTTGATGAGGCTTCTAAGTTCCAGAAAACATATGGGTTTTCTAGCCTGAGTTGCCTAACAGCTATTATTCAGGGGTCTTATAAATTTACCCCCAGCAGTGATTATATATTGACTTTGCTAGAATAATCCAAAAGTGACCATCTGAATTTGTGCATACCTGGAAACAACCCACTTAATAATGCATTAAAAATTAGTTTATTCAGATTGTTACAAAAATGACATGCTTGGCTAAAATAAATCTGCTTTCTAAAAAGAAGTATTAAATGTATATAGTTTAACTTTCAAATAATTAAAGTTCCTGAAGTATATATAATACTATGTCATAATGTGGTTTAGATTTTGGTTAGATGATGACTCTTCAGATCATCATGAACAATTTATTTGAATAATACCATATATTACAGGAAGAATCCAGAAACTGTGTTCTTCCCCTCCCAACTCTTCTAACTATATTCTTGTGTTGGGTACTCTTCAAAATAGGTTTATGAGTATTTCTATTTTATAAATGAGGAACTTCTGGCTCAGTGAGAGACAAAGCAACTTAGTTTAAGACACTGAATAACATATGGCAGGACTGGAATTCATATAAGTCTGTCTCCAGAGCTTGTGCTAGTTTTTACATGACCCTGTCTCTCACCATGCTCAACCATCTCTTCATCCTTCGTCTTACCATGAGAGTAATAAAAGGCATTATTTCCTTAGCAGTTTACCTTGACGACTCTCTGCTGATTAGTTTTCTTTTTACTTTGTAATGAAGTTAAACATACTAGCAGAAAAGTATACATCTAGGTGCTCATATCAAAAAATTCACAAACCAAATGCAGAAAAAGAATACTGGCAGCACCCCACAAGCATCCTTGTGCCCCCTTCTAGGTACTTCCCACCACCTTATCCTCTGAGTAAACACTAGTCTGATCTCTGGCAGTGTAGTTTTGACTGTTTTTTGTACTTTATATAAATAGAATCATTTGGTAGATCTTCTTCTGTGTCTGGCTTCACTGGCTCAACATTATGTTTGTGAGATTCAAACACACCCTAGACACATCACATTCATTTTTTGCTTTGTTCATGTCAACTTTCCAGCCCCATATTTGAATCAGCCCCAAATCCTACATATCTTTCAATGTTCTAGTCATTTACTATCTCCCAATGAGGCCTTCAATAATCCATCCTTCTAACTCACATACTCCTGACTTTGAATCCACAACTTTCTTTATTGAATTCTGTGGCATATTTTTCCTTGTTCTAGCAACATTTAAACATATTTATATATAATTCCAAGAAAAGAAGAAATTGGATAAATTGAATAAAACACAAAATATTCCTACCTGATTGAGATTAAGATTGTTTTCAATACTCAGGGGAATCAAATGAGGCAATACTTTTCCAGCAAGCTGCTCTTTGGTGATTCCCAACTTCTTATGTGTAAAAGTACATTTATAAATACCTGACAGAAAAGAGTGAGACAAATTTTATAATCCAATACCACAAATTAATAGATATTAGGAAAATATTGTATCTATATGAAATCTCTTGATAATCAGTTTAATTACAAATTTTTTTTATCATGCCTAGAATGAGGATGCTCTTAAATATGGATAAGAATGATTTCAGTTTTATTATCAATTTAAACCATGACATACTTAACCTCCACTTGTTTGGCTTAAGAGCACATTTAATGTTAGTGCAATATTAAAAGCCTTACTACAGTGCAACAGTAAGGTTACAGAATGATCCTCTCTCCTGAAAACACCTAAATATGTATTTCAGACTTCTTACCCAAACTTGAGACATCCATTTCACAAGTATGTGAGCATAGGTCTTATACCTTTATTCACTTCTTTAACCAGATTTAACATGTTTGAAACTTTAATAATTTAATTCAACTCCACACAATCCTTTCCTAGTGTCTCACCTATTTACTCAAACTTCCAGACCCTGCTTATTACAACTATTCCACAAAGCCTTCGGTTGGTAAACTGAGCACATTTGTTTCTCATTCTGTGAATGCTTATTTTAAGTGTTTTGTATATAATCCATAGCTTTAGAACACACCATATGTTATTAGTTTCCTGTTAATGTAAATTTCACTTATATACTCTAAGAGTAACTTTACTGAGCACCTATTAAATGCTTATTTGCTAGGCACTATGCTCAATACTTCTCCCTGCCCATTTTCTCACTGAATTCTCATAAGACTCCTATAATGATGTATTTTTATTCTCATCTGATAGATGATGAAATTTTTCAAAGTCATTCCAGGAACTGACATAGCCACGACAGAAGCTAAGGCTCTATGCCAAACTCTTTTTCACAAAGACTAATTTATTTGAGCCCAAAAGTTTCATACCATATACCATGTCCACAAAGGTTTACAAGGGGCGCCTGGGTGGCTCAGTCGGTTGAGCATCCAGCTTCAGCTCAGGTCATGATCTCGTGGTTTGTGGGTTCAAGCCCTCCATCAGGCTCTGTGCTCACAGCTAAGCGCAGAGCCTGGAGCCTGTCTTCAGATTCTGTGTCTCCCTCTCTCTCTGACCCTCCCCTGCTTACGCTGTCTCTCTCTCTCTCTCTCTCAAAAATAAATAAAACATTTAAAAAAAAAAAAAAGGTTTACAATAAATTACTTGCTGTCCATTCCTACAAATATTTACTGAGGGCTTTCTATAGACCAGGCACTATAGTAGGTGTTAAAAATACACAGTTGAGTAATTTGGTTTTTCTTCAAAATTAACAAACTTTAAATTTAGTAAAACTAAACTTGCTAATGTTTTTGTGATATTACAATTATGTTTGTTTCCAATGGTATAGCAGACCCAGCATTTCCAGATTGGACTATCAAAACTAACTATTTATAAAAAATTTCAGTTTCTTGACAGAGTAATCTCTAATTATGCTGATAGAACAGAATGTGCTGTAAGGCTAATAAGCTTCATCAGCACATCACTTAGCAGAGAAACATACTGGTTAAGATTTAAACATATATAAATTAAAAACCAGTTCTACTGCTTTTCATTTGTGTTACCTTGAATAACCTACTTCAACCCTGAGCCTCAATTTCCATACTTTAAAATAGAAATAACAGTAGCTTTCTAATTGGAATTTGGAGAGGACAAAAGAGATAATGCAGAAAAAATACTCAACATAGTGCCTCTTACAAATTGGGTACCAAATAACCATCAAATATTACTATTAAGACTGGTATCAGCATTTCAAGTAGCTTTGTTTGCCTCTCTTATTTGGTATCATTTTATAGGGAAAACTTCATGCCATCATGGTATTTGTGAAGACAGGTTTCCCAAATGTCTAATTTGCTAAAATTAACACAAAGAAAAGTTATATCATGGTATTTATCCCATCATTCTTCAACTACGGAATGCTATATACTTGAAAAAAGGATACAAAGTTTTATAATTTGGAAAATTCATTTGCATGACTATAAAACAATAAAGTAGCATCAAATAACATTAAGTTTTCAGCTACCTAAAATTCCCATGAGGACTGCGGGTTCCTTTGATGGAATTTGTTGTAAGAAGGGCAGGATATCATCAAGTACAAACCACTTATCCAAGTATTCCAAAATCTTTCCTAAGCACACTAATGAATTTACACGAACCTATTAAAAGAGGTAAATTGCATTAGTCACTTAAAGTCTTTGCAATCTAGAACAAAATGTTTAAGTATAAATTTAATCTTCATATAGATATGTTAAAATCTCAAGAATAAAAGTAGGTTTAAAAGCTCTCGTCCTTTATTAACGTAGGAAATCCATGTATTTACTAACACCCCTGGACTTGTTTCAGGAAGAATTATGATTGCTTTACCAGGACACTAGTTAGCTAATGGTAAGGAATGACTTCAATTTTGTATTCTTTTAAATGAAGTGATTAGGATTTGAGAAGCTTTACTATATATGTGTTTATTAACAATATCTCTTTGGGGACATCTGAATTATAAAAAGGACTACATTCTCCTACCAAGTGATCAATTTTACTAGGCTTCCAGTACTTTTCTCTAACTCAGGTTTAATTCATTCTTAAATATTTCAACATGTGAAAATTATCTATACTTTATCCTCCCTAAAGTTTTCTATTTCTAAATATATCTTTAATACAAATATAAAACCCTAATACTTAGAAACTCTTTTATCAAGATCCTATCTATATTTGCTTGGCTATTTTGATAAATATTTCACACCCTATTTTTTTAGCTTGAATTTGTTAAGATAGACTACTTCAAGGAGAAAAAAAAAGACAAACCAAAAAAACAAAAACAAAAACAAAAACCCACCCCAGACTGTTAAATACAGAAAACTGGTGGTTGCCAGAGGGGTGGAGAGGTGGGGAGTTGAGTATGAAATAAAGGGGATTAAGAGTATATTTATTGTGATGAGCACTGAGTAATGTATAAATTTTTGAATCATTATATTGTACACCTGAAACATTAATTATATTTCAATTTTTAAAAATAAAATCAATAAAATTCCAGTTAAAAAATTAACTAAAAAAATAATTTAGTTCATTAAAAAAATACCACATTTCTACAAGAAAGATGGAAAAAAATTCTGAAAAATAACATACAATTGTTTTCTGAAATTCAAACATAAGGGATTATTACAAATTCAAAAAAAGATAGCTAAAGTTTTAATTTACTCTTAGAATCAGTATTATAAGAGGAATTGCTGCATTCTTTATATATGTATGTATATACGTAAAGAGAACCTAGAAGTACTAATTTACTTTTATTTTTATTTTTAATATATTAGTCATATAAGTCATAAAGAAATAGAGCTCTTATTTTACTTGCCTCTGTGTAGAATTTATTTTTCTTTATTTTCAGGACACAGTATTAAAATACAATTCTAACTTATGACTCACATTTTAGGAATTTGCCAGTTAGAATCTTTTAACCTTAATGCAATTCAGGAATTCACATTTGCCCCTTTGAAGGCAGGAGCACCATACATGGTATATAAAATGCAAATCCATTGCAGAGTTACTACTCTAAATACATTCATTATAATTCTTTGTAAACATGCCTTTAAGGGCTCAGTTGGCATCTTAAAATGAGATACAAACACCTCCAGGCATTAATACAGATCATTTAAGTATCCATGCTTCCCATCTCATACATACTTAGAACTGAACCAGAACATGTACTTTGACAAAATGTATGCTAAAATAAATGTATGCTGCCATAAAATAAATGTGTGACTTAAATGATTTTATTCTTTTCGTTTTTCGGTTTTAAAATTATATTTTTTATTTTACTTTAATCTCTACACCCAGTATGGGGCTCAAATTTACAACTCCAAGTTCAAGAGTCCCATACTCTACCGACTGAGCCAGCCAGGTACTCCCAGATTTTTAAAACACATTTTGAAAATGAAATTTTAGGGGCGCCCAGGTGGCTCAGTCAGTTAAGTGTCCGACTTAAGCTCAGGTCATGATCTCATGGTTCTTGGGTTAGAACCCCACATCGGGCTCTGTGCCGACAGCTTAGAGCCTGGAGCCTACTTCCAATTCTGTGTCTCCCTCTCTGCCCCTTCCCCGCTCACACTCTAACTCTCAAAAATAAATAAACCGTTTAAAAAATGAAATTTTAAGCTGTATATTACTCAACCTATTTTGGAAATTCAATCAAAAAATTTAGAAAATTTCATAGAAAAGAACTGGATTTTAAGTCTTTTTTATATTGATGAAGAAAAAGACTCAGAGGGGTATAGTAACTTGCCCAGTGGCACAAGATGGTTAGTAGCAGAGCCAGAATAAGAAATCAGGTTTCTTGACTTCATTTCTCATTTTGGTAAACAATGATACTTTTTCCTATTTTTGTGTTGTTTTCTATCTCAGAGCCATTAGAACCAAAAAAAAAAAAAAAAAAAAACAAACCATAAAGTAAAACAGGTTACATAAATCATGTCATTTTAATAAGGTAAAATCATGTCATTTAAATTGCTTTTGCCTGTAATTCCATTAAGCTACAAATGCTTATATTTATTTAAATTCACATTCCACCTAATAAAGATGGATGAAATAGTGCAAAATTATATATCAGGGAAAACTAAAGCTATTGCTCATATTGCTCACTTTTTTTTTATTGCTCACTTCTATAGTACTATATTATATAGATTACCTATAGCCAAGATGAAATATATGAACAAACTACAAAAGGGTTATTTAGGGGCACCTTGAGTCTCTGACTCTTGGTTTCAGCGTAGGTCATGATCTCATGGTTCGTGAGTTTGAGCCCCACGTCAGGCTCCGTGAGACAGTGCAGAGCCTGCTTGAGATTCTCCTTCTCTCCCTCTCTGTCTCTCTCCCTTTGTCTCCACCCCACCATTCCCCTCACACAAATGCTCTCTCTCTCTCTCAAAATAAATAAAATAAACTTAAAAAAAATAAAGTTCGGTGAAGTTAATGCACTGACAGTGTGGAGCCTGCTTGGGATTCTCCCTCTCTTGGCTCCTCCCCTGCTCGCTCACTCTCTCTCTTTCTCAAAATAAATAAACACACATTTTTTTTTAAAAAAAGGGTTATTTAATAATAAAATGATTTAAAACAATGAGAAGTGAAAGAAAAGCAAAAATTAATATGCAGTTACTTACAGCAAGGGAAGACGTCTGTAGACATGCATTTTTAATTCTTGGTATCAAAGCATTTTTCATGGATGGGTAGTCTATAAGATTTGCAAAGGTTGGAATGATGTTTAAACATAGTTCCTATTAAGAAAATACACTGAATCAATCTTAGAGATTCTCTTCACACTTTCTCCCATATATTAAAAAACATTTTGCATTTGCATAGCTAATTTGTCACATAGTTTGAAGTAAACTTTTATGTATGTTTTATCACTTGCTCCTTTCAACAACTACTTGAAAGAACAGTTGTCACTAATTTTCAATTTTACAGATGAGGAAAGAGACTCAAAATCTTACTCAAGGGGTGTCTGGGTGGCTCAGTCAATTCAGAGTCCGACTCTTGGTTTCAGCTCAGGTCATGATCTCGCAGTTTGTGAGTTTGAGCCCCGCATCTGGCTCTGCTGCTGACAGCACAGAGCCTGCTTTGGATTCTCTCTATCCCTCTGTTTGCCCCTCCCCCTGCTTATGCTCTCTCTCCTTCTCTCAAAATAAATTTTTTATTTTTTTTTTAAAACTTTAATTAAAGTTTTTAATTAAAAAAAAATTTTTTAATTTCTTTTTAAAACTTTAAAAAGAAATTAAAAAAAGGCCTTACTCAAAGTCATGCAAAGTCATATAACTAGCATATGTTAACAATATTCCTTGTTCTCATTCCTAATATCTTTCCCTGATAACGCAATTCATCAGTTTATCATTTATTATTTAAAAATGGGAACACCTAAATTTTGCTATCTTTCACAATGAGGATTAAGTACAAAGTAACATAAAACTATTCCTCTCAAATAAGGGATTTCTTAGCTGTTACATATTTCCTTATCATAGAATAGAATACAAGCATTTTCTTTAATATATTTTAAAAGATTGTTTTATAATATTGGGGAGAAATACAGTAAGACATTATTATATAATCTCAGTTTTTAAAACGTGTATGCATGTGTGTCTGTCTACAGGCTTAGGGAAAAAGACTCAAGGATAGATCTGGAAATGTTAACTTTGGGCATCTCTGAGAGAGAATTTTAATTTTCTTTATATGTTTAAGTGCTTCCAAATTCTGAACTTAAGCAAGTATAACTCATAGAAACAGGAAAAGTTATTTAAAACAGTATGGGGCCAAAATGTAAATGACTGTAACTGGGAACTCTGAATGAGGTTAACAGAGGAAAAAGAGGACTAAATGAGATAAGGAAGATAACACAAAATGGCTTGAGAACTAACTGGCTCAAGAACATACATCTCAGATACCTTCCTGATAAGAGCAGAATGTAGCTCTCCTTGTAGCAAAGCATAGGAGAAGGGATTACTAAAGAAGATGGAGGCATAAATGTATATCAGGGAAGGTGTTACACAATATTTGGTATACTTAAAGACATGTGTAGTTAGCAGACAAAAATGAATTAACTACTAAGAATCTGTTATCAAAATAATGGCCAAGTATTTTATTTGGTTCACTCCTATATATCCAAAAGGCAGCTATTAAGAGTTGCATGTCTATATCCACTAAGAACTATAATTAATAACAGTGACATAACGTGAGGATAAGAAATACAAGCTACATTCAAGGATGCCCATTTTCCAAAGATGGGCAAGAACAGGCAAGGGTGAGCAATTTGTGAGATACTGTGCTCCTGTTACCAGAAGGGACCTCTGTAGGGAAGGTCAGCCTTTAATTCATGAGAGCAAGCATACATGTGCACTATGCTGTATAACCTAGCAGTAATTACAAAGAGGCAAATTTTAATTATGTCTAAATCATTTAGCTAAAGGAGGGGAGGGAGAGCTCTTTTCCAAGGAGGAAATACGATGAAGAACCTAAAAACAAGAGACTGAAACAAACCAAAACTCAAGGAAGTCATTACCTCATTCTCAGGAACTTCTACCTCTTAGTTTATACTTTATACTGGTGGTGGGGAGAGGAGAAAAAAACAAAGCTTCTATTTTTAATTTTAAAGGTAAAGATTTTTTTATTTGGTTCACATATACATTTCTATTCATGCCTCTAAGCACCCTAACTTTTGTAAATCATTTTCTACTTTCCCAAATATATTTCTGAACCCCCTTTAGCCTCTTAAATATTTCTAATCAAACTTCACTTTAAAAATATCACTCCAGGGGCACCTGGGTGGCTCAGTTGGTTTCAGCTCAGGTCATGATCCCAGGGTTGTGGAATGGAACCCCAAGTCAGGTTCCACACTGAGCCAAGATTCTCTCTCCCTGTGCTTATGATTCTCTCTCTCTCTCTCTCTCTCTCTCTCTCCCCCCTCTCCCTCTGCCCTTTTCCCCACTTTGTGCTCCCTCTCTCTAAAAAAAGTTTAAAATAAAATAAAAAACATCACTCCAAAAATGAATTTTCAAAGTTACTTTCCCATCCTTCTACTTGCATGAAACTTGAAAAGACTTTTGTTTCTTGGGGTGCCTGGGTGGCTCAGACAGTTAAATGTCCAATTCTTGGTCTCGGCTCAGATCATGATCTCATGGTTTGAGAGTTCAAGCCCCAGGCTGGACTCTATGCTGACAGCGTGGAGCCTTCTTGGAATCCTGTCTCCTTCTCTCTCTGCCCCTCCTCCACTATCTCTGCCCCTCTCTCTCTCAAAAAAAAAATAAAAAATAAAAAATAAATTAAAAAAAAAGACTTTTGTTTCTTGCTCTTATTCTACTATTCTCCCAAAGATCACTTAGTCTTTTAACTTTAATAGACTCTTACCAAGCAATGCTGATACTAATTAATTAGACTGGTGACTAAAGACTTATACTGAATGATACGAGAAATGTGGGTTTTTAAAATTCAGCAAGGCTGCACAGGTCAACCTGAATTAAATATTAACTATTTCAATAAATACTTATTGGCTGATGTGTATTGGCCAAATGAACCCCCTTATGAAGAAAAATAAGCTTTCATGTCATTCAACCTTTTCTCTCCTTCTTAATCTCAATGAATATAAAACCAGGTTGACTACACGGGGCCTATGGGAATGTTTTAAGAAGCTATAATTCACAACTCCTTTGGAAAGACCTAAAAAGTAAAAGCAAGTACTTCTTTGTCCCATGTCATTTGGACAAAAGCAGCATATCCTCACTACTTTAAGAAGGCATGACCTTATATGGAAAAAATTTAACATCAACCTCACAACTCTGAATAAGCAAAAGAACTTAGATAAAGACTAAAATGAGTCAAAAAAGTGACCTTATACATGTGGTATTAGGTTCACATTATTTTTAGGTAATCTCTATACCCAACGTGGGGTTTGAACTCACACCCCGAGATCAAGAGTTGCATGTCTACTGACTGAGCCAGCCAGGTGTCCCTGGTATTAGGTTCACATTAGAAAACAAAGACTTTGGTCAATAACCTTTAAGAATTAAAATTGTGTTTTTCTTTACTAGAATTTCTATACTGACAAAGAAACTTTAAATATAAAACCATTTATGAAATGAGATGTTCTTAACATAGGTACTTATTTTACAAAGTAAAGAAAAATTATACTTTTAACAGCAATCCAAAAATTTTTGCCAGACAGCCCTATAGAACCAAAATTTTAATAAATAATAAATCAAATCTTTCAGAATAGAACATTTTTGATAAATAAAAGCAATGAATCTTTTACTTCATTAATATACATATTCATCAATTGATTCTTTAAATTAGTTGGGAGCAGATACATTTTAGTAACAGCATATAATACAATTCAATGGATTACTAATATAGATCACTATTGAGGTTTATACAAAGGATTTTACAATTCAAACCCAAAATGAAGTTTTTCTTTTTGCTTTAAAAATCAAATTCATTATTAAAGAAAAAAAATCAAATATTATACCTGGATCTGAATGGAAGGAGCCTCTAGTGCTCTGTAAACCATTGGTAGGACACTATTCTTTATCTCATCAGGAGGAGTTTTGGTTAGTAGCAAGTCCATTTTTTGTAGGAAAATTAACAAAATCTGCGTAGAAATAGGGAACAATGTATTAAGGTCTAGAAGCTTTATAAGATTTCACATATGGCAAAATGTAAAGTCTCTTCAAAAGGGTAAGTTCTGTATTTTGACACTCACCATGTTGCTAGCCTGAAGGCATGGAAGACAAAAACATACAAATCAAGTTTCTTAGATTTCTTGAAGCACAATACTTAACATTTGCTCTCAGTTTAAACATTTAAGTGAAAACTAATTTCCTAACTCTCACATATCTTCAGCAATACATTACTCACCCGTAAGTACGACTATCTGGATATCCACTGGGTTAAAAAAAAAAAAAAAAAAGTCTCAGAACAGCAAAGTCAGATATCCCAAAGAGGTAAATTCACTTGGCTTCTAAGTTTAAGAGCAGAAAAATAGGTACAGAAATGAAAAGTCTGTCAGGAAAAATTCTACAAAGAAATATTTTCAACTGTCCCCAATCATTTGTTTTCTCACCTAGTTGCCACACATACCTAGATTATAAGGAACAAACAGCCCCTTTTATTCATGCAGACTACATGAGTATTTCATGAGTGAACACGTGGCTCCACCACTTTCGCTCCTGACATCTTGATCATGGTTGGGGAACTCTGCTTCAAAGCCTACAGTTCCCTCATCTGCCCTTTCTTAGCCATAGGAACTCTTGCTTCACCACTACAGACTTCCTTCTGTTCCCCCTCCTTGTAAAGGAAGGACCACAAATAGCCTGTTATAAAACCATTAAATCACATAGCTGATGGTTTACTAATATGCTACCGCCATGTAGTGGCAGAAACATGTAGTAATATTTACTATGTGTCTAGAAATTTCATTTAATCTCAACACCCCCTTTGGTTTCAAAAATGAGCAAAACAAAGGTTTTAAGAGACTAATGACTTGTACAAGTCATACTTCTAGTAAGGATGAAGAAGGCCAGATTCAAACCCAGGTATGTGACCCTACTGCTCTTAAACCTAAGACTACCTTGGGGTGCCTGGGTGGCTCAGTCAGTTAAGTATCTGACTTCATCTCAGGTCATGATCTCACATGATCAGTTTGTGAGTTTGAGCCCTGCATTGGGATCTGTGCTCACAGCTCAGAGCCTGGAGCTGCTTCAGATTCTGTGTCTCCCTCTCTCTCTGCCCCTCCCCCACTCATGCTCTGTCTCTCTGCCTCTCTCTGTCTCTGTGTCTGTCTGTCTCTCTCAAAAATTAATAAACATTTAAAAAAAATTTTTTTAAACTCAAGACTACCTTAAATCTGACAAATATTATAATAGAGTTTACATCAGAGATTAATTACATTTTCACTTATAATACACACATATTATTTCCATCGTGCTGTAAGCATTTCCCTTCTCCTGGTAAAACGATTTATCAGCAATAAAATAAAGAGAAACAACTGGCATAAATTATCTACAAACTAAAGACCCTAAATAACAAAAAACAAATACTTAAAAGTACAGAAGAAAAAGAAATGCTTCTTTTCTCAAACCTAACTTTCAGTAAGTCCAATAAGAACAGTATGCCAAACCTCAATATAATTTATTTTCTGAGGTGGTAACTTATGGAGAGCTATCAACATTTAACTTGCAAAGTTTAATTATAATTTTAGGAATGGTTCACTTGAAACCTATGCAAAATAGCTTCTGACTAATAGAAAAGAAAGTCTCTTATACTTACCTCATTTTTTACGAAGTCACATACCCATTTCTTTTGTTTTCAATGATAGTTATCATTGACTAACATCATCAAGTAACAGCAAATAAATAGGAAAGTGTATTAACATACATACCTGGATTGGCTCCTGCTGTTTAAAGACAGGGCCAAGTTCAGGTAGAATTAATTTAACATATTCTTCTTTGGTGCATTCTTCAGCAATCAGTAGAACATTGGGCAAAACAAAAGGTACCATATCAGGGTTTACAAATTCTGAAGTCAAACAAGGCAAAATTCTCTGCACAATGACACGCTGAAAGGCAAAAACATTTTCATAAAACTAAATTTGACTTCAGGTCTTTAGTATTAATACTGAAGCTACAGTCTAAAATGTCCAATCCCTTTGGGGGAAGATGACCATATAATTTCCTTCAGGAAACCTTCCCTCATTAAGTCTTCACTAATTTGTTTCTCCTCTTCATTACTTATGATTCATACCACACAATTTAAAAACTATTCTGTATTATTAATTGTTGTTTCATGCGTATTGACTCTATCTACACTTAACTGAAAGATCCTTGAGAGCAAGAACAATATTGTATGTTTTCTCTTTATCTCCATAGCATCTAAGGAAAGGACTAACTAAACAAACAGTGCATAATCAAGGAGTATCGACAGATTAAACACTGGAGATATTTTTGCAGGGATCACCAGTTTTCCAACCACTGACTATGGCATTCACCAACATTTTTTAGACTATATTACACTCATGATTTAATAAGCCAGAGAGGGAGAGTTACAGGAACTGGAGAGGCTAGTATCAATAGAGAAATATCCCTTAATTGCTCGTAAGGCAATGATCTCCACAATGACAGCTTATGGACCTGTCTTCTGACATTTAATGTGCAAGCACTACCTTTTCATAGGTAGTATTTGTCTAATTTTTTAATCTAATTTTTTAGATTATTTTTGGACCCCGTGAAAAAGGTCCACTAAACTTTCAACTTCAGTCTGCAGCTGTCTATAGTCATTTATACGCCTAAGGCAAAAGTTCTATTTATTTCTCTGGAAGAGTTATTATGGCAAATCAAAATCCTGTCTATAATAAAAAATTGACCAACAACAAACCTTGGGCAGTTTTGGTAGAACTTTTGGCAGTCCTTTGAAAAACTGTGATTTCTGAAGATTATCTCTTTGGAATAAGGTATCAAAATACTGCAGTGTTACTGCACCAACATCATCAAAGAAGGGAATCTAAAAATAGGAAAATAAAATTATTTTGGTAAATATTAAAGTACTTCTCATACCTGAAACTTCCATAATATAGTAAAAAAAATATTCAGAAATATTTAGCAAAATGCTAAAGATCACTTAATAGTTCTAATTATAAAAATCAAAATAAGGAATAACTAAATTTCTTTTCAAGTTCAAATTTTCAGTCAGTACCTGTGAGTTCCCTAGGCAATAACATTTTCTTTACCTAACTAATAAATATTGAAAGATTAAATATCTTGAAGGCATAAAGAGTACTATTAAAATCCATGCTTACATGAATATATCAGAAGGCTGTGAATTCTTGTGGTGTCCAGAATTTCTATACCTACATAACTGTTAGGATTCTAATTATTTGAAATCTTAATTTTGTATCAGAGCAATTATATACATAAATTATTTAACTGTTTAAAGATTAAAAGAAGTTGCCTATTTAACATATTTGAGAATACAGATGTTATCTAGGGCCTCTGACTAAATCTAGCTTTAGAAGCACTTAACTTTAATTCTTGGTCTCTCCTCCACCTAAGGCAGGAATTCATGTGTACTTACCTTTGTCATTTGATCTGCATCTGGTCTTACAGTCGGAGTTACATTTAACAGTAGTTTTACATGTTCACGGACTTCCTCAGGTATATTTGAAAGCGAACTAGATCCTAAACGACTCAACTATTCAAAAGAGTAATAATATTAAATATGAATATAAAATATTCAAAAAGATAATGCACTTACAGTCAACAGTCTATTTAAAAAACCTTTTTGAAGTTTATTCAAAAATGTATTTTAGACTGAACTGCTAATTCTACTGTGGCAATATAATTAAAACACTTATCTTTAATACCTGAAATTGTTTCTATTACTAAAACAAAATGCCCATCATTTTAGATCATATTTCAGTATTCACTCTAGTAAACATATGCCACAGGTAAAGTCATGGTAACAAACTGTAATCCTCATTATTTATAGAATTACTTTTGTTACGTTGATTTTATGCAAACTTAAAATATGAGACACTTGTCTCATTTTAGAGCATTTTCTGGACACATTTTTTAAAAAATCAAAGAAACATTTAATACATTTTTAATGCAAGCAAATACTTATATACAAGGCAAATTACCTGATCCAACTGCCTACTAAAACTCTTGTAAATATCTTGCTTGTTAACTTCAAATATGGGTTTCCCTTTGTTAAATACAGCATACATGACAGTTCCTAAAGAGTACATATCACTGGCTGTTTCACAGCTCACAGAAAGTATGTATTCAGGAGCCAAATATTCAGGATTTGGAAGACACAATGATGGTAAATTTGGGTCCCATTCTTTACAAGGAAACTTAGGCTATAAGAACACAGAAAAGGGATTACAAAGATTAAGTATTTCAAATTAAAAGCAAACCATTATCAAGCAGTAGCAACCCAATTTTAAATTCATGTTCAGCAATGCAAGTAAAAATACCACCACCTTTAATCCTGAAACTCCCAAATTCTCAAATCTGGAAAGAGCACTAAACAAACTGAGAGACACAAATAAGAACTTTTGCATCTCTCAGATTATTGGACCTCTCTTCCAGAGACAAATTATCACTATAAGATGCAATATGAATATGAAAAGGTATAGCCTATGTTCTATGATACATAGGCTTTAAGTTTTCTGGACTTAGATTATTATCTGAAACCTTGTTCTTTCACTAACTAGCTGAGTGATTTAGTTAACAGGTTTAAAAGGTTATTGTAAGATTAAACAAATGCATGGAAAAAAATGGACCTAACAAAGTGTCTGACCCAAAGTATATACTCAACCAATACGAATTCTTTCTGCTTCCCTTAAAAGTGTTTACTTCAATTACAAATCTATCTTAGGTCAAATCATGATGTCTTTAACAACCATATATATTAAAAACTTGAAATACTGAAGTGTTTTCCTAAGTATAAATAGGCAGATACCATAATCACTAAGTAACAGGTGCTTTGGAACCAGAGAGACTGGGTTCAAATCCTGGCTCTACCACTTAACCACCTGCTTAAACTTAGGCAGATTATTTTATTCTATGTGCCTAACTTACTCATCTATATTATTCCTATACCTCACTGACTGTGGTTTAGTAAAGTGTTTAGTAAAGTGCTTCAATAAATGTTAGCTATTATTATCACTGCTACTGTTGTTTTAATGCTCCCTATAGAAGATTCTGCAATCCAATAAGTTGGGAAAACACTGCTAGAGACTCACAATGTTTGTTAGTGTTATTTGACATCCTAAGGAAAAAAGCCTACTTAACCCAACAGTTCTCAGATTTGTTCAACTCTAGCATCCTTTACTCAAGTAACATTACTGTGGAATTAAAGAGCTAAAGAATACTCAGGTAAAATGAACACTAGAAATTTCAATAATGCCTCATATTTAAACATACATTGCACCAGATAGCCTGTTTCTACACATTTATCAGGCTTGCAAATTCTCTAGTCTATTCCAGATGCATCACAAATTTCCATGGCTTTAAAAAAAATTTTATGTTTTTATTTATTATTGAGACAGAGAGAAACAGAGCATGAGTGGGGGAGGGGCAGAGAGAGAGGGAGACACAGAATCTGAAGCAGGCTCCAGGCTCTGAGCTATAAGCACAGAGCCCGATGCGAGGCTCGAACCCACGAACCGTGAGATCATGACCTGAGCCGAAGTCGGCCGCTTAACCGACTGAGCCACACAGACACCCCATCCATAGCTTTAAAAAAATTAGAAGACTGGGGCACCTGGCTGGCTCAGTCCATAGAGCATGTGACTCTTGATCTCAGGGTTGTGAGTTTGAGCCCTATGTTGGGTGTAGAGATTACTTAAAACCTTAAAAAAAAATTAGAAGACTTAAAACCTTCATTACCTCTTGTTCAGAAGGATTGGATGATGATACACAAAAATCAAAGCCCATTATTTTCCAGGCTCCACTTTTATTCAAAATTATATTTTCAGGTGTAATATTTCCATGCACCATTTTCACACTGCTATGCAAAAATGACAATCCTTCAGAAACCTGTAAATGGGTGGGGGGGGGACACTTTTACATTAATAAAACTTCTTTCAATTACAATAATAAAATGTCTCTTAAAAATCGTAATTGCTGCTTCTCCCAATAAAAGACTCTTTTACATGCAGGTAAAAATTTCATCATAAATGCCAAAGAAGAGATATTTTCAGTTGCCACAATGATCTAAGCATTAGTGGGAAAAACCCATTTATAAAACCAGAATACACTCTTCATTAAAGTTCCTTCTTATATCCATATAAGCAAAAGAAAAGAATTTAAAAGCACTTTGCTATCCAAATATATTAAGTGCTTATGTTTGAAAAATGAAGGAATCTTTGGTTCCCAAGATACAGATAGTAAATATCAAGGGACACCTTTGTCAATTTTATTCTAATTCTTAATATTTTTATATACTTACACCTCATATTGAAGTTCAGTTTTTCCCAATAGTACTGTGCTCAGTTTTCAAATATTAATTGATGTTCACTCATTCTCAGACTGGATTAGTATGTGGTAATTTTTATATTTGTACCTGAGACTACCATGGAATCTGTTAACCAAAAATGAAGACTGTATTTCTGTTTCCAGGAGTAGATTTTGGTAAACTAAAGCTCCCTGACTTCTGGGACTCCGTTGCCCCAGGTTTTCCCCCAACTTCACTGGTCACTGCTTTTCAGTCTATTTATACTGTTGGTTCCTCCTTAGTACCCCCACCTCCTGGACTCAATGTCTGGACATCTTGAGTTTCCATGTACTCTTTTTCAGTGTCCTCACACCTTTCAATACCATCTATATGTTGACTGCTCCCAAATTCTCTCTAGAGAATCAAGTCCAGACTTGATTATCTGACTGCCTTCTTGATTTCTCTCCCCTGAATGTTTTACAAGCATCTCAATCTTAGAAGAATCTGAAACTGAGCTTCCCTTACAATGCAGTACTCTCCTCCTGTAGTCTTTTTCCTGTATCAGTTAATGGCCACTTCTTTTTTCCATTTTTCAAAAACCTTTGATTTATCCTGCACTACTCTATTTTTCTTATAGAACAAAGCCATCCACAAATCCCAATACCTTTACTACTAAAGTATATTTAGAATTTGATCCTGTCTTACCACATTCCCTACCCTAGAACATCATCATCTCTGGCCTGTATTATTATAGCAGCCACCTACTTCACCTCTTTGTTTCTGCTCTTACTCTTCTACGTAGTTGAATTCTCAGTAAGTAGCTACCATGCCAAGTCATTTTCCTACTCAAAGGCTTCCAAAGGCCTTTCCTTTCTCTCAGAGTAAAATTCAAAGTATTTCTCTGGCTTTCAGGGCCTAACAGGACTTAACTGCTCATTAACCCCTTGACCTTGTCTTCTACCACTCATCTTATTTATTCCTCTCCACCACTCCAGGTATTGCACTATTCCTTGAACATGTCATGCATGATTCTGTCTCAGGGACTTTGCACTTGCTGTTCTTTTCTGCCCAGACCATTCTTTCCCTACGTACCTATATGGTTCACTTCTTTGCTTTTTTCAGGTCTTTACTCAAATGTCACCTTTTCAGTTATAGATTTCCTGACTACCTCCATCCAAAAGTGCAACTTTTCCCTCCACATCCAAACCATCCTGTCTTCCCTCTTCACCTTTTTTCTCCACGTGCACTTTTCATAATCTAATGTACTATATATTTACTTGTTTTATTGTCTCTCTTCCCCCATGAGAATGTAAGTTCTGAAAAACAGGAATTTGTGTCTGTTTTTTTTCACTACCATACTTTCAGCATCCAGAACTGTACCATATAGCTATCCAATAAATACTGCATAATGATTTAATATGAAAATGAATTCTCTAAAAAAAACCTTGTAATTTCAACATGAAGACAAGTCAACAGTAAAGAATGTAAAGAATACTATGTTAGAAGATCTCTGAATTCCTGTCCCCACTTCATTACTTACTAGCCTTGCAACTTTGAGCAAGTCACTGAACCTATGTAGGTCCCAGATGGTAAATTACTTAAAATAATGGTCTATTAACCTAATAAATGTGGGAAATCATAAACTTCATACCATTCCCAATTCCCATCCCCATAGTCAGTCAACAGGACCTATTCTAACTGCATAACTTGACTTTATACCTCTAGTACTGCCTATGATTTTTGACCAAGACTTTTTAACTATCATTAACTATTTTTACCTACAAGCACTATGCTAAGTACTTATAAATGTACACATTTGATTCTGAAAATAACCCTATAGGGTAAGAATTATTTCCCATACATTTTCCCTACCCACCAAGTTCCACTCTTCTAGCATGACAGTTCTAAAATGCTTATCAGACTAGGTAATTTACTCTGCTTAAAATCCTCCAGTGTTTCCCATCACCAAAAAGGTCTTTTTCCATCTTTTCAGTTTCATTTTTCATCACTCCCTGAGATGCAATGTGCTACCTCTAACTGCCTGAATATTTACCCTGAGTGACTAGTACGATAAGCAATTAGGGACTTAATATTTCTCAGATGAATGTTCTCCAGTTCTAACACATTTGAACCCATGAAATTCATTTAAGATTTACATTTTAAAAAATGCTTACTCCTCAAATATAATTTATAAAATATACAAAGTTTATCAAGTCTAGAAAAGTTTTCCTAACTTTATTTTTTTTAATTTATAGTTTATTGTCAAGTTGGTTTCCATATAACACCCAGTGCTAAGTTTTCCTAACTTTATAAGGAAAAAGAAACCCTATGCATGCTTATTGTATATTTCAGGCACTAATTTGATAGATACTTTTATATAATTATCTCAGTTAATCTCTGGAACCATTTTATGGTTGGGGGGAAAAAAGTTCAGATGCTTATTACAAGACTACAGTAATCAAAACAGTGTGGTATTGGCGTAAAGACAGATATATAGACCAATGGAACAGAATAGCATATATAGTCAAATGATTTTTGACAAAGGTACAAAGATCATTCGATGGGAAAAGGATGGAAGTTTCAACAAAGGGTGCTGGGAAAATTGGATATCCATAATCAAAACAATGAGGTTGGACCCTTACCTTAAACCATATGTAAAAATCAACTCAAAATAAATCAAAGCCCTAAACATAAGACCAAAACTATAAAATTCTTAGAATAAAACAGAGGGAAAGCTTGATGACACTGGATTTGGCAATGACTTCTTAAATATGACATCAAATGCAGAGGCAACAAAAGAAAAAATAAATTGGATATATCAAAATAAAAAACTTCCATGCATCAACAGACAAAATCAAAAGAGTGAAAAGGCAATCCACAGAATGGGAGAAAATATTTGCAAATCATATACCTGAACAGAGGTTAATATCTGGAATATACAATGAACACCTATAACTCAACAACAAAACAAACAACCTAATTCAAAAATGGGCAAGGGACTTGAACAGACATTTCTCCAAAGACGATATACAAATGGATAATAAGCACATGAAAAGATGCTTAAATTCACTAACCACTAAGAAAATGCAAGTCAAAACCACAATATACCATCTCATTCCTATTAGGATGACTACTATCAAAAACTAGAAAACAACAAATGTTGGTGAGGACATGGGAGAAATTGGAATCCTTGTGCACTACTGGTAGAAATATAAAGTGGTATAGCCACTATGGAAAACATTATGCCAGTTCCTCAAAAAATTAAAACAGAATTACCATATGATGCAGCAATTCCACCTCTGGCTATATCCCCAAAACAACTTTGAAAGCAAAATCTTGAAGAGAAACTTCTACTCCCACGTTCACAGCAGTATTACTCACAATAGCCAGGATATGGAAGCAACCCAAGTGTCCATGGACAAACGAATGAATAAACACAATTTCATAAATACATACAATGGATTATTTAACCTGACAAAGGACACACACTATGACATGGATAAACCTCGAGAACATTATACTAAGTGAAATGAACCAGTCAAAAAAGGAAAAATAATGTATGATTCCACTTACATGAGGCACCTAAAGTGGTCAAATTCATAGAAAATAAAAGTAGACTGGTTGCCAGGGGTCAGGGGGTGGTAGGGGTGGGGATGGGGAGTTACAGTTTAATGGATACAGCTTCAGTTTTCCAAGGTGAAAGTTCTGGAGATGGATGATGGTATGTTTGCACAACAATGTGAAAGTACTAAATGCCACTGAACTGTATACTTAAAAATGGTAGGATAGTAAATTTTATGTTATGTGCATTTTACCACAATTAAAAAATATATACTATTAAGAAAATAAGATAAGCCAGACACTAGACACTAGAAGAAAATATTTGTAACTCATGTACCTGACAAGACTTGTGTCCACAATATATAAAGAAATTTCAAAGCTCAAAAATAAAAAACAACCCATTCAAAAAATGGGCAAAAGAGCTGAACAGACTATTCATCCAAAAAATGCAAATTAAAGTTCCAACAAAATACCACTCCATACTGATTAGAATAGCTAACATTATAAAGACAAATCATACTTCTGGCAGATATGTGGAAAAAAATGGAACTCTCATACATTGCAATAGGAATGTAAAATTTTTAAAAAATTTTTAAAAAGGAATGTAAAATGGTATTACTACTTTAGAAAAGTTTGAAGTTTCCAAAGAACCAAAATATATACATACCATTTGATCTAGCCATTCCATTGCCAGGTACTTAACCAAGAGAAATTAAAGCATATGTCCATACAAAAATTTGCATATGAGTATTCACAGCAACTGTATTTAATTCCAAAACCAGAAACAAACCAAATGACCATCAACAGATGAATGGATAAACCAACTACAGTGTATCCATACAATGGACTACTACTAAGCAATAAAAAAAGTATTGATACGCACAAATACATGGATGAATCTCAGAAAAATTAAGTGAAAGAAGCCAGGCAGAAAAAAAGAGTACATCTTAAATGATTCCAATTTTAAAACTAGAAAATACAAACCGATTCATAGCGACAAAAAGCAGGTCAGTGGTTTCCTGGGACAAGAGATAGAAAGACAGCAAGAAGTAGGAGGGAAGGATTACAGTAGGTATAAAAAAACTTCGGCGGCGGGCGGGGGGGGAGGTCAATATGTGCATTATTTTGATTGCAGTGATGGTTTCACAGGTATAGATGTCAAATTTATAAAACCATATAGTATTTTGAATATGTGAAGTTTATTGTATGCCAATTAATCCCTTAATAAAGCTGTTAAAAAATAATAAATAAAGTGACCTCTGTCCCCAAGGAACTAGATATCTACTGCATAAATTTACTCTATAGAGTTGAAGATATTTTATTTTGGTAAACGGGGAAAGGAAAATCAGAAAAAGTGGACATATAAGAAAAGGCTAACAACATTTCTTGATGCCTATTAAATAATTTCCTTAAAGATGCAATTTTTAATTTTTATTAAATACTTATATACTTCAATTTAATAGTTTATGAAATGCATTCATGAAGTTTAGAACTCAAAAAAATCAAAATGGAACCATCCCAACCACCAGTAAGTGCCCTTCTACAAAGGTTACCTATGATATGTTTCATAAATATAAAATATAATTTAAACCTAACAATAAACTGTAGAAAAATTACAAAATACAGAAATAGTTTTTAAATTACTGAAAGGATCCAAAGGTTTACCTAAAGCAGTGTATCTCGCTAATAAGTTTGAAATAGTCAAAAAACAATTCTGAAGGAAAAAACTCTTTTCACATGATGAACAAAAATACATACCTGGAGCAATCCATATTTGGTTTCTACATCATAAAGGTTATAATCCTTAATGTCTGGAGATACAGGGGAAGGTAGATTTTCCCAGTTACCTAAAACATTGGCTAAACTGGCAAAAACTGGTTCTGTACAAAATGCCAAGCAATCCCTGTTTTAAAAAAGGAAAAGATTTATTTACCACCATTTTTTCCCACATTACCAAAATCAAATATACATAAAATATTAGTGGTCAACAAGAAAGTAGACTTAGGTTTATTTTCAGCATTAATATAATAAATTTAAACCACAATTTTCAGAATATGCTCAGAGGAACCTGCAAATTTCCCACAGGCCTGCCCTGGAGCAAGAGGAGTCAGAAAAGGGCACAGAGCACAGCTCCAAGGCCTCTATAACTACTTCAATCAGAGCAGCTTTGCTTTTGCCTACTTTATATATAGTTTTAAAAGGTGTAACAGTTTTTAAAATTTTAAATTATTGCTCTTTGATATATAGGAATATTTAGAAATTCAGAAAACATTAGATATTAATATTCAATAGGCTTTATGGAGTAATTACAAAGAGCTCAGGCTTTGAAGATAGACAAATACCCAGCTTCAAGTCCCAGCATCCCTATCCCCTGACTACACGACTTGGGACACCTCAGATCTGAGACTCAGTTTGCCCATTTGTAAAATGGTGATAAAAAACCACCTTGAAGGGTTACGTGAAGATCAAAGGAGAAAATGAATGTAAAGCACATAGCACAGTGACTAGCATGTAAACTCAATAAATCTTTACTACTGCTATTATAATTACCAAGTGTTTGAGACTCAAATCCTAACATTTTATGACTTGGGCTTAGGCTGTAGCAATAGACAACTACAAGGTAGAGTGGTAACAAAGCTAAATCAAACTCCTGCACCTGAATTTTAATTGCTTAAAGGCAAGTATGCCCTTTGCTGTTTCATCTTTCTCCTATTCCTGTGTACCTTTTCTTTCACCTTGAACTCATTTTTCAAGTAAAACCATATGCAGAAGCTCAATATATATGAGAAATTAAGACAAAGCTGCTTAGGGTGAGGGAGAGAGTTACACCTGCTCACTCATCAACAAAGATGCTATCTTGTTCTTTATTCCCTCACCAAGCTCATTAACACAGTGGACACCAGGCTTTCATTTGCTGAACTGTACTGGAGGAAAACTGATCAAATACTCTAAAGTCTTCTACAGTTTTCTACAATTCCCAGGACTCATGTATTTGAGCTACTTTTTTTTTTTTCCTGTCTTGACCCCCAACATCATCCTTGGTCACATCAACATCCATATGATTATTCCTCCAGTTGGAAGGCCCCTTACCTTTTTCATGAATATTCACTTCTATTGTCATTTTTACAAACGGTCACATGTGAGAAGGGCTATACCCTCTTCTCAAGAAGCACTTCCCCAACCACAGCTACTTACTAGACATTATCTCCTACCCCTCGACTACTTCCACCAAATCTAGCTCACTGGCATCTTTATTCACCAAATTCAAAGATTGAGTCCTGACTATACACACTTGATTCCTTTCTTTCTCTCTCCCAACTATCTCAACAATAAACTATCACCCTTATTATCTGAAATAATCATTACAAGTTTCTTTTACTCCCTTCCTTATGTCATAGGCAAAGGAAAAAAATAGAAAACCCCAGTCTTTTTAAAGTCAGTGCAAAGTCACATAATGTACTTTAACCTTGCTCTTTTTATTTTTCAGCATTCAAGGACATTCCTTCCATGTCCCCCTTTCCCCATTACGCACCTATTATCCAATTTTTTTAAATTTTTTTCTAATGTTTTATTTATTTTTGAGAGAGAGAGAGAGAGAGAGAGCAAGCGAGCATGAACAGGGGAGGGTCAGAGAGAGGGAGAGACACAGAATCCGAAGCAGGTTCCAGGCTCCGAGCTAGCTGTCAGCACAGAGCCCAATGCGGGACTCGAACCCACAAACTGCGAAATCATGACCTGAGCCGAAGCCGGACGCTCAACAGACTGAGCCACCCAGGCGCCCCACCTATTATCCACGTTCTACTTTAAAAAGCATAAAGTTCATCTAACATGAATGACCTCATTTCCCTAAACTTCACCTCAGTATATTAGTGATTAAACTATCATCCTAAAATTTCCTGTGAGTTCCTCTTATGGGACTTTATTCACATGTCTTTTCTACTGGGTTCCTTTGTACCTATTTTCTAGCTTCCAAACTGCCTTCCTGCTACTGAAATTATTGAATATCAATAATAAACTCTCACTACTCAAATGTAATGAATTTTTCTCAGTCCTTATTTTGCCTTTACTCAGTGGTCCTCAGTGTTACTGGGTCCCTTCTCCCTCCTTCAGCTCCCATGACATGCTGCCTGTTTTTCTCCTGCTATGTAACAATGATCGTCCGTTTCTTTTCCTCACTCTTTTTTCTCCTCTACATTTTAAGTTCTATCCTCAGAACTCTGCTCTTTCTACTCATGCTCTTGAAAAATTCTTTTATTCATAGTTTTAATTACTGCCTCTGTTACCCTTAATACACATCACGAACTCTGGGCTTTCACCTGGATTACTTTACTATGTAGCACATTTCTTTTGGATAATTCCAGTGTTATTTCTACATTATTAATTCATTAAAAACTGGAAGTTATTTTTTCCTACCCTAAAGTTGTCCTATTTCTATCAATTTTATAGTTTTACAACCTAACGATGAAGATGCCTTAAAGTAACCTTTGAATTATCTCTCTTAATGACTGCCAGTAAATCCCTTTTATAATATTTAAGTCACAACAAAAGAAGCTACAGAGACAGCTCCTTCCCCTAAGAGACTTAAAACGTAAGTTTTAAGGAATTATGGTATCATAAGTATGTGGCTTATATAATGTCTTTGATCCTCAGTTCTTCCATATAATTATGAGAGCCAGATAAGTTAAACAAATGTAAAGCAACTAGAACAGTTTTCACAGTAAATATTAGGTTTTTTTCTTTTAGGTTGGAAGAAAGTATCTTGTGCTCTTGGGGGACAAAGATCAGTGACAGTGGATTACTGAAGATACCAAAGTAAGAGTTACACAGAAATCCAATATATATAAAGAGATAAAAGCAAAAGTGTCCTGGCTGAGACTGGAAGCCTGGAACTCTGCCAGCTCTGTTCTTCTACCTGCCTGTTCTTCCCCTATCTTTAAAATTCTAGTGTCCACAGAACACAACTGGCAAACCATTCAGTGAATATCTTTTGAATTAAGAGAGAGGAATACAGTCTGCTAGGCAGGAAGGAAGAAAGAAGGAAATTAGGCATTATGAAGAAAGTGGAAAAAGTTTATATAGCTAGGGTATCTAATGGACTATTAAAAGCACCATAGGCTTGAGGATCCGGTTAAGACTACACAACATTAATTTCATATTCTTGTCATTTTCAGCAACAGTTCCCAAGCTATCCTTGAAAAAAATAAATGGAAGAGTAACTGAGGCCTATGGACTGATATGCTGAGCATATCAGAAAGTTAAATGTCTAGAAGAGTACCTGAAACATACATAAAAATAGCCTGCAAATATGGAATTAACGCAAAGAACACAAAAAATTCGAGCAAATTAACAAGGAGAGCTACTTTCAGGCAGGGACTGTATGCTATACTTCTGCATCTTCCACTTTGACTACTGCAGTGCTGAGCACAGAGTAAGGGAATATAGACTGATGGCAAATGTGAAGAATATTCTAAAGAGGCAAAGACATAGAATAAATATACAAATAAATTTCAGGTAAATAATAAATCCACAAGAACTCAACACTCAGTTTATAAGAATTTGTCACTGACAGCATGCTGTACAGACAGAATTTAAAAATAAAATTATTTTTAAGTATTTGTTCAAAACAAGTCTTTTATGGAAGTTTTTATAAAAATTTACCTGGACTCTTCTAAAGGATGCTGGACAGTAAGAAGTCGAGGGTGTCGTAGTCGAGTTAACTGTTGGACTCCTCGTTTTAGAGAATCGATGATTTGATCCTTTTCAAATTTTTGATATTTGTCAATCAGCTTTTTATCAAAGACAAAAACAGCCACTTCCTAATAAAAGAATTGTGTATCTAATTTTAATCAAGAATATATAAAACTTTACCCAAGTGTCACAACAGTCTACAAATAGAAATAACTAAAATCTAATGTCATAGAAATTATAGCACCGCTGTAACACTTTTGTGATATCAAAAAGTTGGTTTCTTCATGATTAGTAAATTTAAACATTTTTAAAAGTATTAGACCCAGAGCCCTCATCTAAGGAGAACATAGGAAAATCTCCATCTTTGAACTCTGGTACACGAAAGGTGTGTGTAATGTGCTATACCCCATGTAGTAATCTCTTATTTAACCAGAATTCAAATAAAAGCTAAAATTTTTAAAAATTCAAAATGCTACTCATAATGAGAACCCTGCAGTATACTATAAAATCTTAAATCACTTTTTGAAAGAAAGAGTATATATTTCAGAAAATGTTTGTTTACACAAAAACCCATTTTGTAAGCACCTTTTACATATGAATAACCTATACTCACTCTCTCCTTCCACCCTATCCCCATCTTATTATGGGTAGTAGCTGGGAATGAATGGTACCATTACAAGAAGCTGCTCACCCATTGCGTCTCTTTGAGATCATTTATAGCTTATTATTTACAATACTAAAAGCACACATTGTCCTTAACTATCTTCTTCCTTTCATTTTCTCTTACCAAAAGAAAAATAGTTGCCATCCAGTTACCCAGTCTTAACAAATCAATAAAAAAAAAATAGCTGTATTGATAGTTGATGTACTACCATTGTGTAATGCATCAGTGATGCTACATCTCCATCCTAAATGGAAAGAAAAATGATAAAGCTGGAAGCAAAATTAGCAAAGAATAAACACTAGCCTTCCAAAAGTCTTTGAAAGATTTTGAATAACTTTCAAAATTTCTATAGAAATCTCTTTCAAATGCCTCTAATTAAACCTACTACTGCTCAACTATCAATATCAAGGACAGTATCTTCCCATTTTATTGTTCTCTTCTCATTATTTCTGCTACATTAGGATTACTGTTTTTCACAAGTTAGCCTGGCAACCCAATTACCTAACAGAAATTCATTGCAGAATCCCAAACCAATAAATTTCTCAAACACAACCTGTTTTAGGTTGGAGGCTCCTTAAATGTATATAAACAAGTTAAGGATTCTAGAGGATTAAGTCTCTGAAAAGTGATAACATAAAGGGACTGTTTAGTAACTCAACTTGAACATCCCATTCCCAAAGCATTTATGTACTTTTAAGGAATTATTTCATTCATCGCAACAATCCTACAAGTTATTATCCTAACTTCACAGATGAGGACACTGTGGAGAAGATAAATGTACTATCTAAAGATCTCACAATTGGTAACATCAAGATTTGAATCCAGTCATTTTAACTCTAAAGACCACATTCTGTCTCCCCAGAAATAATACAGATCCAATAAATGCAGAGCACCCGTTAAACATAACATACGCCTTCAGGAAAACAGTCATTTAAGAGATTTAAATAGCACTCATATATAAATACATAAGCTTAGCTCTTTTGATCATTGTAAGATACAGGACTATCAAGAGCTAAGAGTGTTATGTAATATTAATTTGAACTAAAAATAAATGACCTAGAAGTTCAAGTTCCTATCTCACTATGCATGAGCACAATTTTATTTTAGTAAGTGTTCTGCTATAACACATTTTATAAATGCATCTAATTTAATGTGTTTATTTTTTCGATGTTTTAGGTCGTTAAAAAAAAGATCACATGAAATGGCTCTTTGAGCACTTGCAATTTCACCACACTTAAGGAAAAATACTACACTTCAAAAGAAAAAGAACCATCACAAAATTCCCTCTCTCAGACATTCATTTATTATTTTAGGTCACAGATAAAAGATTTCTACATAGATCAGAATAGATTATCAACTATATTAAAAAGATTTTCTCTTTGTTCCAATCAATTAAAATTAACCAATTTCAACAAAGTTGTGACTAACACTTAGACCTCATACTGACTTCCTAAAACTCTTTGCCTGCACATCAAAAGTTTTCTTCGCAACAGACTATCATCTAGCTTTCATGTTTTCCTTCTACTACTTCACTGCCCACCCTGTTAAGACATATCATTTGTGTTAAAGTCCTGTCACCTTATAAGTATTACAAGCTTCTTAAAGAAGCGTCTTAAAGAAACCATGCCAATAAAAAAAAAGAAGAAAAGAAAGAAACCATGCCTTAAGCGTCTCTGTATCCACCACAGGATTCGTACCTAGAAGACACTCAAGATGTTTATTACCTAGTGGCAGCAATAAGGATAAGCAGTTACTGAAAGCTTTCCATAGTTGTCCTAAGTTAAAACCTTTTTTGACTCTTCATTATGAAAATTTTCAAATATACAGAAAAGATGAGAAAAGATGAAGGTATCTTCCACTTAAGAGTCAACTATTAACTCTAATTTAATTTTGAGGCTCTCTTTTATACAAAAATTACTAAAACAAAATATAAGAATACGCTGGCACTCTATTTACTTCATATTCTTTAAAATAGATTGGCAAAGAGGTTACCTACTAAAAAGTATTCTTTTCTCAATAACCTATCTTTAAACAAAAAATGACCATAAAATAATCTACACTAAAAACTATTTGTCAAAATGTAGACTACCTATTGATACAAACCTAATTTATAATTTTTTAAAGCTACTTTGCTAATTACAAAGTTGAACTCTTGCTGGAAACAAGGTAGTTTAAGTAAGAAAATCTAGTAGATATATAGTAATATGTCTAGGATTTCCTAATAGTAATCATGACCTCCAGTAACCTATCCCTCAAAGCCACCAGGGATGGTTTCTGAGACATAGATACTCCTTGTGCTCTCTATTTTATAGATCTTTTGTGACTGGTAAATGGTGACAACCATCATACGCTTTATTTTTCATGTGATTTGGGGACAATGTTCCTTTCTCAAAATGATGAAATCTAAATTTTTATTTAGGTTAAGTTAAAAACAACTTGATATTTGAGAAGACTGAGAGATAACAAGATATACACCTTAAATTATTAAAGATAATCAATGGTCATTATTGACCTAAGCAGCTTGACTAACACTTCCAGCTTTCCACATGGTTTCTTTTATTGAAAACTTTTATTTATTGTAATTTAACTTTTTATAATAATTTAATTATGCCTTTACCTACACAATATCAGCAAGCCTCATCCATGAATACTGGCATTTGTATTAATATAATGTAGATTTTGCAGTAAGGAAGGGATTATGTCCAAGTCTACATTTGGTAGAATGGCTAAAATAATGAATATTAGTTAAACATTTATTATATATTTTTAAAATCAGTCTATCTTCATTATCTTCATAGGAAGAGTCATTTAACTAGGGGTGTTTTAAAGCTTCCACAGCAGTCAGAGCAAAAGAAACAGGGCAGCATATGTGACTTTTAAGGCAAAAATAAGACTAAAGCTGCCTTATTTAAGGGAAAAAAAGGCCTATTCTAAAAGTGGATAAAAAATAATCATAGATATGAGACCAGAAGACTACTAATAAATGTTAAGTTAAATTCATTTTTATGGGTAGTCACCTGGCAAAAGAATCTTGTATCAAGATAAATAGAAATACCTAATAGTAATAAATGAATGTTTAAATAGTAAACACACCCACATATACACTCTTTTTTAAAAACATCTTTCCCAGGGGGTGCCTGGGTGGCTCAGCTGGTTGTAGGTCATGACCTCACGGTTCCGCATCAGGCCTGCCCAGCGTGAGGTCTCCTTGGGATGCTCTTTCTCTCCCTCTTTACCTCTCCCCAGCTCACGCTTTCTCTCTCTCTCAAAATAAATAAATAAACTTAAAAAATATTTTTTAAATATTTCTTTAAAAAAATTTTCTCCCAAAATAAATGCCCTAAGTTGATATAATAGCATTGAAAGAAATTTCAAAATGTAGAGTTATTCTTCTAATCAAAAGGAAGTAAAAGTTAGGTATACAGGTGGGACAGAAACTATATTTATATAGTTCTTTTATTATAAATTATTTAAATATAATAGCAGCCTTGATAGTTATAATATTCCTAACAGAGAAGATGATGCTACTTCCATTTTTAAAGGATATATATATATATATATATATACACACACACATATATATACACACACACACACACACACACACACACACATATGAAGCAACCATAGATAATTTGGCCAAAAATTTCCCTTTAATGGCTTGTTTAAATAAAGTAGAATTTAAAAATCAGAAAAGTTAATGAAATTCAATTAAGGGCATTTATCTCAGAAATCTCTCTAAAATAAGTACTCTTTAAAAGGAAATAAGAATATGTTTGAAAAGAAAAACCTATATTTAGATACCATTTTAATCCTAAACATGCTACTCTGCAGAAATACAAAGTCAGTTACATAGCTATAACAGAAACGCAGCAGAACAAACTCAATGCCCAGTAATTAATTACCTATCAGAATTATAAAAGTTTCAGAGATAGAGGAGTAAGGAATACTTCACTGAATTTTCAGAAATTAAATAGACCCTGAGATCTTGCCATTTGAGACAACATGGATGGACCTAGAGGATATTATGCTAAGTGAAATAAGTCAGACCAGAAAATCATACCATATGATTTCACTTATATGTGTGATCTAAAAAAAACAAATGAATAAACAAAAAGCAGTAACAGACCCATAAATACAGAGAACAAACTAAAGGTTGCTAGATGAGAAGATGGGCAAAATGGGTGAAGGAGAGTGGGAGCTACAGGGTTCCAGTTATGGAATGAATAAATCACAGGGATAAAAGGCACAGCATAGGGGATATAGGCAATAGTATAACAGTATTGTGTGGTGACAAATGGTAGTAACACTTATGGTGAGCACAGCGTAACTTACAGATTTGACAAACCACTAAGTAGTACACCTGAAAATCACCTAACATTGTGTACCAACTATACTTTGCTAAAAAATAAAAAAATAAATAAGATAAAAGTAGATCCTCTGCTCAGAATGCCTAAAATATAAAAGACTATAAAAAGGTTTGGCAGGAATGTGGAGAAACTGTAACTGCTGATGGATACAACTGCTCTGTAAAAACTGGTGCTGAACAAATTCGAACACTATTACCTAGACAATTCCATGTCTAGACAATGTGTCATGTATACCAATGGCATATACAAGAATGTTCATAGCAGTTCCCCATATATGAATGGAAAACTGCTATTTTCAGCAACATAGATATATCCCATGAACATACATTTAAGGAAAGGGAGCCAAACACAGGAGCACATACCATAATTCCATTTAAATAAAGTTCAAAAACAGGAAAAATTACTCTCAATTGTCAAAGGACCAGATAGCAGTTATCCCTAGAGAGAAGGTACGGAGAGGTAACGACTATGAAAGGATATGAATATTAGCAATGTTTCCTTGATCCGGATATCTGGTCATACAGGTGTGCTCACTATGAACATTCATCAAGCTGTACACTCATGATTTGTACACTGTTTTGCATAAGTTCTTAAAAATATATTTATATTTAAAAAATAAAATAGGCACAATTTTTATTCCATAAATGTCACCCTGAAATGTCTTCTAACGTCTCTATTGAGATTCTAGAAAGAATAAGGGTTAGAAACTAAGAGCTACTTCTAAATGAACACTCAAAAAGGAAACTAAATCGTATTTAAGCCTAAATAGTAGCTTCAAATGCTAAGAAGCTATAATTAATCATCCATTTTAACATGTTTACAAGTTGTGGTTGGTTAAGCTTACCCAAATAAGAGCTTTTAAATATCTAAATTTTGCATACAAAGTTATTTTGTATACAAAACTGACCTAAACACCTTATTTAATTGCAACAAAAAAAATCAACTTTACACTTTGCTTGAGACTCTTAGGAACTGTTAATTGCACTTCATGAATTACTATGAGATGCTTCTTCAATGAATGTCTTTCAAAAATAATAAACTAGCAACAATTGGTTTTGGAAGCATAAAGCCAGAATAACAATACAGTCCAGTCAGGTACAATGACGACACTAGCAGGTGCAGAAGTAAATTTTCATTTACCAATTCTTTTTATTTTGCTACATTCCAGGTTTCATAAATATGTACTTTTTTTTTTATCTGTTCTATAGGTGCTTTTATTACTACTTCACTCCTCTCAGAAACCTTCATTTAGGTTATAAAGTCAAAAGTTGTACATGATCTGAAATTATAATTCATCATGTACTGTTGTGAACTTGAAATAACTCTAGCAAAAAGTACACAGAATCTCCTAACCCTAGTCCCTAACCTGATGTTTACCTCAAAGTCAAATTTAAGATTACATAATCTCCTATAAAACACAAATGCAATCAAGTACACTATGCTAGATCAAGAAAGACTGAGAGGGTTAAAAAAAAAAAAAAAAAAAAGCCCTCAGTCTCAGTGTCCCTTTACACAGGGGAAAAAAAGACCAAGAATATCCTTTTCCATTATTTTTCTCCTGGCTTCTCTAAGAACAATGTGGTCATACAGAACTTTCTGTGATGATAGAAAGTTCTATATCTGCATTGTCCAGTATGGTAGTACTAGCCACATATAGCTAAGGAACATTCAAAATGTGACTAGTGCAACTAAGGAACTAAATTTAGTTTTTATGAATCGAAATAGGCATATGTAGCTTGTGGTTACCATACTGGATAGCACAGCTCTAGATTATCTATCTTCTATGATTCCCTTTTAACAAAACATGAGATAACTAAAAAAGAATTGAAACTTCAAATAAGGGAGAAATTAAAATGAGGCTTCAACTCCAAGGTGGTTAAAGACTTAGCTATTCCTTAAGGAACTAGCCAGTAGTCCAGATAGGACACTCAGTTCAAACACCTTAGGTCTGAAAGAGAAAGAAGATTCAAAACTACATCCACAGAAAGCACGGATATATTCCAAAACTATCTTTTTCCACAAAGCAATCAATTGGGGGGGGGGGGGGTGGAATACAGTAATTTTCTAAGAGAACCCAATTCTGGCAGTGAGCAGTGAGAATGGCTGTATTAATGTGCAATATCGAATCAATTACCTATTATTTGGGCCTGGTTCTCATGTTCTATGAACAACAGAAACTTCAACATTATCAGAGAATTTCAGCATATGAACTACTGATATAAATACAAACATCTAGAAACTCTTTTGGTTAAGCACCAAAACACTATTATGTTACATCCTTGATGAATAATGCAAAATTTAGTATATTTGGTGTTCTTTGATTTGCCAAAAGCTAGTGTTGGAGGTTGGGCATTTACATAACTTAATGGCCTCATTAATAGCTTTTTAAGCATTCAATACTCAAGAAACCACTTGTTTTTTAGTGAGCTCGGTGAACTGAGAGAGAAAACAATATTTAAAAATGACAAATGAATCAGCATTTAAGATACAGATCAGCTCTGGACTTAAAGACTTCCAACGAAATGGCAATAAAAACAAGATTTACTTGTCAGATACATACCACATACCACAAGACCAAAGTTCCTACTTCATAAAAGAATAACCAAAGCCAATTCAGTCTTTAATATACTTGTTTGGTAAATAAGCTGATTTTGGGAAAGTCACAAATAATGTATATCCACAACTGTATGACTAGACAGTTACTGGAAAATATGTGTAATAAATCCCAAACATCTTACAATCCATACGTTTCACTTGTAGAGAAATAAAAGTACTTTTAGAAACAGTAATTTTTATTTTTAAAGAACATATTTCTACAGAGGTTTTAAACCTGGAGGTTTTTCAATCCTTTAACAATTCCAACAGAAAACTGCTAGTAAAATTTAACACTAACAATCCTCCACATTTCTGAGAACCATCTGTTGCTCTCTTAAGTCAAATTAAAAAAATAAAAATAAAAATACAACTCATTCAAATGACTCTGCTAAAAGAACAGTTACTTTTAAAATAACTTTGAAATCAGTATATCTCAAAACATATTACTGACTATCCCACAAATGTACCCCCTTCTGATAATAAAAACTATCAAATTAAACACAAAAAAGTGTTATAGGAGTCTGTTTTCCAGAAGGCTATATATAAAATAAAAGGGGAATAAGAATTCACTAAATAAGGATGCATTTAATGCTGGAAAAATTTAACTGAGTATTTTGCCAATAGCTTACTGACAAATTTGAAAAGGAACACAATTTTTATTCTAAAACAAATACTTTGCTAAAAATCTAATATGCTCCTTTACTCAACAGAAACCTTTATTTTATTAAGTAATCAAAATTAAATTACAAGATGAGGTGATATATCAAACAGTATATTTGTAACCAGGAGATTCAGGGCATGTTTAAAAGCATTTATTTTTGTATGACTTCATTAAATGGAAATCAGAAGTAAAGAACCCATTACTTTTGGCATTTCTTAACATAAAAACCTATATGCACATTATGGTTCTTATTAACATGTATGTTTTTGCCAATGGACTCTGAATTAAAACTTACCTGTTTTGTTGACTTTTTTGTGCCATTGAAAATCTTCCAAGCTAGCCCATTGCCACCACTGGCAATGTGTCGACCAACATCAAATTCTCTAGTGACAGGATTTCCCATTACAGCACTAGTGACATCAGCTGTTACTTTTGTAACAGTACTCTTTAACTTATTAAGCATGGACTCCATGGCTGCAATATTGAGTAGTTATAGTTACCTAGAAACACAGGGGGATAGGGGAACATTGATCATTTGTTTTTACTTGTTTCACCACTTAACATTATTTAGTCTGAAAAACCTAATATACCCCAAACAGGGAATGAAACAATTCTACAAAGCTACATGTTGGTTTTGTCTTCAAAGAACTCAATACATTCTAATGCAAATATAAATCTAGGAACCAAACTGTTCCTTTCAACCTCAATTATTACAGGCCAGGAAGAGAAAAGACTTATGCACACTTGACAGTGACATGAATGTTGTTCAGCTACATAACATGAACCCTCAAGACTTTAAGTGGTATTGGAGGGCCTAAATCTTTCTTCACACTAAAAAGAGCCATATAAAATCTGAAAGGAGCTAATTCTATCTATACTAAACAAGAAGTCTGTATTTGATAAAAGTTTCATTCACTAAAAAAATAATTACATTGAGGGGCACCTGGCTGCCTCAGTTACAATAGCTTGTGATTCTTGATGGTGGGGTCGTAAGTTGGAGCCCCAAGATGGGTGTAGAGATTACAAAAAAATAAATTTTATAAAAATAAAAAATAATAATGCTATAAGGTGCCTAGTGGCTTGGTCAAATAAGCATCCGACTCTTGGTTTCAGCTCAGGTCATGATCTCATGGTCATAGTCTTGATCCTATGCTGGGCATGGAGCCTGCTTGGGATTCATCTCTGCCTCTCTCTGCCCCTCTCCCCAGCTCATGCTCATTCGCACTCAATCTCTCTCTCAAAATAAATTAATTAATTAAAAAACAGAGAGAGAAGCATTTGGAGAAATTTTAAAAATAATAAGTAAAATAACTACTGTTGAACTATGAAATCACTCAAGACTATCTTCTAAAAGAAAGCATTGATGGCAAAGGACAGTAAAACAAGCACAAGCAATAATTCAAAAATACTTTTTTGAATATTTATTTTTGAAAGAGACAGGGAAGGAGGGGCAGAGATAGAGAGCAGAGAATCCAAAGCAGGCTCTGCCCCAATGCGGGGCTCTAACTCACAAAAGGTGAAATCATGACCTGAGCCAAAATCAAGAGTAGGATGCTTAACCAAATGAGCCACCCAGGTGCCCCTCATAAAATATTTTTAATATTTTACACACTTCTGGCCATGATGCAGGAACAAAGACTAAATTTATTCTCTTACCTTAAACAACCATAAACTGGACAAAATGTATAAAATAAATGTTTTCAGGCAGCACAAGTATGTAATCCCAATGAGAAAGCAAACTAACAAGGTGAACCCCATGATTGCCCCAGCTTTCTGCCTAGAGGTACACTGCAAACCACAGAGTAGAGAGCAGAATTTCAAGCAGTGGTCTAGGTGAGTTAGAGTTAAGGAGATAAATTGGAGTTCAAGGATGCAGAAGTGGCTAGTTCTGGGATAAAATTTCAAAAAGAAAGGGGAAAATTAGGGAACAAGAGAGAAAGAAACAGAAAGAGAGAAGGGAACTATGCTGAGAAAGAGCTCAAAAATTTGCAGAGAAATTTGATGCTTTGTTGAACACTAAAATGTCCACACATGGTATGAAACTCCACCAGGTCAGGCAAGGACTGACTAGAGAGCTGTAAGCTGAATAGTTTCAGAGTCCACACAGGGCTGCAAATCATTTAATTTCTCACCAGCTAGAGTAGAGTCCTCAATGATCAACTAAAGGCAGTTTCAGTAGAAACCCCAAAAGAACCATGCCTTAGTAGGATAAACTATTCTTAGAGTAAAATCTACTCTAAACCTTCTCTAATAAACTAAAAGCAAGCCTCAAATGATCAAACTAATCATAAATTACTTAACTACCTACCAAAATGAAACCCAATACTCATGAAAGAAAGACAAAAAAATTTCAGAAACCTAACAATGTAGCATTCACAATGCTCACCATGCAGTCAATAATTATTAGCCTTGCCAAGAAGAAAATATCCTCATAATCAAGACCAAATCAGTCAAAAAATCCTCCAAAATGGCAGGTAATAGACATTAAAAACATTAAAAAGCTTTCATAGGGGAACCTGGGTGGGACAGTTGGTTAAGAATCCGACTCTTGGTTCAGGCTCAGGGCATGATCTCACAGTTAGTGAGTTGGAGCCCCTTATTGGGCTCTGTGTTGGCAGCACAGAATCGGCTTGGGATCTTCTCTCTCCTTCTCTATCTGCCCCTCCCCTGTTCACTCCCTCTCAAAATAAATAAACTTTAAAAAAAAAAGCTATCATATATCTAAGTATTTCAAGGAAAGCATGAACATAATGAAATAAAATGGAGTATTTTTTTAAAAACCCAAATGAAAATTCTAGAGATAAAAAGTAAAATACCTCAAATAAAAAATTTAGAGGATATGATTAACAGATTAGAGAAAGTAGGAAAAAAATTAGTAAAACCTGAAGGTAGAGTAAACGCCTAGGGGGGGAAAAATGAACAAAGTCTCAGTGACCTGTGGGACAATATCACAGTCTAACATATATAATTGAATCCCAAAAGTGAGAAGGAAAAGGGACAAATAATATTTGAAACCGTAATGGCCAAAATGTTTCTGAATTTGATGAAAACTATACAAGGTTCAAGAAATTCAATAAACCACAAGCAGGATAACAGAAAGAAAAGCATGTTTAGACATGTCATATCAAGTAGCTGAAAGTCGGTAAGAGAAAATCTTAAAAGCAGCTAGAGGGAACAGGAAAATTATACAGAGAGGAAAAAAGATAAGAATTCTCCCCAGACTTCTAATCAGAAAGTTATACAAGCCAGGGAACAACTGAATGGAGGTCTCTAAAGTGCTAAAAAAAAGAATGAACGAACGAATGAACGAACGAAAGAAAGAAAGAAAGAAAAGAAAAGAAAAGAAAAGAAAAGAAAAGAATAGGAAATACCTGTCACCTAGAATTCTGTAAGGCAGGAGGAAAAAACTTTCAAAAATAAATGTGAAATATTTCTTCAGGAAAACAAAATCTGAGAGAATTTGTTGCCAACAGATATTCACTACAACAGATATTAAAAGAAATCCTTCAAACAGAAGGAAAAAGATACCAGATGGAAATGTGAATCCACAAAAAGAATGGAGGACACTAGAAATAAAAATTATGTGGGTTTATAAAAAAAAAAATTCTCACGTTGTTTTTAAAAGATAGCTGATTTTTTAAAGCAAAAAAAAAACTACATATATATATTGGTATATATAGAAGTAAAAACAAAATGACAAAACAAAACAACAACAGGAGAGGAGAAACGAAGTATATTTTTGAGAGATTCTTCCATTATATTTCAGGTAATATAATATCACTTGAAAATAGATTATAGCAAATTAAAAACACATTATAAATCATAGACTAAAAAGTAAAATAATAGATATAGATAAAAAGTCAATAATGGAAATAAAATGGAATCCTAAAGGAAGATGAATACAAAAAGATGTAGGAAAAGAGGAAGAAAGGAACAAAGAACTGTAACAAGTAGAAAACAAATAGCAAGAGAATAGATTTAAATCTGACCCTATAGATAATTACATAGACATATGTATAAATAATTACAAGACATAAAAGTGTAAATGATTTAAAATTCCAACTAAAAGGCAGAGACTGTCAAACTGGATTAAAAAGCAAGACCCCAATTATGTGCTGCTAACAAGAAATCCACTCTAAACAAATAATCCAGTGAAGAAATGGGCTAAAGACATGAACAGACACTTTTCCAAAGACGACATCCAGATGGCCAACAGACACATGAAATTATGGCTCAACGTCACCCATCATCATGGAAATACAAATCAAAACCACAATGAGATACCACCTCACACCCATCAGAATGGCTAACATTAACAACTCAGGCAACAACAGATGTTGGCGAGGATGCGGAGAAAGAAGATCTCTTTTGCACTGCTGGTGGAATGCAAACTGGTGCAGCCACTCTGGAGAACAGGATGGAGGTTCCTCTAAAAATTAAAAATAGAACTACCCTATAACCCAGCAATTGTATTACTAGGTATTTATCCAAGGGATACGGGAATGCTGTTTCAAAGGGACACATGCACCCCAATGTTTATAGCAGCTCTACTGACAATAGCCAAAATATGGAAAGAACCCAAATGTCCATCGATGGATGAATGGATAAAGATGTGGTATATATATACAATGGAGTATTATTCGGCAATCAAAAAGCATGAAATCTTGCCATTTGCAACTACGTGGATGTAACTAGAGGGTATTATGCTAAGCGAAATTAGTCAGTCAGAGAAAGACAAATATCATATGACTTCACTCATATGAGGACGTTAAGATACAAAACAGATGAACATAAGAGAAGGGAAGCAAAAATAATATAAAAACAGGGATGGGGACAAAAACGTAAGAGACTCTTAAATATGGAGAACAAACAGAGGGTTATTGGAGGGGTTGCAGGAGGGGGGATGGGCTAAATGGGTAAGGGGCATTAAGGAATCTACTCTTGAAATCATTGTTGTACTATATGCTAACTTTGATGTAAATTAACAAAATAAATTAAATAGAAATTTTTTTAAAAATCCACTCTAGGGGTGCCAAGGTGGTTCAGTCAGTTAAGTGCCTGACTCTTGATTTCGGCTCAGGACATGATCTGCATGTTCTTGCTCTCTCTCTCTCTCTTAAAATAAATAATATTTAAAAAAAAAAAAGTCCACTTTACAAGATGATTTAAAACTAAAAAAATGTGAAAATATACCAAGCTAGAGTGGCCATATTAATTACAAACAGATTAAGGAACATATCATAATAACAAAGATGTCAAGTCATCAAGAAGATATAAAATCCTAAATGTGTACATACTGAATAAGAGCTTTAAAATAAAGACAGCAGAAAATGACTGAAGGAAACAGACAAATCCATAATTATACTTAGAGACTTCAAGGACCCTCTCTCAGAAACAAATGGACATAGACTGAGCAGACAAAAAAAAAATTAGTAAGGATACAGAAGACATAAACAACACTATCAAACAACATAACCAACCCATAACGTCCCACTTGACAAGAGCAGAATTCATTTTGTTTTCATGTGTACATGGAACATTCACTAAGACTCACTATATTCTTGGCCATAAAACAAATATCAACATACGTAAAACTACTGAAATACGAAATACATTCTTTGACCACAATGAAATTAAACTAGAAATCAGTAGTAGGTAAATAACTAAAAAAAAAAAAAAAATCCAAAACGTATCTGGACTTCTCAAATACGTATTAAACACTTCTCAATAACCCAAGGGCTAAAATAAATTAAGTCACAGAAATTTTCAAATACTTTGAGGTGCCTGAAAATGAAAAATCTGTGGGATGTAGGCAAACTGGTGATTAGATGAAAACACACAGCTTTAAATGTTTATATGGGGGGGGGGGGGGAACACCAAAATCAGTGCTGTCACCTTCCATGTTAGGAAGCCAGGAAAAAAAAAAAAACTCAAATTAAGTAGGAAAAAGGAAATAATGAGTAGAAATCAATGAAACACACTGAATTTAATGTAACACTCTATTTTAGAGAAATAAAAGAAAAATCAATGAAGCCAAAACCTACAGTTTTAAAAAGCCAGTCGCTACATTACAAAAAATTTTAAAGACACAAATGACCAATACCAGAAATAGAGGAAATCCTACAGATTCTAATCCTATATCAATCCCACAGGTTTTAAGCAATAAGGTATATTATAAATGATCTTATGCCAATTAATTCAACAACTTGGATGAAACGGAAAAAAATCCTTGAAAGCCAAAACTACCAAAATTGACTCAAGAAGGAATAGGAAGTCAGAATAGTCCTACATAAAAGAAATCCAATACATAAGTACAACCTTTACCACAAAATAAACTCCAGGCTCATGAATTCTATCAAACACTTAAGGGAAAAATAATAACCAGGTCTGTACAAGCTCTTCCAGAACATAGAGAGAACAATTTTCATGTCATGTCACATAGTCAGTATTGCCCTGATACCAACAACAAACGACCCAAGAAAACTCATACCAATATCCCTCATCAACATGTAAAAATCCTTAACAAAATATTAGTACATCAAATACAATAAACCCAACCCCATAACCAAGTGGGATTTATCTAAGGTATGCAAGGTTGATTTAACACTCAAAATAAATTCATGTGATTCACCATATTAACTAAATAATGGGGGAGGGGCATATGATTATCTCAATAAAGGCAAAAAAAATTCTTGACAAAATTCAATACCCATTCACAAT
This sequence comes from Cryptoprocta ferox, assembly GCA_028646485.1. Taxonomy (NCBI): domain Eukaryota; kingdom Metazoa; phylum Chordata; class Mammalia; order Carnivora; family Eupleridae; genus Cryptoprocta; species Cryptoprocta ferox. The sequence goes on from CM053571.1 coordinate 20,108,535, forward strand.
AAAAATTCTCAGCAAACTAAAAACGGGGTGGGGGGGGACTTCCTCAGGGCTCCAGGCTGGCTCAGTAGATAGAGCACAATGCTCCTAATCTCAGGGTCTTGAGTTCAAGACCCATGTTGGGCATGGAACCTACTTTAAAAAAGAAAGGAAGGAAGGAAGGAAGGGAGGGAGGGAGGAAGAAAGCAAAGGAAAGGAAAGGAGAGGAACTTCATCAACCTGATAAAAGGAATCTTTGAATACCTACAGCTACTATTATATTTAAAAATAAAAGATTGATCGCTTTCTCCCTAAAGTAAAAATACCTACTTTTACCACTTTAATTCAATATTCTAATGGAGATCTTAGACAAAGCAATTAAGAGAACAAAATAAAAAGGCATTTGGATCATGTACAATGAAAGTCAGAAGGAATCTAAAAAAATGCTACTAGAATATGAGTTTAGCATTATAGTAGAATATAAGAATGGAACATTTAAAAAAAAAAAGACTATTTCTGGGGCATGTGGGTGACTCAGCTAGTTAAACTCCCACTTCAGCTCAGGTCATGATCTCATGGTTTGTGGGTTCAAGCCCCGCATCAGGGTCTGTGTGGACAGCTCTGAGCCTGGAGTCTGCTACGGATTCTGTGTCTCCCTCTCTCTTGGCCCCACCTCTGCTTGCACTCTGTCTCTCTCTGTCTCTCAAAAATGAGAATAAACATTAAAAAAATTTTTAATAAAATAAAAAAAGAATAAAGCAAAAATAAGTTTGGGAAAAATTACTAAAGGGGATGTACTTTATTCCTTCCAGGACAGATATTAACAGCAAGACCCCATGCCTTATCTATCACAGAATTACAATTAAGAAATAAGATGGCTGTCATAGGGATATATAACAACAAGTTAATTTCAATTAACAGGTAAAAACTCCAAGGTTTTGATAAAAGTAAAACATAATCCCAATATGTAAGTCTAGAAATTAGGTCCTTTTTAACTACTGAAACTCTTTTGTTTAATGTTTATTTATTTGAGACAGCGCATGAGAGGGGGAGAGTGGCAGAGAGGGAGAGCGAGAGAATCAGAAGCAGGTTCCACGCAGACAGTACAGAGCCTGATGCAGGGATCAATCCCATAAATCATGAGATCATGACCTGAGCCGAAATCAAGAGTCCGATTCCCAACTGAGCCATCCAGGTGCCCTGTAACTATCTAAACTCTTGACAAAAATTTCAGATACCATCAACATAAAAACGTGCAAAAGAGTATATTGTTTTTCAAATTATTTAGAGAAAACACAAAAATATTTGGAAGGTCACTGGACTAAGGCAGCACTAGTTCATATCTAGTTTTCTCTGTTAAATTGTATTGATGTAAATATGACCTACTTTCTTCCGTGACAGAATTGAAGTGTCTGTAAACAGACAGAGACTCACTTCCCCTTTATAATTTAATGCATTTCTGTAAACACTTAGAAAATGTTGCTATTGGCATTACGAAAATATTTATTGCTATGCCAAGTTGTTCTCTATGAACATCTGCCACTGATTTTGATTGGGGAGGTGAAGGGACATAAAAAAAAAAACCTATTTAACACCTATATATCCATTCCTCTAACTCTGCCTAAATAGCTACATATTATATGCCATGTACTAGTTATACATTGGAAATACAGATGTAAATAGAAACACTTTTCTCTTTAGGGACTCAGTCCTGTAGCCAACTCAAACCTGCAAAGATTTATATAGCAATTAACAAGAAGTACATACCATGCTCCAGGAGGAGAGTAAGACTATGATGTGATTTAATAACTACAAATAGCTCAGTATGAAAACAAAGGATATTTTCATAGGTAATATTCAAACTTGAGATGCCCATCCATCATCCAAACAGAGCCAACACTAGTGTACACTTGATGAGAACAGACATGGAAATTCACTTGGTAAATTATTTAATATTTATTGAGTACCCACTATGTACCTAATACATATAAGAAAGTAGGGGAGAAAGAAGGAAAAATAAGCCATGAAAGATCTTACCATCAAAGGGCCAAGAGACAGAGAAGTAAACCAACCATAGCATTAGTCTACAGTGATAAAATGCTACAGAATACACACACACAAAGTCTTACAGGAGCAAAAAAAAAAAAAAAACAGCAACAGAGTAAGGAAGTTTTCCCAAAACAGTAAAGCAAAGCTAGAGATGTCTCTAACGCTGAATAGGAATGAACTAGGTAGATAATGGGAGAAGTGTAGGAGTAGGACAAAGAGTAAAAACAAAGCAGTTCAGATAAAAGCTGGAGGAAACAGAGAAGTATGGCAAAAGAGACTTATAAAAGCCAGATCATCAAGAGCAATTAGTAAGCAATCAAGCTATAAGCCACAGAAGGGTTTCAAGCATGAGTAAGATCAATCACTCTATCAATCAAAATGAAAGATATACTAGGAGTGGAAGGAGGGAATATGGCAAGACTAAAGACAACATCAATGTGATGAACTACATATGTAGTTCAGGGATGATTTAATTTACAATGTATACAAAGCAAGAAAACAAAGGAAAGGACACTTGGAAATAGGGACAGGGAAGACAGGGAAGAGATGGTGGGAAGAGGGGATGTTTCAACGGTGTTAGTTATATGGATGCTTACTTTATAATTACATATTAAACTTTGCTGTTCACTTTTATGTACTATATATCAAATTTTAAACAAATTTTAAAAGAGGGAAAGGTTGGGCGCTGGATGGCTCAGGTGGTTGAGCATCCAACTCTTGATTTCAGCTCAGGTCATGATCCCAGGGTCGTGGGATCAAACCCCACATTGTTCTGCGCTGAACATGGAGCCTGCTTGAGATTCTCTCACTCTCCCTCTGCCCCTCCCTCCCCCACTTGCTCTCTCTCTCTCTAAATAAAAAAAAAAAAAAAAAAAGAGGGAGAGGTTGCTGAAGTAAGGTAACAGCAGTAAGGAAGGAAAAGAAAGAAAAAAAAAACAAGTACAAGTTAGGACTAAGTGAACTTAGTGACCAATTATATAAAGGAAAGGGACAAAACTAGGAATCCCAATCAGGGACAAAACTAGGAATCCCAATCAAGTCTCTCATTTCAGAGTCTAGGTGGAGAGTGAAGCCATTCACCAAGGGAGGACTTATAAGAGATAACTCTGTTTTTGAGAGGAAGAATTCAATTTTGGACATTTTGAAGTTGAGTTGCCTGAATGATACCACATGGAGATATATCTAGTAGTTTTTCAAATATACAGGGCAAAAACTTAGAAAAATGGTCTTGACTGAAGACAAAACTTTGGGCACCATAAGCTTATAAGCAGCACAGTAGTTAAGGCTGTGACCTTGAAAAAGGTTAGCCAAGGAGAGCTTTCAAAAGAAGACCTGAACCCGGGGCAGTTGGGTAGCTCAGTAGGTTAAGTGTCAGACTCTTGATTTCGGTTCATATTCTCAAGGTTCATGGGTTCAAGCCCCACATCTCCACATCTGGTTCTGCACTGACAGGGCAGAGCCTGCTTAGGATTCTCTCTCTGCCCCTCCCCTACTTGCACATTCTCTCTCTCTCTCAAAATAAACTTTAAAAAAAAAAGACCTGAACTTAAATGAGACTTTGAATTATTAGCAACATCCCTTTGACATATAAGAAACCTAGAGTCCAAATATCTTTGCTTAAAATGTTAGCTTTTCAAATTTTCACTTGATTGTTGAATAAAGAAAAAAGGCCCATATTTTTCCAAAGTTATAAATGACAGAAATATCCATTCATATAAGCCATTTCCTCTTGTATACCATTTAGTAGAATACATGTGAAATTCAATCATCTTTCCCTCCTGAATCTCAGGCAAAATAAGATCTAGGACAACTTAACTATGATTCCAAGATTATAACTCTCGATATCTGGCTCAGCCATCACTGGGTTTTTGGTAGAACCAGAAGGAAAATCTGCTGTAATAGTAGATTTTACAAGCAGCTGGCAGAAAGTGGGCTGACTGTTACAGCATCTGATGGCAGGTAGCTGAAAGGAATTGGCAATTCTTTCAGTTCTCCCTACTTACAAACTCTAGATAGAGCAGAAATAGAGTAGGTAAAATTAGATTTATGCTAAAAAAAAAATTCCTACATTCTCAAATAACACAACTGCCAAGAGTCCCTTACTTCCCCAGGAATAAAATATTAAAAGTAGAATTAGCTTGCATTTATGTTGGAAATACTGTAATGCAAATTAAAAAGTTACTATAATTACATCTAATAATGAAATGATGTTTAGTACTTGTTAGTCTCATGGCACCTAGTAGAAACTATAGACTTTCAATAAGCACAAAATAATACACACTGACCACTAGTGAACAGTACAAATAAATACCAATGAACTCAAAATAGTTTGCTTTATTCCTTAAAGAGGCACAAGGGTCTGAGATTTCTTTCTATATAAATGCCTGAATATAAAAGAATACCAGTTATACAATGATTTATATAGTTAAATATTCATAAAATAAAATTTTGTAATTCAAAATAAGAATTACATTAACATGACATAAATGCTTTTGGTAAAATGATTCTTTATAAAATTTGAGAAAAAATGTCGTACCTATACTCCCATATGCAATGTGTATCTGTTTACATCTAAAGTAAGATGACTCTGAGATATATTCTTGAAATACATTTTTTTTCTTGTGAGAACACTCAGAGATCACTATAAGCTTTAAAAAGATACAGTTTTCCAAAAAAGTGATTAACACTATTCTTTGGCCTTTCCATCATGTTTAATCTTATTCAGAAAATAAAGATTACACCAGCAGAGTACAATCATTCTCTTTACAGCTACAGAAAGTATCTAATTATTATCTGTTGAGCTAGAACAGATTACTTACAGGAGACAAGTTGATTTAAGAAAAACATAAAACACTAAAGAAACTTAGGAATGAAAGTGATGCACACATCTGTTCAACAAATTATTGGTTACCTACCAGGTAAAAAGCACCATACTAGGTGCAGTAAGAGAAACAAGAAGTAAAACACTCCATCACTATTTACAAACTTCAGACCACTGTACAATAAGCCTTAAAAAACAACATGAGAAATTACAAGGCAATATATGCTAAAATATCAAATTAGCAGGAGAGATTACATCCAACTCTTTTGAAGGCACTTCAAGCCCATGTGCTTACTGTAGTTTTTACTAATAGCAAGTCAGGCAGATTCTTGAAATTACCATAATTTTAAAAAAGTAGCAGCACTGGGGTGGCAGCACCTCACTATTCAGCCGGAGAACAGGGAAAAGGAATAACCTGACCACTAAGGTTACTTTTTTAGGTCTATAGTTCTTCTTTAATTTAAGAACATACAAAATCTGAAATACAGTGGAGTAAAATGTATGAAAACAGAAACTCATAAAGCACTGCACTGTTGTCTAAGGCAATAGTTTTCAAACTCTGATGAACATCTAAATGCATCTAATAACACCCAAAGGACTGGATAATATGTTAATTACTTAGATGTGTTATCTACTGTCTCAAACCTCTGGAATCAGAATCTATAAAAGTGCAGTCAGGGCAGCATTTGTATTTTGAGCAGCTCCTCAGTTCTGATGCACAGTGTGAGAACTAAATGTTATATAATTAAGTACACAATCTTGGGTGGCAAGGAAACCTGGGTTCAAATGCCTGTTCTAATACTTACTAGCACTGTGACCACCAACTACCTCCCAAACACTATTTCTAAACCATAAAAAGGGGGAAATGCCACCTATATATCATGTGGTTGTTCAAAGGATTCAATATGATATCACATAAAATGTTGAACACAATTCCTGGCACATTTAGTAAACACCGAATGAAATCATTCAACAAACATTTATTAAGCACTTACACAGTATCAGATGAGAAACACGTCATTAATTTATTAGGTATTAATAAATATGGCAACTCTGTAATGGTGTCATGTGAACATATAATTAGGGGACTCTATCCTAACCAGGAAAGTCTCCCCTGACTGAGCTGAACTAACTGGATGAAAAGGAAAAGAAGCGCGTTTCAGGAAGAGGAAGCATCAGAACCAAAATCCATGTACCTGAAGCAGAACAGAAAGAACAAGGTGACTAGGGGAGAAAGGAATGCCAGAAAGCAATGTGCAGATGAGGTTCAAAAGGCAACTAGGGGGCCCAAATAGGTTGTTAAGGATGTCAGTTTCTCTTAAAAACAATGGAAGCCACTGAAGGGTTTTAAACATGAAGATAATGTGATCAGATCTGCATTCTGAAAAACTCACTCAGTCTGGTGTGGAAAACTACAGAGCCGGCCACAGTAAATACAAGTAGACGAACGATAATTAGGAAGCTGGTTATACTTCAGATGAGAGATCATGATGGCCGGAATGAGAGTACTAGTAGTGACGATGAAGAGTGGGCATGTTCAAGAAACCAAATTAACAGGACACCAAGAGAAAGTGATAGGAGTCATGAGAGACAGGAAGATGTGACACTCTACTCCTACAAAAAAGGGATGGATGAAGAAGCTAGTCACTGAGTTAAACACAGTAAGAGGTCCTATTTTTCTTGGTGGGGGTAAATAATGAATTTCAAACATGTGAGTTGGGTAGTCATTCCTAATTATAATTTATTTGTTCAGAAGTATTTTATGGTATAGAAACACAACATGTCTGTTTCTATTGAGTGTGTATGGACCTTAGAGACAGAAGAATAGGTTTCACCATGTGTGTAGAGTGGATCTGAAAAGAATGAAGGTACCTTACCTTCCATTAGGTTCCTTTCGTTTAAAAATGACAAACCATCTTTAAATTTTAAAATTAATATTTTCATATTAAAGAATAAGACAGGAAGCCAACCCAAAAAAAAAAAAAAAAAGCCTGCAAAGTCAAGAAGGAAGCTTCAAGAACTTGACTTTCAAGCCATTAGGAGAACACAACTGGCTTTTAAAGTGACAGGCAGGTCTGGAGCATTTTCGTTAAACTATGTTAATTTTCCAGAATGGAAAGAGATGCAAACGCTACTTTAAAAAAAATATATTATTCATAGAATCCTAATTGTAAAAAAAAAAAAAAAGAAAAAGAAAAAAGTCATCATACAAATAATTCCTGAATTTGGTCTACAAAAAACTAGTTTGCACTTACAATTTTAAGTCACTATTGACACGGCACTTTTAAGTCGCTCAAGTGCAGTGTCTCATGAAGACTGTCATAGCGGCTGACCTGACAGTACTGGTATGTATTCAGTCGGATCCCAAGAAGTTTTTGCAAGCTTTGGGTCTAAACCCTCCTCCACCCTTTCGCTCCCGCTTAGAAAAAGAAGAGTGAGGGAGACACCGAGGGCAGCGTTAGTCTTCGCAAAACACCTGCCCCACCCACCTCACCCACAATAACCTTCCGTTCCAGAACTAGAGCTACTGTCTGAAAAGGACGCTGGGCGGTAGGGCGCTGTTTGGTAACCCAGGTAATCAGGTGCAGACCTCAGAACTGACTGGAGCGGTCTCACCCAGTCGCCGAGTAGTGTCCAATTTCCCAAAACGGAACCAAGATCTCCACCACGGAAACCCGAGCTCCAGGGCCTGAAAGAGGGGCTCTCCCTCCTGCAGATGGCTCAGGCCCCGGTTTCCCGTCGCCTCAAAGCCTCTTCGGGGGACTCGGGCCTCTCGGACCCGCTCCCCGGAGCTCGCCGCTCCCCCAGCTCAGCAACGCAGGGGCGCCCACCGTCCCGGCCCGCAGCCAGCAGGCCCGTCACCAGGCAACAGTCACCAGCTCTAAGGGCCTTGGGAGGCCTACCCCGGGTGCGGGTCCTTCCCCGTTCCCTTCTTGCTGGCGTTGAGAGCCCAGATGGGAGTGTGGCAGGTGAAGACGATCGCCCGGTGCCCGTAGGCGTCCACTCACCTCTTTCCCGCGAGGGGCGGTGCTGGGGCTTGTTTCCCCCGCCCCCCCAAACGCTTCCTGGCTGCTCCTGCTCAGCCTCAGAGCCTGGCCGCTGCCGCCGGCTTACTCCATAGCCTTCTCCACCCGCGCGGCCTCAAAGGCTGGAGCCGGAGGAGGGAAGGGGGAGGGGAGGGGAGGGACTGGGGAGGAAGAGTACGGGAGGGGGAAGAAGACCGAAAGACCGGCCGGCCAAGGCATGACGTCACTTCCGTCAGGTTCGGAAGGGGCGAGGCCTACGCTCCCTGGGCTCCGCCCACCGAGTACCAGGTTGGGGCGGTGTTATGAGTTAGGAGAGGATTCCGAGCGCTAGCCCACCGCGGTTTTTTTGACTCCGCGGTTCCGTGGACTTGGCAGCCAGAGTGGGCTTCCGGGGCCAGGACCGAGCGAGCCGAGTTTCGTGAGCCCTAAAGGTGGCTTCTGCCGTAAAAAGAGGACAGGTAGTCCTATAGATCCTAACCAAATGTGTACTGAAGGGAAGGGCAGCTGAGAGGAGCGGGTGGTTTAGACTTGGCTCCTGAGGGCCGCCCCTTTCCTGGCCCTGCCCCTTTCTAAGCCCACCTGTCCTGGGTGAAGAATCGCTATTCGTTTTTACCGGAGCTACTCAACCCAAGGGGCCCACTAAAGCAGTGCTTCACAAACATAAATATGCACACGAATCATCTGGGGACTTTGTTAAAATGCAGTTTGGATTCAGGAGTAGGATCTGATACTCTGCAAATCCCAAATGACGCCAATGCTGTTGGTAAGCAGGCTACACTTAGAACAACAAAGGGTTAAAGTACGAGATGGCAAGCAAGAGAATTATTTCCTTAACCTAGCCTACTTGTTTAATGCAGGTTAGAGAAGCAGATGGTCATACCCTTGTCTACACAGATCATAGACTCCTAGCCTTTTGACCCCACACCACCCTACCCCGTCCCTACTCTCCCATCACTCACTCGCCCCCTCTTCCTCTAATTCCTCCCTTTCCATTAATCACCCTCTATCCCTGACTCCTGTCTCCGCATTGTCCATAGGGTCTTGAGCTAATATTTCAAGGACAGACAGATGGACAGCTTCTGTTAAAAAAGGCATTTGAAGGTGATGGGGTTTTTATTTCTGTCGTTGTCTCATAAACAGCAGACTATGATGTAAAATTGGGCATCCTGTTTCCAAAGGAGGAGAGAGCTTAAATTCTTGGACTCTAACAACAAAAGACCTAGAAACAACAGCCAAGATGTTTCAACTTATTCCATTATCATTCTTAAAATTGTTTAATTAAAAATTTACTGGGGTAGAGAGGAATGAGGAGTGACTGCTAGCGTATGAGTTCCTTTTTGAAGTGATGAAATGATCTGGAATTAGATAATAGTGATGGTTGCACAACTGTGTGAGTGTACTGAAAAACCATTGAATTGTACACTTTAAAAGGATGAATTTTGGAGTGCCTGACACGCTCAGTCGGTAGAGGATGTGACTCTTGATCATGGGGTGGTGAGTTCACACCATGTTGGGCATTAAAGCCTACTAAAAATAATAAATAAAATAAAGGTGAATTTTGTGGTATGTGAGTTTATCTCAATGAAAAATTTTATTGTCTCCAATTAATTGAAAAAATATTGTATTAAATTATATGTATCTATGTTATTTAAAAGCTCACAAATAAATAGAAAAAAAGCGAACATCCTTTTTCATTATAATCCTACTTCCCAAAGGTTAATAGTTTGAAGGTTGGCTTTCTAGACTTTTCTTTCTATTTATTTACATATACTTCTGTGTAATTCAGAAACTCATTTTCATATAACTAAGATGATAGTATACACATTCTCTAAAAAAAACTTGCTAGTTTTTTGGTTTTGTTTTATTTTTTCTACTTAATGAAATCCTTCCATGCTATAAATCTCATTCTTCCAAACTGGCTGTTTAACATTCCACAGCGAGGCTATGACATAATTACATAACATTAAGGGTATATAAATTCACACAGTAATATATCTCATATCAGTAAAGCAAGTTCCTAGGTTTACTCTGTTTTTATTGGCAGACAAACATGGTGCAGGTTTAGTAAATAAATTATGGTTTACATAAGATGGGAGGAGAAGAAACAAGAAACAAGAGACACACTGGCAGCAGATATGCCATACAAAGCATGAGGTTGTCAAAACAGGGAAACTTACATATTTTTGTGTAATCTAAATGGTAAGAAACATGGTTGTTTTTTTCTTTTCAGGATGCTCTAGTCCTTTCAGCTACTCAACTATGGGATGGTATTATTTACTCCCTTCAGACTCAGGTGAAAATAAAAAGGAAGCATCATTTACAAACATACAAAGACTATTTTACTGTTTCTGATGCTGTTGGTGTAGTATCGAGTTATTTTATGCAAAATATGTGCTTAAGTAGGGGTACCTGGGTGGCTCAGTCAGTTGAGCAACCAACTTCGGCTCAGGTCATGATCTCACGGTTTGTGGGTTTCAGCACCATTTGTGGGTTCGAGCCCCGCGTCTGGCTCTGTGCTGACCACTAATTCAGAGCCTGGAGCCTGCTTCATATTCTGTGTCTCTTTCTCTGCCCCTCCCCTGTTCACACCCTGTCTCTCTCTGTCTCTCAAAAATAAATAAATGTAAAAAAAAATATGTGCTTAAGTAGTAATGACACCTCTCCTCTTAAAGGAGTTTGTCTTTGCCAAGCTCTAATGAATCATAAAGTATTTGAACCAGTAGGAATGAAGCTATTGAAAAATAAAAAGTAATTTGAATTTGTAGATTAAAACCGTAGTCTCAACAGGTTCCTAGGCAATAAATCATCATATATTTTTTTGCAAAAGAAAAAAGCATTCTGGGAATGGTTTAACTGATGAAATAAAAGCAAAGAAATCTTTAAGGTTAGTGTTAACCAAGATACTGTAATATTTGTATTTAGGCTATGACAGAACAGTCTTCATTGAGCTAAACTTAAATGTTTGCTTTCAACTTTATTCAGAAGCCAGTAAAAGAAAAGCAATGTAAAAATTAATCTATGTTTGCATCTGCTCTAAAACTGCTGTGGAAGACATTACCACATAAATTTTTTCAGAATTTATAGGAGGAAAAACTTTTACTTTTTTTGATGAATTGTGTGCTTTATACTTTTGAAACGTGACTTAGCCAAAGTAAAAAGAGCCAATGGTATCTGGAAACTCAGAGCAAAAGTTTTCTATTCAATCATTGCAAAAATATTAACTTTAGAATTAGCATATTTTCTTTCTCTTTATTTACAACCCTAATTTGTCCTCTTTTGGTGATATTCTATTATCTAATAAATGTATTACTTGTGTGTTTTATTGTTATCTCCCTGAAATCCTTTGTGGAAATAGGGTATGTCTAAATAAGTTTTAGTAAGTTAAAACATATGTTTGAAATTTTGATCTCATATATAATATAGTAGAAAAGTCCATATATTATTTCTTAACAGATCAGGAGATGAAATGATTTGGAACCCTGTAACACAAAAATTAAGGAACTTGAGGCTCCTGGGTGGCCCAGTGAGTTGAGCGTCCAACTCTTGATTTTGAGTCAGGTCATGATCCCAGGGTTGTGGAATTGAGCCCAGTGCCAGGCTCTGCGCTAAGTGTGGAGCCTGCTTAAGATTCTCTTCCTCTCTCCCTTTTTCTCTCTCTCTTTTTCTGTGCCCCTCCCCCATCCTCTCTCAAATTAAAAAAATTAAAAATAAGGAATTGAGGGGCGCCTGGGTCGCTCAGTCGGTTGAGCAACCAACTTCGGCTCAGGTCATGATCTCACGGTTCATGGCTTCGAGCCCCGCTTCGGGCTCTCTGCTGACAGCTAGCTCAGAGCCTGGAGCCTGTCTTCGGATTCTGTGTCTCCCTCTCTCTCTGACCCTCCCCTGCTCATGCTGTCTCTCTCTCTCTCAAAAAAAAAAATAATAATAAACATTTAAAAATAAGGAATTGAGGAAATACTCAAACAGTATGTGGAAATGTGGTTGTACCTCCAAATACCACAAACCTGTGACAAACCTGTTTTCTCACTTTCAAAAGAAGGTAATTTCATTTTTCATTTTTTCAGGAAAAACTTATTTTAATTATTTTTAGAACAGTTTCAGGTTCACAGAAAAATTGCACAGAAATTGCACAGAAAGTAGAGTCCCTATATATCCTCTGCCCCCATGAGTATTCTTCCCCCATTATCAACATCCTGTACCAAAGTGATACATTTGTTACAATCCATGAACCTACACTGATACATCATTATCATCCAAGCTCATAGTTTACATTTTTGTTCACTCTTTGTATTGTATATTATATGGGTTTTGACAAATGTATAATGACATGTAACCACCACTATAGAATCATACAGAAATAGTTTCACTGACCTAAAACTCCTCTATGCTTCACCTATTCGTCCTTCCCTTCCCCCCAACCCCTGGTGACCACTGATCTTTTTACTGTTTCCAAGAATTGACTTTTCAGATATGATAAAAGTACTGTGATTGGTGTATTTATTCTCTGCTCTTCTGTAAGACTTTCCTTCTACATAGCGATTAAATCAGACGAGACAGGTGAGGCAACGTAGATCCAATAATATTTCTTTTTTACAATGACCATGATCAGATTAACTGGACATGCTATTGTCTATACTACAAGAAAAAAAGACATGTAGACTCCTTACTGTTTATAATCCAAGACCATCTAGTTTTTTCCATTCCATCCTCCCTCCCAAACACCTCCCTAACCTTCACCATTCATAAAAAACTAGGCAACCTGTTGCTTTACTCCTCTTCACTATTTACTTCACCTACTTGTGGTTTTCTCCTGATGACACAAAAGGTGCAAAGAAGAGCCTCATCCCGAGGACAATTAGGAGGGATACATACACAATTCATTAATCATTACATCTTTCACTGCATTTGGACAAACCACGACAGAAGGAGGACAAGCCTGATTTGCACCTTAGAGGAACAAAAGATATCAACAGTAATTAGGATAAGTGTGATAAGGGAAAGACAAGAGGCCCAAAGAAAAGGTAATAAGAAGAGAAGAGGGACTAGAAGATAATTCCAGGTAAGACTAGTGGACAGGCAGAAGAGGAGCCAAACAAAAGCAAAATTTATCTACTACAAATGAAAAAAAACAATTATCCTATTACTTTCTCCTAAGGATATAAGGCACCTCTAGAAATTCCTAACTACGGGTGGGTGTAATTTATCAGTAAATATGCTAATAAAATAATTTCCAGTTATTGGACCTTTCCCTTTGTTAAGCAGGTTGTTATACATTGTATATGTATTGTTTATAATCTAACAATAGGCCTGTAAAGTAAGAGGTAAAACTCCCATTTTATAGTAGAGGAAACTAGACTTAGAAGGATAAATAAATAAGACACAGTAGGGAAGGAAAGCTGTTATTTTGATATTTTGATAGGGATTGCATTGAATGTGTAGATTGCTTTGGGTAGTATAGACATTTTAACAATATTCTTCCAATCCATGAGCATGGGTTGTTTTTCCATTTCTTTGTGTCTTCAATTTCTTTCATAAGCTTTCTAAGGTTTTCAGCATACAGATCTTTTATCTCCTTGCTTAGGTTTATTCCTAGGTATTTAATGGGTTTTGGTGGAATTGCAAATGGGATCAATTCCTTGATTTCTCTTTCTGCTACTTCATTATTGGTGTATAGAAATGAAACCAATTTCAGTACATTGATTTTATACCCTGCGACTTTCCTAAATTCATGTATCATTTCTAGCAGTTTTTTGGTGGAGTCTTTAGGTTTTTCTACATAGAGTATCATGTCATTTGGGAAGAGTGAAAGATTGACTTCTTCCTTGCCAATTTGGATGACTTTTATTTCTTTTGTTGTCTGATTGCTGAAATGAATAAGATTTCCCATACTGTGTTCAATAACAATAGTGAGAATGGATATTCCTGCCCTGTTGGTGACCTTAGAGGAAAAGCTCTCAGTTTTTCCCCATTGAGGATAATAATCACTGTGAGTCTTTTATATGTGGCCTTCATGACATCAAGGTATGTTTCTTCTATCCCTACTTTTTTGAGGGTTTTTATCAAGAAAGGATGCTGTAAAGGGGCTCCTGGGTGGCTCAGTTGGTTAAGTATCCAACACTTGGTTTTGGCTCAAGTCATGATCTCACAGGTTGTGAGTTAGAGCCCCACATCAGGCTCCATGCTATCAGCATAGAGCCTACTTAGAATTCTCTCTCTCCCTCTCTGTCCCACCCTTGCTCTCTCTCTCTCCTTCAAAAGCAAACAAGCAAGCAAGCAAGCAAGCAAAGGATGCTATAGGAGCTCCTGGATGGCTCAGTTGGTTAAGAATCAGACTTCAGCTCATGTCATGATCTTTTCATGAGTTCAAGCCCCATGTCTGCCTTTGTGCTGACAACCCAGAGCCTGGAGCCTGCTTTGGATTCTGTGTCTCCCTCTCCCTCTGCCCCTCCTTTGCTCATGCTCTGTCTCTCTGTGTCTCTCAAAAATAAATAAACTTTTTAAAAAAGATGCTGTATTTTGTCAAATGTTTTTTCTGCATCTATTGAGAGGATCATATGGATCTTCCTCTTTCTTTTATTAATGTGGTGTATCACATTGATTGATTTGCAAATATTGAACCACTCCTGCAGCCCAGGAATAAATCCCATTTGATTGTGGTGAATGATTCTTTTAATGTACTGTTGGACTTCATTTACTAATATATTGTTGAGAATTTTTGCATCCATGTTCACTAGAGATATTGGTTTGTAATTCTCTTTTTAAGGGGGGGGTCTTTGTCTGGTTTTGGAATCAAGGTAATGCCATCTCAGAGAATGAATTTGGAAATTTTCCTTCCTTTTTTATTTTTCAGAATAGCTCTAAAAGAATATGTATTAACTCTTCTTTAAATGTTTAGTACAATTCCCCTGGGAAGCCATCCAGCTCTTGACTCTTGTTTGTTGGGATATTTTTGATTACTGATTCAATTTTTTTTTCTGGTATAGGTTTGTTCAAATTTTCTATTTCTGTTTCAGTTTTGATAGTTTTTATGTTTCTAGGAATTTATCCATTTCTTTCAGATTGCCCAATGTGTTGGCATATAATAGCTCATAATATTCTCTTATAATTGTTTGCATTTCTGTATTCTTGATTGTGATCTCTCCTCTTTCATTTGTCATTTTATTTATTTGGGTCCTTTCACTTTTCTTTTTGATGTCTGGCTAGGGGTTTATCTATTTTGTTAATTCTTTCAAAGAACAATCTCCTAGTTTTGTTAATCTGTTCTGTTTTGTTTTTTTTTTATTTCAATAACATTTATTTCTGTCTAATCTTTATTATTTCCCTTCTTCTGCTGGCTTTATGTTTTATTTGCTGTTCTTTTTCCACTTTCTTTAGGTGTATGGTTAGGTTGTGTATTTGAGACTTTTCTTGCTTCTTGAGTAAGGCCTGTATTACTATATACTTCCCTCTTATAACTGCCTGCGCTACATCCCAAAGGTTTGGAACTGTCATGTTTTCATTTTCATTTGCTTCTATGTACTTTTTATTCCTTCTTTAATTTCCTGGTTAACCCATTCATTCTTTTGTAAGATATTTTAAAATTCCATGTATCTGTGGTCTTCCCAAATTTTTTCTTGTGGTTGAAACACTTTTTTCACAGTGTTGTGGTCTGATATGCATATGCATATATGCATAATATGAAAATATGCTCAATCATTTTGTACTGGTGGAGGCCTGATTTGTGAGCCAGTATGTAATCTATCCTGGAGAATGTTCCATGTGCACTCAAAAAGAATATATATTCTACTCCTTAATGATGAAATGCTCTGAATATATCGATTAAGTCCATCTGGTCCAGTGTGTCATTCAAAGCCATTGTTTCCTTGTTGATCCTCTGCTTTGATGATCTATCCATTGCCATAAGTGGGGTGTTAAAGTCCCCATTATTGTATTATTATACTATTATCAATGAGTTTCTTTCTGCTTGCTATTAATTGATTTATATATTTGGGTTCTTTCAAGTGGGGGCATAAATATTTACAAATGTTAGATCTTCTTGTTGGATAGACCCCCTTTATTATCATGTAGTGCCCTTCTTCATCTCTTGTTACAATATTTGGCTTAAAATCTAGTTTGTCTGATACAAGTATGGGTATTCCAGTTTTCTTTTGATGTCCATTTGTATGATAAATGCTCCTCCATCCCCTTTCAATCTAGAGGTGTCTCTTATGAAGCATATTGATGGGTCTTCTTTTTTTTATCCATTCTGATACCCTATGTCTTTTGATTGGAGCATTTGGTCCATTTACATTCAGAGTAATTACTTATAGTTATCAATTTAGTGCCATTATATTACCTGTAAAGTCACTATTCCTGTAGATTGTCTCTGTACCTTTCTAGTCTTGGTTGCTTTGGTCTATCTTTCCCACTCAAAGGGTCCCCTTTAATATTTCTCACAGAGCTGATTTAGTGTTCATGAATTCCTTCAGTTTTTGCTTGTCTTAGGGACTCTTTATCTTTCTTATTCTAATGGCAGCCTTGTTGGATAAGTATTCTTAGCTATATATTTTTCCCATTTAGCATGTTGAATATAACATACCACTTCCTTCTGGCTTGTGAAGATTCTTTGGATGGGTCAGTTACTAACCTCATGTGTCTATCCTTGTAGGTTAAGGACCTTTTGTCCCCCGCTGCTTTCAGAATTCTCTAACTTTGTATTTTGCAAGATTCACTATGTCTTGATGTTGACCTGTTTTGTTGATTTTGAAGAGAATTATGTGTGCCTCTTGGACTTGAATGCCTCCCCCAGATCAGGGAAGTTCTCTGCTATAATTTGTTCAAATAAACCCTCTGTCCCTTCTTCCCACTCTTCTTCTTCCAGGACTCCTATGATACGGATAATATTGTGCTTTATGAAATTGCTGAGTTCCCTAAGTGTATACTTGTGATCTAATAGTTTTCTTTCCCTCTTCTTTTCAGCTTTACTATTTTCTATAATTTTATCTTCTATATCACATATTCATTCCTCTGATTCTTCCTTCCTCGTTGTGACTACATTCAGTCTGTATTATATCTCAGTTACAGCATTTTTAATTCAGTTTGACTAGTTTTTAGGTCTTTTATCTTTTATCTAGGATTTCTCCTGTGTTTTCTATGCTTCTTTCAAGCCCAGCTAGTATTCTTATGACTGTTGTTTTAAGTTCTTGTTCCAATATATTACTTATATCTGTTTTGAGTGAATCCCTGGGTGTGATTTCTTCTTGATCTTTCTTTTGGGGAGAATTCCTCCATCTTGTCATTTTGTCTGGCTTCTGTATTTTGTGTGTTATGAAAGCTTGTTATGTTTCCTGCTCCTGAGAATAATGCTATATTAAGAAGGGGTCATACAACTGTCCAGGGTCTATCGCTTCAGGAAGTGTTTCTGGTGTATGCTGTGTGCATTTTGCTGTTGTGTTTTCCCACAGGTCAGTCCTTTGCAGAATTCTTCTTTGCTTGCAATGGGGAGTGTTTGAACCTTTACCTAGGTGTGTTTTGATTTGTCATAATAAGCCTGATTTCTTAAAAAAGCTGATCTAAAAAAAGAGAAAAGGAAAAGGAAGAAACAAACAAACAAAATTATAAGCCTGTCCAAAGAGAAAGGAAGAAAGAAAGAATAAAAGAAAGAAAGAAAGAAAGAAAGAAAGAAAGAAAGAAAGAAAGAGAAAGAAAGAGAGAAAGAAAAAAGAAAGCCCTGTCCAATTCCCACAGAACTGAAGCTGATGCTTTGGAGCACTCTATGATCAGTAGACTTGGTGTATGTGGGGGGGCCTGTGCTGGTCCTCTGGGGAAGAGGCCAGATGTACTGGCTCACAATCAGATCTGCCCTCATAAAGATGAACCTACAGGGTGCAGGGGGTTTGGTGTAATCAGTTCCAGCCCTCACTGGGGGTGCTGTGTTGCTCACTGAAGTCTGGCCTTGCTGGGGATTGGCAGGGGGAGAGGGCAGCACCCAGCCCTCTCACCCCTGGAGAGGGGAGCTCCCACCCACAGGCTGTTCAGAAAGCCCTCGCAAAAAAGCAAACAGTTTCCCCTCTTCTGTCCCAGACTTTGGTCAGATCCCTTCTCTCACCTTCTCTGTGCCCAGGCCATCAACCCACCCGGTGCCACAGGTCTCCTCTGTTTTATCTCTGGCACACAACCAGGATTCAAAATTTCAAATCTTAAAGGACCTGGTGTGGTATAGACCAAATCCCTCCTCTGGAAGAGAGCCTTGCCACACTGTGTCTGTGTTGTTTTTTCCCAGAAAAGCAGTCACATGGCCATGCAGGTCCTTGGGAGTTTATGGTGAAGCAGCCAAAAGCAGCAAGCGGGTTATCTGCCCTCTGTGCATGCTTCTGTCCTTGCTGATGAATGGCCATTTAATGGCACCCACTGGGTCTTTTGTCCTTGGAGAGGCAATATACCCTTTTCCATATGTATTCCAGGAAGCAGAACATTCTTTCCCAGTGCAACCCAGGGGATCCCTACATTGTATGTCTACTCTGGGGCCCCCCCATCCTCCTCCCCAGGAGCACTGCTGCCCACCTGGCTTGACTCCCTTGAATGGCTCAGAGGTCTAAAACCCCAGAATTTGAGTTCCATTGCTTGTGAAAACTTGTGATAGTCAATTCCTTTCAATTCCCCAGTCAATGGTTTTGGGGAAGTGTTTTTCTTGAGAGAACCCAAAGCTTTCTCTCTCCACCCCCATCTCTCTCTCTTCTCTCTGTGAAAAGGGCTCCCTCCCCTTTATATCACCAAGGCTTTTCTCTTCCCCAATTTATGTGGCTGCACCTCCTACTTGTCACATTCTCTCCCTCTAATTGCACAGATTTTTCTCTTAATCCTCAGATCAATTTCCTGGGTGTTTGAAATGATTTGATTATGATCTTGCTGTGTTCGAGGGATGAGGCAAGCCTAGCATTCCCCTACTACTCTGCCATCTTAACTCCCTCTCTTCTATATTATAATTTAAAAATAACAAACTACAGTTATCTGTGCTGCTTTGAATAAAATTAAAATTAGTAATCTCCTCTCAGATGGGCACAATAATTCATAAGCATGACTAGTAGTTTTTTATATTTGGAATTAACCTATTGTTGGTTTTAAAAGCTGGATCATATCACTTTATTATCAATCTCAGCAGAAAATAAAACCAATATGGCTCATAGCTTTGATGTTTATTTAAGGGTTAATCTTGAAAAGAAAAATTGTAATTTAACAAATTTAAATTATCCTAGTATTAAATTAATCCATTATATCATATTAAGGTAACTTTTTATGTATTATTTAGATATGAAAGAATTTTGTAATATTGGTTGAATATATGTTATTTATCAACTGATGGTTACATTACTTTTGTTTCTAAGCTGTAGAAGATATTTGGAAACAACAGACAGTGCTATATATTTTTCAGCTGATTCACCATCCATTCTTGAAAAATATTTTGAAGCCTCCACTTAAAACACAAAATCTTGGGGCGCCTGGGTGGCTCAGTCGGTTAAGCCTCTGACTTCAGCTCAGGTCATGAGCTCATGTTCGTGGGTTTGAGCCCCGCGTCGCGCTCTGTGCTGGCAGCTCAGAGCCTGGAGCCTGCTTCGGATTCTGTGTCTCCCTCTCTCTCTGCCCCTCCCCCTCTCATGCTCTGTCTCTGTCTCAAAAATAAATAAAACATTAAAAAAAAAACACAAAATCTTCAGGCACTTGGGTGGCTCAGTAGGTTGAGTGTCCAACTCTTGATTTCAGCTCAGGTCCTGATCCCAGGGTCATGGGATTGAGCCCCTCATCAGGCTCCACGCTGAGCATGGAACTTGCTTAAGATTCTCTGTCTCTCCCTTTGCCACTCTCCCTAACTCGTGTTCACTTGCTCCCTCTAAAAACTAAAATTAAAAAAAATCTTCAAAAAAGCAAAGAGGACGATCTCATTCTCTCAAACACTTGTCTAGTCAGAGGTTATTCCAACCTTATGTCTATCTGAGGGAGTGATCATTTTTATTGTTAAATAATTTGTAAATAAAAAATCCTTTCACGTATTTTACCCTTGGTATGTTAAGCTGTAAGAACATATTCTTACATGTAGGCTGATGCCATCTCTGTTTCATAAATTAACCACTTTGAATTCTCATTCTGTGTAACATAGAAAATTACTGGTTATGATCTGCAAGATCATTGAAAATCAAAGTGGTTTCATTTGAATTCAGTAATGATTTGTCAATCATCCTTTCCCTGCACCAGCCCTGAATTTTTTCCAAAGTTTTATCATTTCTGTTTTATGACTCTAAAATAACATAATCATCACAGGCACTACAAGTTTATTTATCTCTGTCCTAAAATAATCTATCATCTAGTAGGAGAGATACTCATGGAGCAAAACATTACAGTTCAATGAGATAAGCTCTATCATAAAATCAGCCTCATTTATGCAGATGTTCAGAGAACCATATAACCTGAATGAGGCTCCCTCTCTTTCACTCCTAACTCCAAGGTATTTACCAATCCTGAATAAACCAGCTTCTAGGAACTATAAAACCTTGGGTACTGTTGGGATTCCAGCAGGGAGATCCTTATACATGATGTTTTCTTCTTCATGGGCCAAACAAGAAAAGAACATCATACTCTAAGGTTGAGAACCAGAAAGCTTCAGATCCTGGGAAGCTTGGTGATCAGGGACCTATGGATCCATTTGTATAGTCAACTGTGGTCTTATTTGTACATGGTATGTTCCCTTAATTCACAATGGGGCCAAGAAATACCCAAACAAATGGCTAAGTCTTTCCCATGCCTCTAGACAGGGAGAGTATAGGGAATACTCTAAGTATCAGAAAGACACAGAATTTCTTTAGACACCTCTTCAGGAAAGAGCAGCCAGTTGGCCTTTATCAGTTGGCATTTCTAGGCAGAAAGAGTAGGCCTTTAAGAGACAAATAATTCAACTGTCATTAATCTTTCATCTACAACACAAGGCTCTAGAAGATAATTAGTCACACATGTTAGGCAGGATATACTATTCATCTGTCAGAGGTGGAGAGTAAAAAGAGAAGGGAGAGAAGAGGGAAGGGAAAAGGGAAGAGAAAATGTAGTTAAGTGTCTAACTTTTGGTTTTGGCTCAGGTCATGATCTCACAGTTCATGGATTTGAGCCCAGTGTTGGGCTCTGCACTGACAACATGGAGACTACTTGGGATTCTCTCTCTCCCTCTTTCTCTGCCCCCCTCCCAATAAATAAACTTGAAAAAAAACAAGTTGCAGAAAATTTAATAAACTATATGTGTATTACATTTTAATATTTCTCTTCTGGAGTGCCTGATGGTTCAGTCATTTAAGCATCCGACTGATTCTTGGTTTTAGCTCAGGTCATGATCATTCATCGTTTGTGAGTTTGAACCCCACATCGGGTGCTGTGCTGACAGCACGGAGCCAGTTTGGGATTCTCTCTCTCCTTCTCTCTCTGCCTCTCCCCTATTTGCCCCCTCCAAAAATAAATAAACTTAAAAAATTTTTTTTAATATTTTTCTTCTATGGTGTCAAAATACTTCATGAAGTCTTTCCCCACTTCACTAATGTTACCTGCCATGTAAATTGTACTAGCAAATGCAACTAATGCAGTATAGGATATTAGATCTAAGGTAATTATATCATAGGGGCATTCCAAGAAACATTTTAATATAATACAGGATTAGAGAGCTGAGGTATCCGGAAATATTAGTTTCTGATTTATTACTTTGGCAATCTTTTACCAACGTAAAAATTGAGCGACATAATATCATGCCATTTAAAAAATTTTTTTTAATGTTTATTTATTTTTGAGAGAGAGAAGACACAGAGTGCAAGCAGGGGAGGGGCAGAGAGTGAGGGAGACACAGAATCTGAAGCAGGCTCCAGGCTCTGAGCTGTCAGGGCAAAGGCAGACACAGGGCTTGAACTCACTCGAGATCATGACCTGAGCTGAAGTTGGACACTTAAATGACTGAGCCACCCAGGTGCCCCTTATCATGTCATTTTTTTAGCAATGTAGGTGGCCATATAATTTCATTGCTATTCCATCAGAATATAATGCCTGCAAGTTACAAAGACAGGTGAAAAATTGTGCAATAACAGTTTTACAATTTGCTATTTTTAAAAAAATCATTCAAGCTGAGGTTAATCTTACTGTCTACAGTATGATAACAAAACGGTGATCCTGAAAACTCTTGTCAAAGCAGCTTTGCAAACGCAATCATTATTAAAAGTACAAGCAGAACAAATAGTCTGGTTTTTACTCAAGTATCACTCTGAGCTCTTCAAGATATCTCTGGCATTTCGCCTGGGCACATTTATTACTAAGCTATTTGTGTCCAGCAAAAAGGCAAACCATTCACTTAATAAGTAATTTGCTGAGTACCTATATTGTGCAAAGTTTGAAGGAAAGCTGTTTCCCCATACCCACTAAAAAGAAGGAAGCAGACTTAAAACAATGTCAATATTTGCAAGCATATTGATTAATTTCTTCAACCCATTTCTGGAGCATTACTTTGTACTGGGTACTGTTCTACGTAGTTAGAATACATTAGCAAACAAAACACAACAATGCAGGCCTTTGAGGAGCTTATATCCAAGTGAGGGACAACAAACAATAAAAAAATACACACAAAAAATCATCAAGTCATATATTTTGAAAGAAGGAAATACCTGCAATAAAAAAGGAAAAAGAGCTGGTTAACGGATTTAGGGTACTAGGGTGGGGGTGAGCAGAAAGTTATAGAATTAGGGTGGCCAAGGTTGGCCTCACTAAGAAAGTAAGATTGGAGCAAAGACTTGGACAATCAACCGAATGACTGAGGGTGGGGTAGTGGTTGTGGGCAGAGAGAATGGTTCCTAGGGCAAAGGACCTGGGGGTAATGCATGCCTGGGAAGAACAGCAAAGAGTGGTGAGCAGAGGGGAGAGAAGTAGGAGATGAGGTTGGGGTGTGGGGAGCCCTTGTAGAACATTGGAGAGACTTTGTTTCTCCTTGAATAAATGGGGAATCATTGGAGTGTTTGAACAGGACAATAGCCTGATTTGACTGACTATATATATAAAGATCATTCTGGATTTTGTGTTGCGAATAAATTGGAGATGGGCAAGGGTAGAAGTGGGAACACCTTTTCGGAGGCTGTCATAATAATCTGGACAAGAGATACAGTGACTTGAAGCAGAGGAATAGCAATGCAATTAGTAAGACATGGTCAGATTCTTAATATATTTTGAAATATCTTAGAAAAAGATTGTTTTTTAGCCTCACTCTATATTTTAGTACCAGACAGTGGTATTTTAAGTGGTGTTATTTCTCTAAAGCCTCTATAAAGAATTGTTCCTTCTTCATTTTTTTTTTTTTGGTTAAAAAACTTGTCTGATGTCACAAGAAACATTAATTCAAATTTTGCAGCAGTTCTTTCAACCTTAACTGAAGTTTCTTTTCCATTATTTCAGAGAAAAAAGATGGCACCAAGCATATACAATGGAAGCAGTCCACCATTTATGAATTTTATTGTTTTATTTTGTATTAAGTAAACTCTTTGCCCAGCAAGGGGCTCGAACTCACAACCCTGAAATCAAGAGTCACATGCTGTACTGACTAGGTCAGCCAGGTGCTCCCTGATTTATGAATTTTGAATGAAATATATTCTAAATGCTCATTTGTAGGTCAGTTGTTATTCTGCAACTAGTTTTTCATTTAAAAAATAATAGTAATAAGTGGAGGTTTGGGCCTAGGTTATATAAATGTTTAATTCTACAGTCACTAAACTAAAATTCATGTGTATTATTTACTTGTAAAATAGCCCCCAGATTCCAACCGGGAATTCAGAATGAACATTTCCTCTGCCCTCCTCTTCCTTACCATTTAACTTCTCCACATTCTTCTTTCTCACCCGGCCTCCTCCTCTGAGTAAATGAATTATCTTTTGGCCAAGAAGTTAGAAGTTTTTCATTTTTTACCCCCCCCCTCAGGTTGGAACTAGCAGTGTCAAAAAGAAACTTACCAGTATAAACTTACAAAGTTTATAACTGGCCACAAAAGAATTTGACATGGGCAGGAGGAAGTAGGGGTGGGATTCAGGAAGCAGGGGAAGGGTTTGGGGAGATTAGGTATTTCAGGATATTTCAGGGAGGCTGAGATGGGAGTATTTATGATAGGGGCTATCAAACACGCTAAGCTTTTCCCTGTTACAGAGTCTTACCTATCCTGTCTGCTGTCTCTCTGGAACATTTTTCTCCCAAACCTTCTCCTGGCAGACTCCTTCACATCTGTTAAGGCCTCTACTTAAAATGTTACCCTTTCAGAGGGGTGCCTGGATGGCTCAGTTGGTTAAGCATCTGACTCTTGATTTCAGCTCAGGTCATGATCTTGCGGTTCATGATTCGTGAGTTCAAGCCCTGCATCTGGCTCCAGGCTGACAGCATGGAACCTACTTGGGATTCTCTGCCCCTCCCCTGCTCTCTCTCTCTCTCTCTCTCTTAAAATAAATAAATAAACATTAAAAAAATATCCTCTCAGAAACACAGAAGCCTTCCCTAAGATAGCTACCCATCTTCTTCACTCTAGCCTCTTACCCTGTTTTATGCTTTCTTTCCTTTTTTAAGATTTACTTTTTAATGTTTATTTATTTTGAGAGAGAGAGAGAGAGGGAACATGTAAGTGGGGGAGGGGCAGAGATAAAGAATTCCAGGCAGGCTCTGCACTGTCAGCAAGGGAGCCCTACTCGAGGCTCAGTCCCATGAACCATGAGATCATGACCTGAGCCAAAATAGAGTCAGATGCTTAACCAACTGAGCCACCCAAGGGCCCCATTCCTTTATGCTTTCTTAATGGTACCTATCTCTGCCTGAAATTATATTATGTATTTCCTGATTTTTAAAAATTGTCTTTCTCATGAGAATGTAAGTTTCAAGAGTGGAGAAACTTTTTTTTTGAGTTCAGAAACTTGATCTGTTTATTCATCACCTAGAAAGTGCCTGGAACATCGCAATCACTCACTAAATTTTCATTGAATAACAGAAGGAATTAATGAGGACACCTTCATGATTGGAACTTGGTAGGACATTATATGCTAATGGAAAGGTAGCCAGGAATCCAGGATAAAAGAGCTCTGTGGACGTGAAGGTTCAGCATTAGTATGTCTAGGGAGTGCCCTGTATAATATTATTAGCTGATGGTAATTTCCCCCAGATACATGTTGTAATCTGGGATTACTTTTGTGTAACCCAAACTGGAAAAGAATATTTATATGGACCATGTAATTATAATGTAAGATTATTTAGACCTCTGCTACTATGGAAATACAAATAATTTTCATTATTATAGGACATTACACTAAAGATTAGTTAACGTAGTTTCAGTTAAAATACATACATCAAAGTAGAAAATAGAATTTGGAGAATTCTAAAAAAATTTCAAGTATTCATACCCTTTATAATTCAGAGGCCTTCTGCTACCCGCCTCCTCTCCCCATCTGCAATCCTCTTCTGCTCATTGGTCAAAAATATTGAGAGAGTTGTTTTTTTGTATGTTGGATTCCTGGCTGGAAAGAAATTCATATGAAATATTTGAAAATACCTGTTTTTTTATGGAGACTCCAGTTACTTTATTGGATCTGGTTAGTAAGAAGCTTAAGAAGCTTCATGGAGAAGATCCAGATGTGATAACAGGTATTGATTCAGATTTGTTCCTTCTTTATCATTAAGTGACTGTTACAAGCATGTTGGAAAGGAGCCAAGGGTGAGTATCTCATAAATACATAATGTTATAAAAGGTGGTTGCATGACGGTTATTTTTTAGTATCGCCAGAGCAAGTTCTCTAGTTCTTTTTGAAAGCCCTATGTTTGATTACCTTTTGGCTGAAAAGGTGAACATTTTCTCTCAATTCTACTTCCAGCTCTCACCTTCCCTTCTGCCAATTACCCACCTGCCTGCTTCCTTGTTCCTGTGCTCTCTCTTGTCTCCTTTTCTGATTCTCTCAGACTCTTTATCTTGTGTGATATTCTCTTTCCCCCCTCCCTTCTCTTTTCTAGGAAATGACCTAGTTTCATAGAGGAGGAGCCTGAACTTCACAGTTGAATAGACCCCATGATATTCTTTTCACTCAGTGTCTTGTGGCAATTGATCTAACTCCTTAATTTAGATTTTCTTTAAACTATAAAAATTTTTTAGGCTTATTTATTTGTTTTGAGAGAGAAGAGACAGTGAGAGTGGGGGAGGGGCAGAGAGCGAGGGAGAGAATCCCAAGCAGACTCCACACTGCCAGTGCAGAGCCCAACATGGGGCTTGAACTCATGAAACTGTGAGATCATGACCTGAGCTGAAACCAAGAGTTGGATACTCAACTGACTGAGCCACCCAGGCACCCCAGAACTATAAAATATTTTTAATATGAATTTCATGTGATTGTCATGTGAGAGACAAAGTAGCATGGTAGATCCAAGTGTGGGTGTTGGGGCTTAAGCTTCCTTATAGACAAAATGAGAACAATAATGACATCTACCCCACTGGGTAGTTATTAAATATTTAATATTGATATTACTGATATAATATTATTATAAATTTAAAATATTAAAAATAGTTAAACTGTATTATTGTTATTTAAATATTAAATACTATTAATGTTTACTATTACTTGACACTAATATTGAGCCCTGCTACGTGTCAGACACTGTGCTAAGCACTATGTGGATTTATGAAATTATTTCTTATACACATTATCTTTTGCAGCCATTATTATTATCCCATTTTATAGGTAGGGTAACTGAAACTTAAAGAGAGGTTAATTAACTTGGCCAACTAGAAAAGTGGGTAACATTTTTTTCCTTTAAAATAAAGTTTCGGGGGCATCTGGGTGGCTGAGTTGGTTAAGTCTTCAACTCTTGATCTTGGCTCAGGTCATGATCTCATGGTTTGTGAGAAGGAGCTGACAGCACGGAGGCTGCCTGAATCTTCTCTGTCCCTCTCTCTCTCTGACCCTTCCCCTCTTGTGCACACACACTCTCTCTCTCTCAAAATAAATAAATAAATATTAAAAAAATTCTAGGGCATTAGTAATTTTTAGAAAAACATTCATAGAGTAGGGCATTATTTGCCTGAATTACTTGCAATTTCTCAGCTAATAAATTTTCTCTCATTCCCTTTTTGAACACAGGGTATATGGCAACAGATATGTCGCCACATGTATCCTGTCTGTTTGATATGGTTAAACAACAATGGTAATGAAGTATTTTGAACTGAACATCTGGAATCTTTTTGGATTAATTCAATCATGTCTTACTAAACTTCATTTGACTGCCATTACTACATTAAATTTTTACATTCAATTTCTCATTACTTTTGGCTTTTGAGGGAAGTGGAGGGAGTGTAGGCATTTAATATTTATCTCTGTTCAACAATATGCTTTAAAGGGAGATAATAAACATAAGAGCTTGCCCAGTGCTATGTACTGTAAGCACTTGGAAAATAAAAAATGATCTTATAATATTTTCTCCTAAATAGCTTAACTATATTGTCTCTTTTTAAAATTCATCCCTTATTGAATAAAATTGTCAGATTATATCATTGTGCAATTTAATTGAATTTTTTTTTGATGTCTGATCTTATTTATTTGTTCCTCTTACAACAATCTCATTTTTGACTGGACTCAGACTTTGAGGTAGAAGCTCTCAGAGAAGACAGCCTCCGTCTCTTGGCAATCTGTTCTTGGCGTTTTTCTTTGGCCTCCTTCATCCTCTTGGCCAAAAGCTTAGCATATTCTGCAGCCTCTTCCTTGTTTTTCTTTGTGCGCTGCTTCTTCAAAGCAATGCGCCGACGTTTGTGTTGGAGGACACGTGGAGTAACAAGACGCTGAATCTTGGGTGCTTTGGTTCGAGGTTTCTTACCTTCTTTGTTTAGGGGCTTTCTCACAACATACTGGCGGACATCATCTT
>CM053571.1:20136826-20183171 GCA_028646485.1 Cryptoprocta ferox
GAAGCCTTGTTTGTCATTGCCACCACTGATTCGGACCACGTAACCCTTCCATTCTTCCCCTAAGGCATCAGCAGCAACTTCTGTGGCCATTCGCTTCTCATAAAAGGTACGAAGTTTGCGTTCATCGTCCACTTCAATGAGTTTCTGGCAGCCAGTAGCTGGGAAAGAGATGTTCAGCTTCATCTTGAGGCTGCCTACCACCTCTGAGGCGCCACGAAAAAGAGCTAATTGAAATTTTAAATTGTCCCGCTTTTATGTTGTATGCTCTTTTCCCTATACTTGAACTGATAAAGTTCATGAGCATTGATTTAAAATGCTGATATCAGATACTCATCTATCCATCTATTCAGTTATTCAGTAAACATTTTTTAATATCTACTATGCAGTAGACTTTGCATAAGCACCAAGAAATACAAAAATGTATAAGATAATGTCCCTGTTCACAGTAAGCTCATGTGCCATTGTTCCAAGTGACTGGCACATGGTAGATGCTCAATAGATATTTGTGGAATAAATCAATTCAGTGCAAGAATTGATGTATGAGACAGCCGTTATAAATCAACCATAACAAAATATAATAGGAATATGTCCACACCATATGAAGTTATTGAAGACCAGAGAAGGATTACCTAACCTCGTGTGAAGGGATCAGACTAGGCTTGTGGATGAGATAGGGCTTGGTAGGAGTTTTAATTAGTAGATGTTAGCTAAACCAAAAAAGTAAAGAAGAGAAGGATATTTTGGACTAAGGAACATTGTTAGCAAAAATAGGTAAGTGCTAGAAACTGTAGCCAAGGGGTGGCAGGGATTGACACTAGAGAAATAGATGTCAGATCCTGAAGGGTCTCATTTAGCAACAAAGAAATTCACTAGGCAGTTGGGGAGGCATTGAAACTTATTTTTTAAGCCAGTGATATGGCTAGATTCACATTTTAGATAAAGCATACTTAGCAGCAGTAAGTAGAATGAATTGGCAGTGTTCTTAGTTAGGAGGTATAGCAGTAGTCCAAGTGAGAAATGATGCAGTTCTGTAATGTGGTGAAGGCAAGAGGGATGCAGAGGAGAGTAGATTTGAGGAAATATTTGGGAAGAAAAATTGGCAACACTTGACTGCATCTGGGGGTCAGGGAGAAAGGTGACTCACA
Source organism: Cryptoprocta ferox (assembly GCA_028646485.1). Classification (NCBI taxonomy): domain Eukaryota; kingdom Metazoa; phylum Chordata; class Mammalia; order Carnivora; family Eupleridae; genus Cryptoprocta; species Cryptoprocta ferox. The sequence continues at coordinate 20,137,972 of CM053571.1, forward strand.
GATGACTCAAGTTTCCAGGTATGGTGAGACAGGAAGAGGGATATGTTTAGGGAGATGATTGAATCTGTTTTGGCCTTTTGTTTTTGATACGTGTGGGACATCCTGGTTGATTTTCAGCAGAGCAGCTGGATGTGCAACATTGAAGCTCAGGGGAGAGATATGAGCTAAAACTAACTATCTGGGAGCATGTAGAAACTGAGGTAATTTGGAGTACATTGAGTAAAATAGGAGGTCCAAGAATAGACCAACAGTCAAAAGGTGGATAAAGAGGAACCTATGAATGAGACAGAGAAGAAATGTGAGAAGAGGAATGAGATGAAGTCATGGCCATAAAGCCAAGGAGATGTAACACTTTAAGGAGGAGGACTCCGTGTGGCAGAAGATCAGGACTGCACCAATTCTCTGCACCAAGCCAATTAATGAGAGCTGATTTAGCAGTTTTAAGGGCAAAGGCCAGGTTGTAGTCAGACAAAAGGGAATGAATGGATAAAGAAATTAAGAGTGGATGTAGGATAAGGGGAAGAGAGAAACTGGGCAACAATTGGGGTGGTGCTGAGTCAAATCAGAGGTTTGGACACACTGATCTGCTGAGAGGAGAGCAGAGGAAACGTACTCAAGGGCACAGGACCAAGGGTTTGCCTGGCACAGGAGGAGGGATATTAGAATGAGGATGACAGTGTGTGTGGGTGTAAATAAATGTGCAGGTTCAAGGTGGAAAGTTGAGGAAGACTGTCAAGTGATGAACCCATTTTTCTTGACAAAGTAGGAGGAGGAGGTAATATTGTCTGAGGAGTTGGACCAGTGAATGAATCACGTGGGAGGAAGGGGGTGGTTTGAAATAGACAATTATAAGAAAGGGAAAAGCAGCTGAGAAAGGACAAGTCAATGGATTGATGAGTAATTCTAAGACCCAGATGAAGTAGATCATAAATGTTAGTGGTGTCAATTTGTGCAACACTATTTTCTCAGCAGCACTTACTTACTTGAATGGCAGAGTGGAAAAGGTGGATTCAAGCATTGAGGAAGAGCTGGGATTTTGCTTGTCAGGTGTTGCACAAGAGAATTGAGGACATGTGGTAGTGAGAAAGTGGTGCAAATGTTCAGTTATGTGTCCAATTCAAGACAGGAAGGAAGAGGTGATGGACAAAAAAAAGGTGGCATATCTGAGATGTGACAAGATGGACAAGAGTTGCGACAGCTCTAAAGGCATCTATCATAGTGGTAAAGACTCCAGGCCCTGGGAGTGCACAGTCCTTGGTTCAGATCCTAGCTCAGCCACTTGGTAGCCATGTGGTCCAAGTTTTTGTTTCTTTACCGGTTAGGTAGGGCTGATACCACTAATATCTATCCACCTTGACCTGAGGATACTATAGACTTATTGAGGAAAAAGCACAAAAAGTTTGGCACATGATAAGCACTCATTGTAAGCTGCTATACTATATTATTATCTGAAGGATAATAGATTCTGGATAGAGAGTTGGGTGCAAGAGTTTATATTTTCAAGGCTAGTATAATTCCAGGGTATCACCATAGGTGTGTTTAATTAAAAGCCATTATGGTGAAGATAGGAAAAAACCCTAAAACTGGTGGATTTCAAAGTTTACTCTGATTAAGAATTGCTGTCTTCACCTGTGGATCAGCATCAGAAGAGGCTTAGGTGACTATACATGCTAAGGCAGCTCACAGAACAGTGAAAAAAAGCACTGCTCATGTTCATGAAATTATTTGTTCGTGTTTTGAACATGCCTCTGATGGCATTTGGCATATTGAGTACTCTAGCTGAAAGAGTCTGAGAAAATGGCTGAAGCAGTAAAGTCACCCTGACCTCCTTCCCCTTGACCTTCTTCCCTGAAAAAGGCCATAAAACCGTCATGTCAGTAAGAGGTGCCCTCCTTACATTTAAGGTAAGGAGCAGTCTTATCTCGGAAAACAAAGGGACACCAAGAAGGTTCTGAACAAACAGTCCTTGCTAAGTTTTCTCCAATTTATTACAATTACTTAATACTCAACCTATCATATTCTTCCACAGCTGTCCACTCTTCATCAAACCTAGCAGAAAAGCGCAGAGGATTGTTTCTTTGAGTTTTCATTTCCTTGTGAAGGTTCCTGTGTCACACAAAACTTAATTGGTATGCTTTTTTCCTGTTAATCTGTCTTTACTAATTTACTTTGAGAACCAGCCAGGGACCCTAAGAGGGTCAAGGAAAACTTTTTCCTCCCATACACCTCCAATTTATTAGCCACATCATTTAAATTCAAGACATAAATATATGTCTTGAAACTGGGACAGTAGTTATTTGCTTCTACTCTATGGAGACATTTTGAAAATCCAATAAAATAATGTATGTAAACAAGATAGTATGTCTTTTGCTATGGAGCACTTTGTAAAGAAGTTTTACTACTCTGAAGCAAAGAAAATACGAGCATAAGTAATATCATCCACCATATTCTGGGAAAAAAATAAGTCCAGCATAAGGCCAGTTTGAATATATACATTTCAGTTTTTTTAAACTTGATTTTCCAACTATTCTTTTTTTTTAAGTTTCACATTTTGCCAACATTTGACATACAAGGAGTTTGGGGGGAAAGGACAGTTCTTCCTAGTTCGCTCTTCAGATTAATGGTATCCCCAACATCTCTTTGAAACACAAAAAGAAATTAATTAAGGAATTTCAAAAACACCATCTAGAGTTTCACATTAACATTTCTGGGGCAAGAAACTACAATTTAATTTCAAACTCTCTGGTGGTTTTCTCAAACTGCTATACTTAGACTTCAGATATAGGGTAGCATACGGATTTTAAGCGTGCTCATGCTTAAAATGTGTTAAGGAAGGTAGATAAAAAAGGTAGAGGCTTCCACTTACAAAATAAATGTCATGGGGATATAACATATAGCATGGTGACTATAGTTAAATACTGTACTGCACATTTGAAAGTTGCCAAGAGAGCAGATCTTTAAAAACTTAAGTTTTTAACTTTACAAGTGAATACAAATTAAGTTCATGTATGTCAACTCATTTAATTATTATGCTGTTAAAATCACTAAATGATACAGTTACATTTTTAAAAGCTTTTTTTTCCCACAGAAAAGGAACATTTCATGCATTTGTTCTCTGAAGAAAGCATGCACTTTCCTTAGTATATATTATTTTTAAGTTACTCTCTTAGGCTACTGTAAATCTTCTAAAAAGAGTAATATTTTTTAAAGTAGAATATTTTAAAAGTCACAAATTTAGAATTCCTTAATGTCTAAAACCATGATTTTGCCTTCCCTAATTCTTCATTAGCTCATAGGGTATTTTATGGTTTTCTTTCCCTCTGGTTTTCTTCTTCCTTCCTGCCCCTCCCCTCTTGTCTCCTCCCTCCTTCTCTGTTTTTAAGTTGGTTAGTTCACTTTATGGCATCATTTCTTCAATGTGGTACAGGTTGTGGATTCAATCCCTGTTGAAAGTTACACAGTAACACATTCTTTTGCCTTGATCAGAGAAGCATGTATCATAAGTACTAGAAAAAATATATCTTGAATTAACGTCATGTTCTTTTTGTTCAAAAATGGGATCAGTTTCTTGAATTTGAATCCTTAAAGTCAAAGTTCTCAACTAAGTGTATGAAAAGGTTTCAGAGGGCTGAAATACAGTGTACTTCCTAAAATCATGTGCAATTTTTTGTGTATATGTGCTTATGGCATTTTTCTAGGAAGTAATTCACAGCATCACCAGATTCTCAAAGGGTATTATGACCTAAGCATATTAAGAACCACTGAGTTAGAGAATCAATACTATTGATTCTGTCTTTAGAGAATATACTAAAGGACTTTATTGATGTATATTTATATATTTTCCAAATTTTCCTTTTACTTTGTGGATGAACCATTACTCTCAATGTTCAGATATTATGTTAAGAGCATTAGCTGGATGAATTCTAAGTTCCTGCCCATTTAAAACAAAACTGAATTAAAATAATTTTATGCCACTGGAAGATGTAACTCCCCTAATCTGTGTATGTTTCTTTGGAGTTGAGGAGGAAATTAATATAACTCCAGTAGAAGACCTGGGAGGGTGGTTCTAGAGAGATCAGAAAACACTGGAAACATGCAGCCACATGCTCTTTATTGGAGGGGATGCAGGGGAGAGTCTCCTTATTAGGAAAATCTCCATTTTAATGTTCTATGTGAACATTGCTCACCATCACTATGAAAGGCTGGGACTTTGAGAAATGCATTAAGAATATTACCATGTCCTTGAATCTGCTGCTCAGAAGGTTATATATAACTTTAAGGAAACATCTTCCCTCTGAGCCTATTTTGTTTTAAATTTCTAGAATAAAAATATACATGTTCAGATTTGTATTTCTAAGATTGGACCAGAAATATCAAAGATACAAAGCTAAGCATGTGGTATGATATGGAACATGAGGATATGGGCTCTGGTGTCAGAGACCTTGATTTACCACTTCACTTATTTGAGGTCAGAAGGGAAAATGTTAGCAAGTGAGCACCCTAGATTTAGGCGAAATCCAAATTAGAATTAGAATTACTAAGAATTGTTCAGCAATCTTGAAATGTTTTACTATTGTATGAAGTGAATGACAATTTCTTATAACATTCCCTAATAAAGCTTATTTTGCTCAACACAGGTACTGTTATTCAATTAAACTTATTTACAAATTGACTTCTGCTAAATGGTTTTTGAAGGTTCTGAGGCACGAATGCCTAAACCCAACAGTGCCACTCCACCTAGTGACAGCTCCACAAATTACAGTTATTCCACTTAAGAATTCCCAAATATATCATCATTCAATTTTAGGTTAGATCTTTTTGAGGGAGGACTTATACGCAAAATCTTTTTTTCTCTGTATAAATAAAGTCCAACTCCAATCACTGAGAAGATTACTTCCCATTAGAACATTCAGTAAATTTCCGTGAGAATTAACAGCCTGATTCATAATGCTTAAGACTCTGCTTAAACTTCTTATGCACATTCTCAGATACTACCCAGGTAAATAAAAGATTTTCTAACTCAGAGAAATAAATGTTGAGATGAAATTTTTCTCCTCTTGTAATTTATATACATAAAGAATGTTCAAGACTTGAAAGGCCTTCCTGAGTCCTTTTTTTCTAGAAATCTTTCTTCTCTGTACTCTGTACAAGTGGATTTGCAAGTACTTTTATAATGCAATTGCTTATGTGCTAGAAAGATTTTTTATCATAAAAACCAAAAAGTTAGTATTGCAACCCCACCTTTTGTCACTTAATTCTGTGACCAGTGATACTCTTAGGCAACACTTTTGTTGCCTGATTCATACATGAGTATAGTAATTGAACAGTTGCTAGCACTCTGTTTCTGGCTGGTGCTAGCCATATCACATAGAGCCACCTGTAAATCAGGTTTGAATTTTTTCTGTGGTATTAGTAACCTCTATAAGGTCACAGATGTGGGCCAAGGGAAAAGTAAAAGTGCAGTAAGAGTAGGTGCCCTAAGCGTGAGCTCATGAGATTTACTTGTCCAGCCTGAGTCCAATCTTGCAGATACCACTTCCGCTTGACATTGACAGGCTGCTCTGTGCATGCCTAACCTGCAGTGTGGAAGGGCAACGATCCCAGAGGGCAGAACCAAGAGCAGCGTCTCTTGTTCAATTTGCATGAACATATGGATGGAGATGATGGCTAATGGTTTGACCAGAGCATGAGAGACTTGAAAACTACAAGACACATGGGAACTAGAAACTTTAGGAAGTTATGTGGATGAACAGTCCCCAAGTGTGAGGTTATTTGTGTTTTGTGTGAAAGCTCATCAAAAGGTTTCTCCATAGGAGAGGCTCATACTACAAGGTGGACAACATAGCCTGTATTGTGAATGTTGGCTAGCTTCTTTCCCCAGCCATCTTAGACCTTGCTCAATTGTGCTACATTCTGGGGAAATTCCCTCAGCTTGTTTTTTAGTTTTAGTAGTGCCCATTTTGCTATTCAATCTATCAATTAAGCATAAGTAATCCTATTGTCAATTTCTAGGATCTTTGTTATAGTAACCTGTTGTGATAGACACAATTGCCTCATTAGTCTCTCAGAGAATATTACTTATAAAGTTAATTTTATTCCCTTAGGGGTTCATTCTTTTTTGTTGGATTTGGTGTACCTCCTGTGGTGTTTAATTATCCCTCAAATGTTTAATGCTTGGTTGTCTTTCTTTTTTCTTTTATGAATTCCTGTTTACCTGGAGGTGTGCTAAGTGCCCCCAGGGCCCTGCCCAGTCATACTTCTTTCTCATGAGGTCTGAGCTCTTATCTTTAGCCAGAGATGAGTGTCACAATCCACTACTCCCTTTAAGATTTTTTTCCTTTACTTTGATGACTTTAGTGGATATAAAACTATTTTAGATTCTGTTTCCCTGTCCAACCCTTATACTTTGACTCTCTTTCTGCTGAGACTCCATTCCAAGAAAGTGAGTAGGGCTCAGTTGTTTCCAATTCATTCTTTTAATGGCTCACCCACGATCTCCTATTCTCTGTATTTGTCCTGAGATTAAAATATCTCTGGAACTACTGTATCTTTAGTAGTTTTCTCCTGCTCTGATTTGGGACATGGATTTTCTTCTTCTTGATTCTCTAACAATCTAATCCTAGTTGTTTTCCATCTTTTAGGAATTCCTCCACTTTGTTCATCAATAGCACCCTTTGTTGTTTCCTAGAGTCGCTTAAAGATTTACTCTTCTATCATAATATAGTGTGAACGATTTTACATACACAGTATAGATTCTAATACAATGATCACCCATGTGTCCACCATCCAGTTTGAGAAATAATATATTACTTCCCTCCCTTCTCCACTAGAAAGGTTTAAAGGGATTTGGGACACAAAGTAGGTGAACAGTATCAGTTTGCCATGCCAAGACAAAAACCACAAAATTAAAAATTTCAAAACCAAGATAAAAAAGTGTTTGAGAGAACTGTTCTGTCTTACTCACTGATATAAATCCTAATTATTGTCTTAAGGGGAGTATGATGCATGACCAACGCTGGAACATGTTATTTCCATGCATGCAGTTTGCAATAAATTATAAACTCTAGGGATGCCTGGGTGGCTCAGTCGGTTAAGCATCTGACTTCAGCTCAGGTCATGATCTCACAGTTTGTGGGATCAAGTCCCGCATCAGGCTCTATGCTGACAGCAGGGAGCCTGCTTGGGATTCTCTCACCTTCGCGCACTCTCTGCCGCTTTCCCCTACTGTGCTCTCTCTCTCAAAAATAAATAAATAAACTTAAAAAAATTATAAACTCTAATGTGGCTAAGTTCTCACTCTACTTTTTATGAATTTTAAATTAGGATTTTATGACTATCTTTCCAAAATAATAGATATCTTTAATACATCATCTCAATGTTACTATAACTAATGTTAAATGTTCTCTTTGAAGTCAACTTTCTGTATAATATTAAAACAAAATCTCTAGCAATTAACTTTCTAAATTAGATAGGTATTGAAATGGAAGGAAACTTCGATGCTCTAAAGATAGAGGATTAAGGACCATGTCCATTAATTTCAGAAATTAATGTTTAGTGTCTCAAAGATGACCACTATGAGACCTACACTGCCTAAAGAATTTAGTTTACTGTAGTAAGCATGTGTGTGTGTGTGCGCACAGGAATGTTCCTCACAGGAAAAACACCTGGTCGATGATGATTAGTATTCTGCCTGTCCAACATGAGGTCCTGACAAGTCAAGGAAAGCCTTTTAAATGGGGACTTGCCTTTTTATTCCAACCACATCATCTTGAAATTCTAACAGTTACACTGTATGGCTGCAAAAATTTATGCTGCCAGCATCTTTTTGCTACACTATTCAGATTATATGCTCGTAACTGGGTATCACACATTCTACTTGCAACTCTGTAATGATAACCAGCCTAAGTCTAGGAAAGACTGACCGGGCCCTAACCCAACATGATCTAAATAAAATTGTAGTTGACAGCTCTTTCAATTGATCAGCATTTGTCTCTTCATCTTAATTTTCCTTTGGGAAACTACCTTCTTTTACTCTATGCTATCTTAGTAGTTCTGTCAAAGTCCCTGAAGTCATGGGATAGGTGCGTGATACTAACTAGGATAAAGAAACTGGTAGGAATTTGATTCATGAGCATAATGACATAATATAGAAAATATAGAAGCTGAGATATTTTGATGGCAGGGCTCTAAAAGGATTGTCTCTCACTCAGTTTCTGTAACTTACATTCCTAAGGATATCCTAGTTTTCAACCTTCCTAAGGCTGCTGGTCTAGTTTTTCTTTAGATTTGATCACCTGCCCTTTGTCCCATTGATACATTTTGTTTGGCTTAGGATAGCCCAAATGAGTTTCTCCTGTTTGCAAGCAAAGCCTACCTGATCCATTCATTAATGTCATTGTCAGCTGTTTCCTTAAATTGGAAATCTGTAGCTTTTAACATCAATATGTTTATTGCGGATTATATGAGGTTTTTTTTTTGTATGTATGTGTGCCCCTATATAAGAGTTTTTAAAACAAATCACTAACATTTGTTTCAAGAGTTTTTGACCAACCCTGAGTTAACTTCAAATTTTTTTTCATCTTAAAAAAAGGTACAGTATTTTTATGAGTGAAATAATACATTTCTGCCAACATAGTACTGATCAAAAAGCACTTTAGTAAATTGGTTTTAGTTTCCACTCTTTCCAATTTATTCTAAATAAAAAACAAATGTTAAACACAAATAAGAGTAGTCTTCCCAACTTTAATATGTATGAATAAAAATGGCAATATTTAGATAAACTACTTAGTTCTAAAAGAGATATCATATCAGCCAGAAAACATTTTAGGCAATCCCACCTTATTCATAGTCACACAAAACAGCTTTCCAAGGAAAACTGACCAGTGAGACAGTTATGTTTGTGCTCCCAGATATAAAGAATTACATTCAAAATGCATTTACTCTTCTAATGAAAGATAACCTATTCTTCGGAACAGTGTAAGCACTGTTATGGTAGTCTAACTGCTAAATGAAAATATGAGCTGAGATACAGTTTACTGTAATAACTTAGCTAAGAAACCTTTGAAAATTAGCCACGGATCAAAGTATTCACATAAGTTTAAGATCTTATCATAGGATGAAAGGTAACACAGATCCTTAACCTACTTTAAGAACACTGAAATTAAACCTTTCAATCACAGCTAGTCAAAACTTTAATTCAGAATGTTTCTTAAATATCAAATTTCTCTTCACAGACGCTATGTCCATTTTCTTCATAATCTTCTCTTGTTACTACCATATCTTCAAAATCGTCATTCTCTGATATCAATTTTCCACCTTCCCAGGCATAAGTAATAGGGCTAAAAATAAAGTTAAAGTAAATGAACCCAGATGATTTTACAGAACTGAAATACAGAAAACATTCATTAGTAACTAAAACATGGCAATCTCTACCCAACTCGACTTAACAGAAAATAACTTAAAGTGTAAAAATAAAACATAAGCTTCATAAGAATAAGGCAAACTATGAAAGAAAAGAACCTTGGTCACCAGTACAACTAAGTGTTATATATATATTTTTTTACCTGTGCCCTGAATTTATGGACCCTCTACTTCTAATAAAAAAACAAGATTATAAGCAAAACATCAAAAATGCATAAAAGGAAAAACACTGTCACAACTGAATCTAAATTCTGTATGTGGCAAAGATACGTCATCTCACTAATTTGCACAGCAATCCATGAAACAACATATTTTAACTGTCATTTTACAGATTTGGGAAAATGAGGCTCAGAGAGGTTTTCAGTCTGTGCTTTTCTGCTACCCTTTCTTCTAATAAATGAAATATACATAAACACAGTACATAATAAACAGTTACATGGTAGGACAAAGACAGTAAGTAAAATTGAAACACATAAAACATGTAGTTTGGTTTTATCTCTAACCAAGGTTATACTTTGTGTTATGACTCAATTCTATTTCTAATGTCACTCTCCCCCAATTCAGTTTTTAAAATTTGAAAAATGATGAAAAGTTAATAAATGTTTTCCTTATTATATTCCATACATGTAACATATATGTGTGTGTATATAAAACAGATGTGCAATGAAGACTTGATGAATAAAAGAATTAAAACTGTTTCTGTGGATCCCTTAGCATGTAATGTGTGTATGACTTGCATTTAAAATGCAGGATAAAAAACATGTGGGGCAAACAAAACAAAAGTGTGGGAAATAAAGAGACACGGTGGAAAAAATAATAAAATGAAGAAACAAACAGGATGAAAATCCAGTATGCTTCATATTCTATAATGGACATTAATGCTGATAATCATTACAATATTCAACAACTGTTTACTCTTTAATCTGAGAGCTATAAATTAAGTGAGCAGACAAGGCCCTCTAGTAACTGCTGTTAATTTAGAAAAATTCTACTTTTCCTTTAAAACAAGACTCTAAATTTCAGAGTTAGGTATATGGGGTCTTATCTGTAACTCTGACACTGTGACTGGGACAGTGGGGAGTTGTTATTTAGGCATATATTTGGTAAGAGACATGTATTTGCTCCTGATTCAAGATAAAGAGAACTAGGTTTTAGCCTGGCCACTGCTATTAACTTACTGTAAGGCCTTTGCCAAGTCACAAGGCCTTATTTCTTTATTTACAAAGTAAAAACATTGAGCAGGATGACCTATAAAAGCCTTTCTTTTTTTTTATGTTTGTTTATTTTTGAGAGAAAGAGAGGGAGTGGGGAAAGGGCAGAAAGAGAGGGGGACAGAGGACCCAAAGGGGGCTCTGCACTGACAGCAGAGAGCCCTGATGTGGGACTCAAACTCATGAACCACAAGATCATGACCTGGGTTGAAGTCAGATGCTCAACTGACTGAGCCACCCAAGCACCCCTATAAGCCTTTCTGATGGTTCTAAAACTGTACCTTGTTTTTTTTTCCCATGAAAGTGGAATGATACCTGTTTCTCTCATAAAGCAGGATAAGGGGTAGATATAAAAGAGTTCTGAATCAAAAAAAAAAAAAAAAAAGACCACTGGGGTGCCTGGGTGGCTCAGTCAGTTAAGTCTCCAACTCCTGATTCCAGCTCAGGCCATGCCCTCCCGGTTCGTGAATTCCAGCCCTGCACTGGTCTCCACACTGACCATGTGCTGACAGTACAGAGCCTCCTTGGGATTCTCTCCCTCTCTCTCTGCCCCTCCTACGTGCTCTCTCTCTCTCTCTCAAAATAAACTTATTTTTTTTATTATAGTTGGTTTCCATGTAACACCCAGTGCTCATCCCCACAAGTGCCCTCTTCCATGCCCATTACCCCCTTTCCCCTCTCCCCAACCCCCATCAGCCTTCAGTTAGTTCTCAGTATTCAAGGGTCTCTCATGGTTTGCCTCCCTCCCTCTCCCCAACTATTTTTTCCCCTTCCCCTTCCCCATGGTCCTCTGTTAAATTTCTCCTGTTCCATTTACAAGTGAAAACATATGGTATCTGTCCTTCTCTGCCTGACTTTCAAAATAAATAAACTTAAAAAAAAAAGGGCTACTTTAACGTAGAAGTTTACTAAAATACAGGTATCCCATTTTTCAAAAGTTTGCATTACACCACTTCACTTTTACAAGAGACTACATTAGTACCTATTTTTGCTAACTGAAGATTTTTGCTATTCCAAAAAAAAGGCAAAAAGCAAAACAGTATTCAGCATTCATTCTGCAGCGAGCCATCAGAGAAGCGGCACACACCCGAGCAGTGAGAGTGGCGCCGCTAAGCTCCTTCCCCAGGGACTACACTCAGCATCTCAGCTTCGAGCTCCATAGCTGTGAACTGTGTCTGTGAGCATCTATGCGTTACCTCCATTTATTTTGTGTATCTCTTAGCAAGATGTGTCCTAAGGCATCAGAAAAGTCTAAGAGAAGTTATTCTCTGGGTCTAGAAATGCTCAAAATTTTTCTATATAAATTAATGGTAATTGCGTCTTCATTTTACACCATTTGACTTACAAAAAGGTTTCAGAGAAATGTTCTACTTTTGTACAGCAGGGGAAACCTATTGTTAACAATTGTTTTAAAACATTCCAAAACAACTTAACAAATTGACATAATTTATCTTAATGGTTTAGTTCTTACATTTCTATTATTCTTGATAGAAATTGTCAAGAAATGACACATCTTAGATAAAAAATCAGATTATAACCTGATTGCTTTGCCTGTAAAAATCTCTTAGGAATGAGGATTGATTTACTATATGGATACTGTCTTATATTAATTGAGCATCCATTATGTACCAACCATTATGGCTGGCACTTTACATACTTCATCCCACTTTGCCCACTGAAATGTCAGGTTTCTTAGTTCAATTTTTGAGAAAGGGAAAATAAGGATTCCAAAAGTGAAATAAACCAGCCAGAACCAGGCTTAAACTCAAGTCTGCCTATTGACCATTTTACCTACAAAATGACTTCCATGTTTTATCTATCAGCCAACACTTACTTTTCAGGCAGCACAACCGAAACATCATAATCTGTTGGAGTGAGACATCGAACTTCTGAGTAAACCCGATCTCTAAATCCCGGGAAAAGGGAATTTCCTCCTGTCAAAACAATGTTCTTAAAAAAATGTGGCTGCATTTCTTTAAGAGGGGAAAAAAAAGAAGAAGAAGAAAAAAATAACATCAGAAAATCTATTTATCTTTCTGGAAAGATGAACATGAGAGTTTAGGTAAGAGCAATCAGTTATAGTAACTGATTAAGAAACTGTATCCTTTTTTAATAACCATAAGAATTATTTATAAAATTTCATAATGAGTTTAAAGTCTACAGAAATTGACATGTCAAACAGTAAAATATGACCTCATAGATCTTTAAAAGAAAAGGCTAAGGTGAAGGAGTTGAACTACTGACTACTTGTTACATACACATATAAGCTATACATAAATGGGTAACATTCTGGAAGCAGACAGTTGATAATTGACAGACAGTTGATGTTTTATGTTTGTTTTTTGAGAGAAAGAGAGGGAGTGGAGGAGGTCTTTCTGTAGGCTGAGATTGTGAGCTAGTATAAGGCTAACATGGAGGGCCTTCAAGACATTTTAACTTGGAAGCCCAAATTTCCATGTTATCTCATTGAGACAGACATAGTTATTGTGCAATATTTACATTTGATATTGAAAAATACTCATAATCCATAACAATAAAGGATCTTATGTTCTACATTCATTAAAGTTACATACTGGCAAACATTAAGTGCTACATCGTCGGCTGATATTAAAAGTCTACTAAGCATCATGGGGAAATTAATAATTATTAATTAAGTAATAATTATTACCAGCCACCATACCCGAAGCTTCTGTTCACAAAACAGGGGCAGACTTCCCTTATATTGACACTGAGCCTCATGACATTAAAGCAGTGTAGTACAAAATGCTGTATAACAATAACTGCAACTTATATAAAATGTGAAATTAATGAGAAAACACAGAACAGTTGTGAAATAATTATATTAAGGTGATAGCACTATGTGATTTTTTCTTTTCTTTTCTTTTTTAATGGAAAGGATATTGCAAGTGCTAGATTTGCTCCAATGGCTGGACTGTTCCTTATGAACGAGGAAGACACTTTGAAGATATAAAAGTACTCTCTAAAACTCTAGAAAAATCATGTAGGAGAACCCACACATCACTGAAAAGCACTGAAACCTCAGATGATTTCTCTATGGTTCAGAGAGCTTACAATTTTTTTAAGAAATATCATTATGTCTCAATACTTTATTCATGTACCTTCAGGTAAGTTCTGAATTGAATAGACAATAGCTTCTGGAATACCCATTTCTTGAATGCCTATATCAGAAGGATTAAAGAGTATTTCTGGAACAGCAAATCTCTCATTGGCCAGACGAAGAATTTGTTCCCCAGATTTGTATTTTCCACTTAACACCATTTCTTCCCTTGGCTTAAAGAAAAATAAGATAAAAAAGTTTTAGCTACATTTGCTAGTTCATATGACTAATAACATTTAGTAACACATTATTTTAATATATTAACCATGTTTTTGGAAGTTTGAGGATTCTGAAAAGTTAGAAAAATGTGGCCTTCTCTGTTGCCTAATCTACATGAAGAAATAATTGCTGACTCTACTGTAGCTGTTCCCTGAAAGATGATCTGGCTTTATTCCACATATTTTAAAACACAAAGAAAGAAAAGGAGAAAAGAAGAGGGGGACCTTATACCCTGCCTATAACAACAGATTGATTTCAGTTTCTAGAGAACAAAGAACATACTCTAAAAAGCATGTACTCTGTCTAGAGGTGCCTGGGTGGCTCAGTCAGTTGAGTTGACTCTTGATTTTGGCTCAGGTCATGATCTCATGGTTAATGGGATTGAGCACCACATCAGGCTCTGCACTGATGGCATGGAAACTACTTGGGATTCTCTCTCTCCCTTTCTCTGCCCCTCCATCACTTATGCTCTCTCTCTCTTTCAAAATAAACAAACATTTAAAAAACCATTTACTGGGGCACTTGGGTGGCTCAGTCAGTTGGGAGTCTGACTTTGGCTCAGGTCATGATCTTGCAGCTCCTGGGTTCAAGTCCTGCACTGGGCTCTGTGCTAACAGCTCAGAGCCTGGAGCCTGCTTCAGATTCTGCGGCCCCCTCTTTCTCTGCCCCTCCCCCACTTGCTCACTCGCTCACTCTCTCTCTCAAAAATGAACATTAAAACAAATTTTTTTATATTTTATTTATTTTTGAGAGACAGAGCATCAACAGGGGAGGGGCAGAGAAAGAGACACAGAATCCGAAGCAGGCTCCAGGCTCTGAGCTAGCAGTCAGCACAGAGCCCGACACGGGGCTCGAACTCATAAAGCTTGAGATCACGACCTAAGCTGAAGTCGGATGCTCAACCGACTGAGCCACCCAGGTGCCCCAAAACAAAATTTTTTTAAACCACATACTATGTCTTATGTTTCTATCACTACCTACTTTAACTCTCTTTTATTTATTTATTTATTTATTTATTTATTTATTTATTTAAGCTCTACGCCCAACATGAGAACTCACGACCCTGAGATCAAGAGTTGCATGCTTTACCAAATGTGCCAGCAAGGAACCTCTACTCTCCTATCTGAGATGTTTATTGGACGTTGTGGCTCCATTCAGTAGGATTTCCCCTTTACCTTGTATTAAAAAAAGTTAAATATTTAAATTTATTTATTCAATCTTCAAAAATCAGTTTCAAAATCCATGGACTTTATCAATGAAATTTTCTTGTTATGAGATGTGCTCCTGAAGAAGCCAGAAAAAATAATCTTTTTTTGGAAAAAATAATTTTCTACCACATTCTATACCATTAATAAAAAAAAAGGTCCTTCCCAATTTTACTAAGAATCATCAGCTCCAGCACCTGGGTAGCACAGTTAGTTAAGCATCTGATTTTGGCTCAGGTCATGATCTCACAGATCATGAGTTTGAGCCCCACTGACAGCTCAGAGCCTGGAGCCTGCTTTGGATTCTGTGTCCCCCTCTCTCTCTGCCCCTCTCCCGCTTTCTCTCTCTGTCTCTCAAAAAATAAACATTAAAAAAATTTTTTTAAATATCATCAGTTCTTGTAGTTTCAGTTATAGACATTCATCTGCAATTATATATGTAATTTTCCTCCTGGAAGAGAGTATAATCCAATCCTTTATATAAGTATAATATATTTCAAATACATAAAAATATTAATAATTACTAAAGACTAGGGGCACCTGGGTGGCTTAGTTGATTAAGCATTTGACTTTGGCTCAGGTAATGATCTCACAGTTTGTGAGTTTGAGCCCCATATCAGACTCTGTGCTGACAGTTCAGAGAATGGAGGCTGCTTTGGATTCTCTGTCTTCCTCTCTCTCTGTTCCTCCCATGCTCACTCTCACTCTCTCTCTCTCTCTCTCTCCCTCAAAAATAAAGATTAAAAAAATTTTTTTAATTACAATGGCTCTACACAAAGTGTTACTATAATCATTAATAATGAACCAGATTGTCTTAATCCTCTTTCTGATAAGAGATAAAACTTGAATTTGTATCAGTTGTAATCAGTAACAATATCATAGACCCTATTATTGTTATTGTTACTATCATTAACTAGAAATGGAGGTTGTACCTTTTTCCAAGTACTCGAAAATAGTCTTTCTTTTTCTTTTAGAGTGAGAAAGCATGAGAGAATGAGCAGGCAGAGGGGCAGAGAGAATCTCAAGCAGGCTCAATGCCCAGTATGGAGCCAGATGCAGTGCTCTATCACACAACACTCGGATCGTGACCTGAGCCTAAGCCAAGAGTCAGACATTCAACCGACTAAGCCACCCTGGTGCCCCTAAATATATTCTTGAAAAGTTTTAATGATACTCTAAGTATAAGGGCTCTCAAATAATTATAATTTTCCAATTTATGTAGTTATTATTTTTCTAATTTCATGAACATATATCAAAATAAACAAAGAAAAAATTAAAAAATATAAACATATATCAGCTCTCATCAAAGCTGTTGCTTATCAGGCAACAATGAAGTTAACCAAGTACTAAACTCAATGCACTTTAGAATTCTAACACATATGAAATAAAACTGTTTCTACATCTTAAAATTATTGGGGTATCTAGTGGCTAAATAAAAAAATAAAAAATAAATGTTAAAATTATTAAGAGAGATATATATATATATATATATAATTCTTTGTATTTTATTTTTTGGTCTTTTTCTCCAAAATACACATGATTTCACATGTATAGGTGGCCTGTGAACATTGGTTTGAACTGTATGGGTTCACTTATGTGCAGATTTTTTTTATAGTACATTACTGTAAATGTATTTTCTCTTCTTTATGATTTTCTTAGTAACATTTTCTTTTTTCTAGCTTATTTTAAGAATGTAGTATATAATGCATATAACATACAAAATATGTGTTAATCAACTTTACGTTATCATTAAGGCTTTCAGTCATCAGTAGGCTAGTAGTAGTTAAGTTTTTTGCAGGGAGAGGGACAGGTCAAGGTATAAGAAGATTTTTGACTGTGCGGGGCAGGAGGGTGTCAGTTGTTCAAGGGTCAACTATATTGTGAATAAATTATGAACTTTAACATTGACAAAATAAAGATTAAACTATTATTTTTGAAATAAAAATTCAATGTAACATTCCATCATCTGGCAAAAGTCCAGGCCAACTGACTGTCTGTCTACCCAATTGATATTGAAGTCCACACGTTAAGGAGTCTATACTGAGTTAATGAAGTTTAGTCTATAACCAGATATTGTTCACCAAGTCAAAGGCCAATAAAAGAGCTGTGGGGACACCTGGATGGCTCAGTCAATTAAGCCTCTTGATTTTCACTCAGGTCATGATCTCATGGTTCCTGAGTTCAAGCCCCACATCAGACTCCTTGCTAACAGTGCAGAGCCTGCTTGGGATTCTCTCTCTCTCCTCTCTCTGCCCCTCCGCAGTGCTCACTCTCTCTCTCTCAAAATAAATAAATAAACTAAAAAAAAAAAAGAGCTGCAAACAATATTATGTGGCTTCTGCCTTTTTTCTCCAAAGACGGTAAGTAAAACAATGGTCAATTCAAGGAATAACCACATCTCTCTTGGCTAACTATATAAAGGGCAAGTTTGAGAAAACAGGGCTTAAAATCTGGCAAGGAGAAAACTGGCAGCATTTACCAGATAATGTCCAGTAAACTAACAGGGTGTCATTTGCAGGGCAGAAGAGAATACATTTAAAAAAGAAAAAAAAATTATAGACTTGGTTGACAGTACAATTATCTGGAAGAGATTTTTGTAAGATTAAGTTATCAAACTTAAGCCCTAAGCATTTCCAGGGACAGGAACTAAGAACATGGATATAGATTATTTTTCAAGTGCCCTGGATGATTCCAACAATCAGGTTTGGAGAAATTGGGAATCACTGAGCCTTTACTCAGGGTCCATCCCTTTAGAAATATGGATGACTTTACTACCATTAACTCTACAAACTGCTGTATATTATCTGTAAGGTGTTTTATATAACTGGTATTTTAATGAGTAATAGTATATGAAGATGGTGTTGTCTATATATTTTCAGTTTTCATTGTCTCATAAATAAAGTAAAACTTGGGCTTCCAGTTCACAAATAAGCACCTTGATCTCATAATTTGTCCCAACTCCCACTTCTGAAAGCCAACCTATGACCTTCCGCAAGGATGTGTTTCCAAGAACATTACAGGATGATTTCAATTTTATGAGGCTTTGGGTAGCTTCTCAGAATTCTGACTTGTATTTCACTTCAATAATATGGTCAAAAATATATTTTTAATTTTTGGCATATAAAGAAGTATAAATAATTACCCATGTATCCATGAATTAGTTTAATACAACTTTATAAATTATCACTCCCCCTTTAATTTTTTTTAAGTTTATTTACAGAGACACAGAGAGAGTGAACAGGGGAGGGGCAGAGAGAGAGGGACAGAAAGAATCCCAAGCAGGTTCTGTACTGTCAGCACAGAGCCTGATGTGGGGCTTGAATTTACGAACTGCAAGATCATGACCTGAGCTGAAACCAAGAGTTGGTTGCTTAACCAACTGAGCCACCCAAGAGTCCCTTTTGTTTTTTTAATTTTTTTTATCACTCCTTTTTTAATTTGGTGTCATCATTCACAGTTTTATAGTTTTACTTCATACTTATGTATTCTGTTTTTTAAATATTTATTCATTTTTGAGACAGAGAGAAAGAGCATGAGTGGGGGTGGGACAGAGAGAGAGGGAGACACAGAATCCAAAGCAGGCTCCAGGCTCCCAGCTGTCACAGCACAGAGCCGGATGCGGGGCTAGAAACCCACGAGCCATGAGATCATGACCTGAGCCTGACTGAGCCACCCAGGCACCCAAATACTTATGTATTCTTAAACAACATAAATTATTATTCCACACAGCCTGAAACTATATATATCCTCCTATAACTTGCTTAAAGACATCATGTTTTGGATGTTTTAGACAGAAACATGTTTCTGGGATTTATCCATGATTGTCATGTAGAAATGTCTATTTCATTTTCACTGTTGCTTATTTTATGAGTATGTCAAAATTTATTTATTCTCATCCATTAGTGGATATTTGGGCTCTTCCCAATCTTTCACTCTTTTAAAGTATACTGCAGTGAATGATACCATAAATGTTTCCTTGTGGAAATATGCTTACATTTCTGACCAAAGAGTTTTAACTTCCAACAGTCCTTCATCAAGCTAGCTAAAAGGGCAAACTTCACATTTACTCAAACATAGACCTGATAGTTTACCTGAGCTGATCAAAGATAAGGTGAAATTATTTTGACATCCAAGATTAACTCCTTCTCAACACTTTGAAAGTGCACTGGGTTCTGCCTTTTTCAACTATAATTTGATCATATCAGACCAAACAAGTAAAATTCAGCCATGTCAGCCGTGTCAATAATTTTCACAATTGACAACCAACCTCTAACTGAATTTAAACTAATTAAGAAAATGGAAAAGGGTTACCCATAACATAGGTAATGATTCTATCTCCAGATTTGTCCCATGTGCTATCATTCAGCTGATAGCTCTTTTTCTAAATAACTTTAATGAGATATTTATTGATCACTTACACACTTGTGCCTGAAGAAATGGCCACCAGGAAAGCATTTATCAACAACTCTGTAAGACTCTACCAAACCCAACTAGATGTTTTACAAATCTGCCTCACGTGGTCACTTCAAGAAACATCATTGAGGATTTTTTAAATTACCTTACAAAAGCCCTTTTTAATTGTACTGAAGTCAGGCAAAACATAGTCTATCATTACCGTATTTTCTTCTCCTTTCAACCTAGAAAATGAATTAGAGATATGTGAAATGATTAACTATGTATAACATTACCCAATCAACTTTCTGATTCTTACATTACCATTATACGTACTTTGCAATATCCATATCTCTATAAAAATCCTGAGACACATAGCATACATCTTCTTTCACTTGATTAATCACGTGTGTTTCATCCATAACATGTAGCTGCCTAAACAGAAATAAAAACAGTAAAATTTGAAATGGAAAATGTAAGTATAATTTACAATTGCCATTTAAAATATTTTTTCTGGGGTGCCTGGATGGCTCAGTCAGTTAAGCCTCCGACTTCAGCACAGGTCACGATCTTGCAGTTTTTGAGTTCGAGCCAAACATTGGGCTCTGTGCGACAGCTCGGAGCCTGAAGCCTGCTCGGATTCTGTGTCTCCCTCTCTCTCAGCCCTTTCCCTGCTTGTGCTCTGTCTCTCTGTCTCTCTCTCTCTCAAAAATAAAGATTAAAAAAAATTTTTAAGTAAAAAAATAAAATATTTTTTCTGGAATTAAATCTTTGGGTAACTGATTTTTTTAAATATTAAATCGAATGTGTAAAATATTTTCAACTTTATGGAATAATTATACTTCCATTATATTTAATCTCCATATTACCCCATTAAGGGCACATATCAGTCTGGTTTGCACAAAGAAATTGAAAATGAAGGCTTTAAGTAAGGTAAGGTTTATCCAATTAGAGAACAAACCTTTTCCTCTAACCATTCTGAATAGAATCTTGCTAAAATGACTTAACTCTCCACACTTTCTTTTCTGATTATAATAGTATTATGGGTCAGCACACAGCACCTTGGCACATAGTAAATGCCTAGTAAATATTTGATGAGTGAATCCAAGAAAACACAGGCTTAATGAAGAAAACAAAGATGCTTTAAAAAACAAAACTGAAGACAACAGAAACAAATGGAAAGATATTCCATGCTCATGGCTTAGAACAATAAATGCTATTAAAACGCCCACACTACCCAAAGCAATCTACAAATTCAATGTAATCCCTATCAAAATACCAATAATATTTTTCAGAGAATTAGGACAAATAATCCTAAAATTTGTTTGGAACAAAAGACTCCAAAAAGCCAAAGCAATCTTGAAAAAGAACAAAGCTGGGGGGTATCATAATACCAGATTTCAAGATATACTATAAGATATACTACAAAGTTATAGTAATAAGAACAGTATGGTACTGGCAGAAAAACAGACACATAGATCAATGGAAGAGCACAGAACCCAGAAATAAACCCATGTTTATACGGTCAATTAATATACAACAAAGGAAGCAAGGATAAATAATGGGGAAAAGACAGTCTCTTCAATAAATGGTGCTGGGAACACTGAACAGATACATGCAAAAGAATGAACCTGGATCGATTTCTTACTTTATACACAAAAACAAACTCAAAATGGATTAAAGACCTAAATGTGAGACCTGAAACCATAAAACTCCTTAAAGAAAACATAAGCAGTACTATTTTGGACGTTGGCTTCAGCAACATTTTTCTAGATATGTCTCCTCAAGCCAAGAAAACAAGTGAAAATAAGGGCACACCAATATAAAAATATTTCACACAGTGAAGGGAACCATTAACAAAATGAAAAGATAACCTACTGAATGGGAGAAGATATTTATAAATTATATATCTGAAATGATATATCTGATAAGGGGTTAATATCCAAAATATATAAAGAAATTTTATAACTCAACACCAAAAAAATGGGAAGAGGACCTGAATAGACATTTTACCAAAGACAACATAGAGATGGCCAAGAGACACATGAAAAGATGCTCAACATCACTCTCATCAGGGAGATGCAAATCAAAACCACAGTGAGATATCACCTCACACCTGTCAGAATGGCTAGTATCAAAAAGACAAGAAATAACAAGTGTTAGCAACAGTATAGAAAAAGAGAAACTCTCAAGCACTGTTGGTGGGAATGTAAATTTGTACAGCCACTGTGGAAAACAGTATGGAGGTTCCTTAAAAAATTAAAAATAGAGGGGCAACAGGTTGGCTCAGTTGGGTAAGTGTCTGGCTTGGGCTCAAGTCATGATCTCACAGTTTGTGAGTTCGAGCCTCATATCAGGCTCTCTGCTGTCAGCCCAGACAGAGCCTGCTTTGGATACTCTGTCTCCCTTTCTCTTTGTCCCTCCCCCACTGTCTCTCCCTCTCAAAAATAAACCTTTTTTTTTTTTTTTTAGTTAAAAACAGAAATACCATATGATCCAGTAATTTACCCAAAGAAACAAAAAGCCTAATTTGAGAAAATATATGTATCCCTGTTTATTGAAGCATTATGTATAATAGACAAAATACGCAAGCAACTTTAGTGTCCATTGAGAGATAAACGGATAAAGAAAATGCGGTGTGCCACACCCACACTGGAATACTAAGCACACATAAAAAAGAATGAGATCTTGCCATTTGTGACAACATGGATGAACTCAGATGGTTTTATGCTGAATGAAATAAGTCAGATAAGGACAAATACCACATGATTTCTATGTGCATTCTAAATAACAAAACAAACAAAGCAAAAAAAACACACCCATTAATACAGAAAACTGGTAGTTGACAAAGGGGAGAAGGTGGGGGGACGGGCAAAAATAGGTGAAGGGGAATAGGAGGTACAGGCTTCCAGTTACAGAATGAGTAAGTCACAGGGATGAAAAGTACAGCACAGGGAATATAGTCAACGGTACTGATGACAGATAGTAGTTACACTTACAGTAAGACAACATAGAGTTGTCAAATTACTATGTTGTACACCTGAAATTAATGTAACGTTGTCAACTGTACTTCAATTTAAAAAATGCAAAAAATAGAAAATGTGAAGTTATTTCCTTTGTATATTTTTCTCGACACACATAAACTACATTTACTTTTTGTTTTAGACTAAACATCATCTCACATTTTCTTATGCTATCATCTTTAAAAATATGGTTATTTACAGCCCCATGATATTTATTAGAGGAATCTATTAAAATGTACTTAACTCCTAGTGTTGGAAGTTTAGGTCAGTGAGGAAAGATACTTGTGGTGTTTATAAATATGGACTTTGGTTTTGTTGTTGCTATTTTTTAAGTAGGCTCTATGCCCAACGTGGGGCTTGAACTCATGACCCCAAGCTGCATGCTCTACTGACTGAGCCAGCCAGGCACCCCAGAGACTTTGGTTGAATCACAACTTAGCAAACAAGCTACATGACCTCTCTGAGACTCAATCTCTTCAACTCTAAAGGGGTAATAATAATAAGATCACTGACTTAACACATCTGTGAGAAGTAAATGATTCTAATTATACATGTAAAGTGTTTAGCATAATCCTTATACTTAATAAGTAAAAAACATTATTATTGCTTCCTTTTGCTTTTTGTTATCTTCATATATACCATATTTTACCTTAAGTCTCACTATTGCACTAATGAAAAGATGATAATTAAACTATGACAATTCTAAGGTACCAACAACTGAAAGATCCATCCCACTAGAGACGTGGAAAAAGTTTATCTCAAAATCAATGCACTACAGGTATTTTTTTATCTATATCTCAGATTATCTCATTATTTATTCATACTCTAGAACAAATAATTTGAAATACTGTTAGTATCTTGGTATATTGCCAAACTGTTTACCAGAAAAGATATTTCAAGTTATGCTCTGATCAGCAGCTCTACTAAGAAGTACCATAAAAAAGAGGAACTCTTATTCTGTTAACCCATATATCCCGACCTCTTATTTGTTAACCCATATATCCCAACCTCCTAAATATATGCTCAATAAATATTTTAACTGAATCTGTAATTACTACAGGTATTTAACATTTTTTATGTCTGAGAATTATTCATTTATGTCCTGGGACTATATGTAACTCTAATGATTACTAACTGTGCTACTGAACATTTGTTTTCTGAGAATCACCTAGTAACCATTTTATGCCAAGGTAATGCTTTTCTTATGGATCAATAAGAGCCCTTAATATATTAAAGATAACAACTCATTGTCATAGTTATTGCAAATAACTTATTTTAAACTTTATTTCTCAGGTTTATGTTGTACTTGTTTTCTTTACAAATGCTTGAAATCAGTAGTTTTCCAGACTAGAAGGGGACAAAGAGGGATGAGAATGCTGATAATGTTCTGCTTGAACTGTGTTCTGGTTACTTGGGTATATTGTTTTTAAAATTCATTGGGTCGTACATTCCAGGTTTGTAAACTTTACTCTTTTTATGCTTAACAACTCAATTAAATATTTCTTGTTGTGGTTTTATTTTTATATTTAAGTCTTAAATCCATTTGAACTTTAGTATATGAGGCAAAGGAAAATTTTTGTCCAAACAGCCAACTTTCCCTGTATCCTTTCTTAAATAATCAATCTCTTCAATGGTTTCTGATGCTTTCTTTAGTATATATTACTTTTCTTTTTTTAATACATGTTTGATTCAGAATTAACTGTCTGGTCTCACTGATCTACCATTTAATTCTCATTCAAGTATCACTTTAATTATGACAAATGCTTTATCATCACCTAGAGAAAGTCTTCTTTCACCATTTTTCCTTCTCAAAAAAATTTTTTCTACATGTATTTATTTTTGAGAGACAGAGAAAGACACAGCGCAAGTAGGGGAGGGGCAGAGAGAGAGAAGGAGACACAGAATCCACAGCAGGCTCCAGGCTCTGAGCTGTCAGCACAGAACCCAACGTGGGGCTTGAACCCATGAATATTGAGATCATGACCTGAGCTGAAGTCAGACGCCCAGCCAACTGAGCTACCCAGGCACCCCTCTCATAACTGTTTCTAAGTATTCTTGCCACCTGTTCTTTTCAAGTTGAACTTCAACAGCCTTCCTTTTTAAAATACATGATTTTTTTCCACTCAGCATGGAGGAATGATTAAGTACACAGGCTCTGGACTCAGACTGCCTGGGTTTTGGTTAATGTCCTGATCTGTCTCAACTTTCTCTGTCTTTCCAATTTGCTGCTTGTAATCTGATGGGGATAGGGGAACTAAATATCCAAACCTTTTGAAACTGAGCCCAATTCTGTTTGGTTCTATAATAAATAACACTCACATAACCTTAACACTGTAAATGCTATTTATGAGCTTCCATTTTTAGAATTAATGTATAAGCAAGGCAAGAAGACTTAACTATAGTAAAAAATAATACGTAAATGTTGTCTCAATAATTAAGAAGAAATGGTATAGCATTATGTTTAATGAAAAAAGTGATTCTATGAAAGTTACATACTATAGGATTCAGTTTCTTGAAACAACAAAACTACAGAAGAGAAAAAAAAGTTAGGGATTGCCAGGGGAGAGGGACACAGTGAGAAAGCAAATATAAAGTGTTAGCACAAAGGAGTTCCTTTGGAGTTATGGAATAGTTCTGTCTTGAATGTGGCGGTATTTACGTGAATCTATACATAGGATAAAATCACATAGAAATATACATATATGAATGCATGTAAAAAATGTTGAACACTGAACATGATCTGTAATCTGGGTAACAATATCATACCAGTGTCAATTTTATCATTTTTATAGCGTAATAGTTATATAAGATGTTACTAAGGGTACACAGAGATCTATGTACTATTCTACAACTTCCTGGGTCTGTAATTATTTAAAAATAAAAAGTTTTTTACAAGTGTACTAGAGCTGGGGGGGATGGCTTAGGAGAGTGGGATTCTTTTGGAAGTAATGAAAATGTTCTAAAAATGTTCTAATTACTAAAACCCATTGGAAATGTACGCTTTAAATGGGTGAATTGTATGGGATGTGAATTATCTCTCAATAAAGCAGTTTAAAAAACTAATGATACATCTGACAGAATAAAGAAGGAAAATGTGGGAGGAAAGGCAGAAGGAAATGCAGATTCATTTACTTTCTCATATGACATAGAGGGGAGCTGAGAGATAGCGACAGTGTATTACCAGCCAAAGTTAAGGTAGCGAGAAATTGGGATTTAAGAATCCTACTTACAAAACAAAACAAAAAATCCCACTTACATTTTTAAACAAAATAAAATTAAAAATAATAGCATAAATAAAATTTAGGAGAGGGAGAAGAGTTGGATGTGGCTAAGTACACTAATTCCTCATTTTTTAATAATGGGCAGTCAACTAGTATTAGTTGATCCACAAACAGAAAAATCAATATATTAAGGCTCATAGAGACTAAAAATATAGAACATAAATACAGTTTAAAGATGATACTTTGTGTGGAATGGAACTGACATGCGAGACAGGGGAGGTAGAGATTTATTTTCCAATGAAACCCTTATTTCCTTAAATACATTTTTAATTTGTTTTAAAATGTATAACATTTATAGTTTTTATAACATTTACAATTTTAAAATATTATAAACATATTAAACTCCCTAGAGTTTGGAAATATCCAAATTTTGGTGGACATTAACATTTTATATGCTAGGAAGCTTTTTTTTTCTTTTTCTTTCTTTCTTTTTCTTTTTCTTTTTAGTGAGCTCTACACCCAATGTGGAGCTTAAACTCACAACCCAGAGATCAAGAATGAGCCAGCCAAGCACCCTGCTAGAAAGCTTTTCAAGTTGAACACCATTTGTATTTATATTACATGATACAGTTTTTAAAGCAATAGTATAGAATTGTTACCTGAAGTTACAACTAACGGTTAAAGAATTATTTTGTTTTATTTTTAAGAATAATTTTAAATTACTTTAAAAAGTTCATCACCAGCAGCCAACCCACCCAAAGAATCAAAGCTAAGTATTACCTGTAAGATATAATCTCCTTTAGATGATTGGTTAGGAGTTTTCCTCCCACATTTATCCTAAAAAGAAAGAATGCAAATTTGGTTCAGTTTTTCACACCTTTCATTCAGTTTTATCCAAAGAAAGATATGAAAATTAAATACAACTCACCGAATAATTGCTTCTTTTTTCTTTTTACTTCTACAGTAAGGAACTATATGTGTAAAGGAATATCCGCTATCTACAATGATACAGCATAACTCGGAAGGATTATCTCGAAAATACCGATGTGCACTGAGAGCACCAGCTATTTAAAAAAAGATAAAAAAAACTACATTAAATACAAGAAAAATTACTTTAAAGCAATAAGAAAGGAAACAAATTAAGTCAAGCACAAAGACAGAAACTTTCTTTTATTTCTATATGCTAATTTAAACTAATATCCATTATGGTCACAAACTCTCTGCAGTGTTTAAAACATCACATTTTTGTGGTAAATGTGATTTTAAAAATTTTGTCATCAATTTTTAAAAATTTTATTTATTTATTGAGAGAGAGAAAAAAAACACAAGTGGGGGAGGGGTAGGAAGAGAGACAGAGAGACAGAGGGAAAGAGAATCCCAAGCTCAAAATTACGAAACATGACATCATGACCTCAGCTGAAGTCGGGGGGCTTAACTGGCTGAGCCACCCAGGCGTCCTTGTGATCAATTTTTAAAGGTAAATACTTATAACACATTATTTTAACAGCAGATAATTTCATCAAGCATTTATTACATACCAGGCACTACTCTAAACTCCGTGTTTTAATCCTCACAATTCCATTTTACAGATGAAGAAACTGAAGCACGGAAAAGTTAAATAATGTACCCAGTGTCGTACAATTAGGAAGTAACAGAGCCAAGATTCAAACTTGGGCAGTGTGATTCTAGAGCAAGGTTTCTCAACCTCAGAACTACTGACATTTTGGGCCAGATAATTCCTTGTTGTTGGAGGCTTTCCTGTGCATTTTGTGAGGTTCAGCAGCATCTATGCCCTCTACCCACTAGAACCCAGTAGCACCCTCCTGGTTGTGACAAAAATGTCTCCAGACACTGCCAAATCTATCCTAAGGAGCAAAACCACCCTTAGTTAACACTCTTCTAAAGACTGTGCTCTTAACCATTGTAGTATAGTATCACTCATATTGACTCAAAATCTGCAAGTTAAATATTTCAATACTTTCATTGTATAGTCGTGAAATATAATTCTAGCCTTTAATAAACTTATTTCTAGATGGTATTTTCAGATTGTTTTTCCTCATATTGGCAGGCTAAGCTACTACTATTATTTCAATGAATAATAATAATGATAACAAACACATCAATGACAGAAAAGATAACTACCTCAGAAACAATAATCTTTTAGAAATTAAAAATATGTGGCTAGTGGAGTCCCTAGCTGGCTAAGTCGGTACAGCATGGGATGCTTGATCTAGGGGTTGTGAGTCTGAACCCCACATTGGGCACAGAGATTACTTAAAAAATACGTACATGTTGGGACACCTGGGTGGCTCAGTGGGTTAAGACTCTCACTCTTGATTTTGGATCAGGTCATGATGTCAAGGTTTGCGGGATCGAGCCCCATTTTGGGGCTGTCAGCACTGAGCCTGTTTGGGATTCTCTCTCCCTCTCTCTCTGCCCCTCCCCTGCTCACATGTGTGTACACTCTCTCTCTCAAAATAAATAAATAAACTTAAAAAATGTTGCTAGTAACTTCATTAGGGAGAAAATACTGTACTAGTAAAAAGATGAAGATAAGTCTGACTAGATAACTCTAAGAGTCCATCTAATTTTTAAATCCCATGTTTTATTTCCTCCTAATCTAAAAAACTGTCACCCAATATTTTTGGAAAATGAATGATCCTCTTTATTCATTTCATATTTCTATAACTTAATTGCAATCAAAATTTTAACTCACCATTTACTCTTAACACTGCTTGGAACTGATATTCTTCAAACAGGATTTCATTCATTGATTCTTGAATTGAAGTGAAGTTAAAATATGGTTCTGTGATAATAATATTGGTATCTAAAAAATCAACCTATGAGAGAAAAAAATCCCGAAAGTTTTATAACTTTGTAGTTACAAACACTTGTTTTACATATATAAACAAATGTATTAAATCCTCACAATAATCATAGAAAACAAATCTTATTACTATCTTCATTTAATCAAAGAGCAATCTGAGATACAGAAGAGTTGAATAAGTTACCAAGGTTCATGTAAATAGTTAGGGACATAGCTAGGATTTGACACAGGAAGTTTGGTTACAAAACTCATGCACTTTATTATTCAATTTTAACTCTCTTAATGATAGCATTAATAAAATGGCACTATCAAATTGCTTGAAGATCATTATGTAAAAGTAATGAACAATATAAATACAAGCATTAGGGATGTTATTTTGTTTTCAAATTTAAAAGACCAGAAGCTTTAGGATTTAATGTTTACATAATTCTCTCCCACATTCTTCAGAAATGTTAAAAACTGAATATTCACTCACTATACCTAACGTTACCCTACAGACATTAAAAGCACAAAATTCTCACATAATATTCACAATTCAGATATGTGGACAAAAAATTTTACTGTGAAAATAAAAACGAGATACTAAATTGGTCTAATAACAGTAGACATGTGAAGTGAAATTTTAATCTTGAGTTTCACAGACTATCTCTTAACCTCCAATTCCACTTCAAAATGGAAATTCTATTCGCTTCCACTTATTTAATATTTTAAAAATCAAGGCTAAGAACAATATATGAAGTGACTTAAATATATACTAGAAACATGTTCAAAAGTTAAAGCTAGACACTTCAACTCTTTTCTTTTTAATTTTTTTAATGTTTTATTTATTTTTGAGAGAGAGACAGTGTGAGCAGGGGAGGGTCAGAGAGAGAGGGAGACACAGAATCTGAAGACAGCCTCCAGGCCTGAGCTAGCTGTCAGCACAGAGCCTGATGTGGGGCTCTGCCCCACGAACCGTGAGATCATGACCTGAGCCGAAGCCGGATGCTCAACCAACTGAGCCACCCAGGCACCCCACTTCAACTCTTTTCAACTCCAATCCTTGACTTATTCTCTGGAATCTGTCCTTGACCTTTCCTCTCTACTGATACTGCCTTATCTTTCACCTAAAATAATGCCACTACCTTCCCAATGCCCTTTCTGCCTCCATTCTCTTCTCTTTCTGATCTGTCTTCTGTACTGCTAACATAATTATCACCAGATATTTGTCTAAATCAGAAATCTGCCATCCTCCCCAAATGTATTACTCACCACAGAAGTCTTCTCTGCCATGGCTTGACATTGTCTAAGAAATAATGTCCATACATTTGCAATCTCATCCCCTTCACCCCATCTTACAGTGTGTGCTGCTAAATGTTCAATAACCAGATCTCCAGCAAAAAAAAAAAAAAACACACAAAAAAGCCCTGATTTGTAGTGCTTACAACAGTGATAAATATAGTCACAAAGGGCGATTTCACACTATCCTGAAGTCACCAAACACTGAACACAGAATTGGGAAGAGATGCATGCAATTGGTTTTCATGAGCCAGTATGAGCCAACTTCAGCACAGGAATATTCAGTAAAAACTCTGACTTCTATTCACCTTCATACCATGCACTCTCCCCTAGTAGATTTTAGCATAATCTCAAGCATGTATTACTATTCATATACATGTATATTTTGGCAGTATGCATAATTTTTAGAGTTAAAAATATGATTGATATAAATACACATGCACAATAGATTTATTATGTCATATTAATGAGTGAACTAGCTTTACTTCTTATCTCATTGGTTCTTTTATTAACATGAGTTAATAAATCTTTGATGCTATAATTTTTCATTAGAATAAGACATGGAAATAGAAATTTGAATACATACTCCAATTTGTTACCTGATACATTTCTTTTCCAAAAAGGTAATCCCAAACTTGTCTTTGAACATCCCAATTCACCAAATAGCCCTAAAAAAATTCTTGATTAATTATCACAAATAATTGAACATTTAAAAATCACATTAATATATTCTAAACCACTAATTTCTCTTTATGGTTACCTTCACTACTTTAACATTGTTTAAATTCCAAATCAATTATATTGGTATGTTTTTCTCCTTTTAAAACTTCTAAAATTTACAAATTAACAATAACCAAAATGTCAAAGATTCAAAAGACATATCAGTATACGGAGATGCCACTCCATACTTACTTTTTTTTTTTAATGTGTTCATCTCATTTAGCTTTAATATAAACAAGTAAAATTCAATACCCACAATCAGTAACTAAGTCATGGTCATTTATTGAACAAGACAAGTTAATTTCAATTTTTGGCTTTAATAAGATCTTATGTAAATTTTAAATAACTTTTTCTCAGGGGTGTCTGGGTGGCTCAATTGGTTCAGCATCCGACTTCAGCTCAGGTCATGATCTGATGGTCCATGAGATGGAGCCTGGTGTCTGGCTCTGGGCTGACAGCTCAGAGCCTGGAGCCTGTTTCAGATTCTGTGTCTCCCTCTCTCTGCCCTTCCCCCACTCACACTCTGTCTCTCAAAAATAAATGTTAAAAAAATTTTAAATAACTTTTTCTCAGAGATCTAAAAATATTTCCATACATACAAAAATCGTAATTATACATTTAAAAATTGTCTTTAAATTTAGGTTTAGATTGCTAGAAATGATATATAATTGAATTACCTTCTGAAAAGGAAGAATATAAAAGAGTCCAGAAGGGTCCTTTATTTCATCTATCTGGTTAGCAGTAAAAGTTTTAAGACGTGCTGTTTTTGATCTGAATTGACAGTTAGGAATTACCCTATTAACAAAGAAACAATATAATTATTCCCTAAATATTTCCTAAAAATACAATTACTTAAACATTCTACTGGACAAAAAATATCCACAACCAGTGTTTCTCATTGTCTTCAAATTTAAAAAAAAGTCTTTTTTTTTTTTAAGTTCTAATATGTACTACATTCTACACTGGACCATTTATCTTTCTCAAGTACTCTTTAAGAAATTCTTCCAAGTGGGTATTGATCCTGCCACCACACAGATGACAGTCAGGGCTTAAGTAAAGCTCCTGGTCTTTCTGGCTTTAATGTGGATATCTTAATACCATTCTGGTAAAAGATTTACAGGTTGAAAGTTCTGGCTATTAAAATTAAGTCTCTAGGAACTCAAAGATTTTCAATTAACAAGATGCTATAGGGTACAGAAGTGGGAAGTAGTTTTAAAAGCGTTGTTGCCCACCATAAGTTTACAATCTTGTTAGGAAGACAAACTAGAGCCATTAACAACCAAACACAGGTGTACACATGTATGCGTGTGTGGAGGAAGGGGGAAGAGAGAGAGAAAGAGAGAGAATTGGGACAATATTGCAAAAGTGTTTTGTATCTGCTTATTTCACTTACTATGCTGTCGGTTTTTTATATGTTTAAATATTCTCTAAGGACATGATTTTTAAAACTGCATTGTAGTCAATCTTATGGGTGTATTACAATTGTAGTCAATTTTCTATTCTTGATTATTTAGCTTTCTCCCCCCCCCCTTTTTTTTACTACCATACACAATGTCTGAAATATAGGGCATGCTGTATTTACTCTTAACAAAAACTTATTTTTTCCTTAGGTAACTAATAACTGAATTGCTGTGTCAAAGGATAAAAACAATGATACACATTTTTCAAAACATTCTCCAGACGACTGTTACCAATTTATATTACTACGCGGTGTGATTGTCCTCTTTAAAAAGGAAAAAAATTAAAGGAGAAAGGGGGGAAATCCTCTGTAAACATAACAAGAAAAGCATATTTTCTTCTACATATATAACATATATATTTTATGAATGCCATTGTAGTCATTGTTAAATCGACTCTATCAACCAGGTCAGCCAATGAGCACTACGTAGGGACTTAGACACAAAGCCTTCAGCTTCTCCAATTACGAACACAATTGGTTTTAAACTTTTTGGAGGTCACAGAACCCATCGAGGATCTGATGGAATCCATAATTGAGTCCTCAAGAATGTGCACACACACACAAATGTCCACGATTCCTGAGGATTCATGAATTTCTGTGTATGCACCCCTCCTTCAGGAACCGCTTCTCTGGAAGCCTATTTTCCTGAGCTATTTCCTGCTATGAAAGGAAACACACGTCCCACTTCCGGGGTCGCGTAGCCTAAATTAACACCAAAATCCCAGTTCAAAGCATCCCAGTCTTCCAACTCCAACCACAGCATCCCTCTGGCTCAGGTTACGGCCACGTAGGGGCATTTGCCGTTTACTGTGACCACAAAATGAAGCATAGCATGTGAAACCATTAAGGGTCTGTCCTGTCCTAAGGAGGGAGCGAACACTTACGACACATTTTCATGGCTGTAACCGATTTTGGCATTATAGGCTCCGTTATCCAGCACTAAGGTTGTCATCTTAACGCGAACCAAACTGCAATCCCCTTCCCCTTCTAACTTCCGTTTACTCCTTTTCCGGTACTCTATGGTTTGCATGGGCACAGCGTAAGGCGCTTCCGGTCTCCCTTAGCAACTGAAGACGCCGGAAGCCAGAGACTGCACAGTCTCTCTGCGGGTCAGTGAGTCCGCGGTGCTTCTAAGCCTAGCCCCTTTACATAGGCTAGATCCAACAACAGTGGAAACGGCTAAGTGCTTTTTCGCCCATTGCATATTTGTCCTCCACTTCGCAGATTGACTCGCCCTTACAAGTTTCTTCTAATCCTTGTAGCTAACTGTAGCTTTGTGCCTGTGTGTGTTACAATAGTATTGTTCAGTGACATTTACTGAAGTGCAAAACCATAAACATGGAATTGGATATTAAGTCTCTTCAGCCTCATTCCCCGCCACTGCCCATTCGACTGTAGGGTCCAATCACCCTTAATTATAAATATGCCGTTCCCTCGACCGCCTTGTTTTTCTACTCAGACTCTTTCCCTGCCTACTTGGTCTTCATAATGCTACTCTCTCATTCTTATATAAAAAGGTTTCTTAACATCTAACAACTACTTTGTTCTCTGTCTTAAAATTAGGTGCTCCTCCTTTGAGTTCCAGTAATGCCTGGGGCTAACTCCTATATATAATAATGGTTAAGAGAATGAAATTTGTATTAGAACCCGGATTCCACCACAAAATGACTGTGTAACCTTGGGCGATGACGATGATAATGGTTAACACTTATAAAGAGCTTAATATCTGCGGATAAACTTTCTTAGATATATATACATTAACTAACTTAGTCTTTAAAATTATGAAGTATTGTTATTTTTTTTAATGTTTTTTAATTTGTTTTTGAGACAGAGAGAGACAGAGCATGAGAGGAGGAGGGGCAGAGAGACAGGGAGATACAGAACCCCAAGCAGGCTCCAGGCTCTGAGCTGTGAGCACAGAGCCAACAGGGCTCCAACCCATGAACGTGAGATCATGACCTGAGCCGAAGTCGGAGGCTTAACCAACTGAGCCACCCAGACGCCCCTAAATTTATGAAGTATCATTGAAATCAAAGAGATAGTGATTACTAGTTCAGTCTCTGCATTCAAACTCCTGGGTCAAATCCTGGCTCTTACTCGATACTGTGGTCAGGCTAGTTGCTCTCTCTATGCCTTAGTTTCCTTATCTGTAAAATAGAGTAATATTAATAACACTCCCTTGCAGAATTGTTTCATGAAGAGTAAAAGATAAAAGTCAAGTACCTGGTAGTAGTTAATCATCATCATTATTTCATCATATAATACTCCTCTTTTCTTAAAAATTTTAAGTAATCTTTATACCTAACCTGAGGCTCAAACTCACAACCCTGAGATCGAGTCACATGGTCCATAACTGAGCCAGACACGTGTCCCCATATAATCATTCTCATAAAGTGGGTAGATGGAAAACTTCTTGAAGTCAGGCACTTAATTCCATTGGTGACTGTATCCTTTGTATCAAAGACATGGAATGCCCAAATTTAAGTATGTCCAATTTTAGTCATTCTATTTGCTATAATTTATTATTAAATTGATTAGATCCCTTACCACAAACATGTAAATAATATTTTATAAATCTTACATCATAGAGCTGCCCATCATTTTAAAAATTTTTTTAAATGGTTTCAGGAGTAGAATTTAGTGATTCATCATTTACATATAAAACCCAGTGCTCATCCCAACAAGTGCCCTCCTTAGTACCATCACCCATTTAGCCCATTCCCCCATCCACCTCCTCTCCAGCAACTCCTGGCTTGTTCTCTGTGGTTAAGAGTCTGTTTCTTGGTTTGCCTCTCTCCCCCAGTCCTGTTGTGTTCATTTGTTCTGTTTCTTAAATTCCACCTATGAGTGAAATTATATGGCATTCATCTTCCTCTGACTTATTTTGCTTAGCATAACACATTCTAGTTCCATCCACGTTGTTGCAAATGGCAAGATTTCATTCCTTTTGATCACAGAGTAATATTCCACTGTATATATGTACCATATCTTCTTTATCCATTCATCAGTCGATGGACATTTGGGATCTTTCCATAATTTGGCTATTGATAATGCTGCTATAAACATTGGGGTGCATGTGCCCCTTTGAATCAGCATTTTTTTTATCCTTTGGATAAATATCTAGTAGTGTAATTGCTGGGTTGTAGGGTAGTTCTGCTTTTAATTTTTTGAGGAACCTCCATATTCTCTAGAATGTCTGTACCAGTTTGCATTTCCACCAACAGTGCAAAAGGGTTCCCCTTTCTCCACATCCTCACCAACATCTGTTGTTTCCCAAGTTGTTAATTTCAGTCATTCTGACAGATATGAAGTGGTATCTAATTGTGGTTTTGATTTGTATTTCTTTGATTAGGAGTGACCTTGATCATCTTTTCATGTGTCTGTTAGCCATTTGAATGTCTTCTTTGGAAAAGTGTCTATTCATGTCTTTTGCTCATTTCTTCAGTGGATTATTTGTTTTTTGGGTGTTGAATTTGATAAGTTCTTTATGATTTTGGTTATCTGCTATGTCATTTACAAACATCTTCTCCCATTCCATTGGCTGCCTTTTAGTTTTGTTGATTGTTTATGAGCTGCCATCATTTATATTCATTTCTCATCTTTTAAAATATGCTCTTTCCTTCTGGTTATCAGACCTTTCTCATTTAAGGTTCTCTTTTTGATTTCCT
Organism: Cryptoprocta ferox; assembly: GCA_028646485.1. NCBI lineage: Eukaryota > Metazoa > Chordata > Mammalia > Carnivora > Eupleridae > Cryptoprocta > Cryptoprocta ferox. The sequence goes on from CM053571.1 coordinate 20,173,733, forward strand.
CAACATTTACATACTCCTTGATCAAGATCGCTTTTGTTCTTGGTTTCAGATATCATTAAATATGATAAATAAATACTAAAGCAGAATTTCTACCCTCAACTGTAACCTGAATGTTTCTACCCAGATATCCTAAAATCATTTTAAAGGCAACAAATCCAAAACTTAATCTTAGCTACAAAACTGCTTGTTCCACCTAAATACTTATCTATATTAGTGTTGTGTCCCAAGACCCACCTGATGCCCTAAGTTAGATATCTCAATTACCTTCAATTCTAATTCTCGACTTACTCTCTGGAATCTGTCCTTGACCTTTCCTCTCTACTGATACTGCCTTATCTTTCACCTAAAATAATGCCACTGCCTTCCCAATGCCCTTTCTACCTCCATTCTCTTTTCATTCTGATCTGTCTTCTGTACTGTTGGCATAATTATCACCAAATATTTTTTTTCTAAATCGGAAATCTCACTATCCTCCCCAAATGTATTACTCACCACAGAAGTCTTCTCTTCCATGGATTGACATTGCCTAAGAAATAATGTCCATACATTTGCAATCTCATCCCCTTCACCCCATCTTACAGTGTGTGCTGGTAAATGTTTAACAATCAGATATCCAGCAAAAAAAAAAAAAAAAAAAAAAAGATCTGATTTGTAGTGCTTACCACAGTTATAAATATAGTCACGAAGGGCAATTTCATGCTATCCTGAAGTCACCAAACACTGAACACAGAGTTGGGAAGAGTTGCACTCAATTGGTTCTCATGAACTAGTAAGAGCCAACTTCAGAATAAAACTGTTGAGTAAAAACTCTGATTCTATTTACCTTCACACCATGCACTCTCCCCTACCAGATTTTAGCACAATCTCAAGCATATATTACTTTTGTTAAATACAATGTGAGTAAATTTGAAGATGTAATTGGCTTTACTGAAAAAACAATCATTGGCTTTACTGAAAGATTCATGAACTAGGCAGTATCCAATTTAGCAACTAGAAGGGAACTCCAAGGAGAGGTGTTGTACAAAATGGAAGGTTTTTATAGGAAGGAGGGTGGGGCAAGGAGATACTGACAAAGGACAAGAAAGGATTGCTTCAGACATGGTTGTGTCCCCTGAAGGGGAAGGGCATGGGTCTTATTAGGTGGATTACTTCATCCTCCTTTGCCCGGGGTGGGGGTGGGGGTCCATGTGACAGATTACCTCATTGGTGCTGATCAGAAAATTCCTGACTGACCACTTAAGACTATATTTCCCGAAGGAGATTTAAACTTTAATTAGGTTAGTTATTAAGCATTCATTTTGTGACATGGCCTAGCATAAATGACTTCATTTTGGGTGTATTTTTTTTTCTTTTCTTTTTTTAATGTTTATTTATTTATTTTGAGAGAGAGAGAGAGGGAGAGCAGACATGCAGGGGAGGGGCAGAGAGAGAGAGGGGGAGAGAGAGAATCCCAAGTAGGTTCCACACCCATCACAGAGCCCAAAACAGGGCTCAATCTCATGATGGTGAGATCATGACTGAGCTGAAATCAAGAGCCAGACAGTTGCTCAACCAACTGAGCCACCCAGATGCCCCTTTATGGTTTTCTTTTTAACATTTTTCATATGCATGTATATTTTGGCAATGTATAATTGTTACCTGAAACTGTGACCACCTCTTGGTGGGTGTTGAGCCAAGAGACACAATCAATCCAAAAAATAGGAAAAGGAAAGGTTTTACTTGCAACAGGTGAAGGAGAACACCAAGGATCTTTCCAAAAGCAGTGTCTCCTGAACAACAAAATTGGGGAAGTTATAACCTACGGGTGCATAGATATTCGTGAAGGGGTTTGTGCAATGGGGAATATAACACACCTCATTTTAAGGTGACCAGGTCAAAGTTGGAAGGGTGGCAAGGGTTAACATCATCAATTCTCTGGCTCTAGTTGGTTTGGTATCTGGGTGCTCAAAGGAGCTTAGATCTTTAAAATTAACTCAAGTGTGTGAGTCAGGTCAATCTTTACTTTTGAATATGATTAGACTATCTCCTGGCCCGATGGTGGCTGTTTGTTCTTACATTCTTTCAGAAGATGGCTGGGGGGCTAACATGACTTATGTGAAGGAAGCTAGTCTGTCTTCTTCTTCGAGGGACTCCTAACTCTTTCTACTTACATAATTTTAAAAGACTTAAAAATATGACTCTGCTATAAGTACATAATAAACAGGTGCAACAGATTTCTTTAAGTCATATTAGTGAACTAGCTTTATATCTTATTTTTTTGGTTTTTGCATTAATATGAGTCAATAAATCTTTTTTGCACCTTCATTATATATTTGCCTGACAGTCATGTTTTTAACTTTTTAGAAATTATACTTTAATAATTAAAAAGCAATTAAGAAACATGTAAACTAATTTAAAACGCTGAATTTATAGTGGTTTTGTGACATTATATGTTCTCTCAATCCAGGAAGAGAAAAATTGAAGATGCATTTTCTCAGTAAAAAAGATATTGTTGAAAAGAAAACCACAGGCTCAAGGTAGAGTCAGTTGCCCAAAGCAAACCAAAGAACTAAATGCAGTTTTAACCTCTCTAGGTGTGGAATTTTAAGGCAATTAGCCTGGAATTTTCTGGTCTGCACCAATGAGGTAATCTGTCACTCAGGAGGTCCTTCTGCATGCCACTGCCCTCCCCCAAGATAAAGTAATCCATCTAATAGGACTCCCAAGGGAAGGTGACCTTGCCTGAAACAGTCTTTTCTTTCTTTCTCCCTTTCTTTCTTTCCTGGCTAATAACTTCCTGCCTCACCTTTCTTCCCATTTTGTATAACTCCTCTCCTGGAATCTCCCCTCTACTTGTTATGTAGGATGATCCTCCATTCATGAATTGCTTAATAAAGCCAATTAAATCCTCAGATTTGCTCAGTTGCATTTTTTAAAAATAATACTATAACTACAGTTATTAAGCTGTGAGGTTCTTTGATATTTATTACTCTGAGTTATTTGTTTATTTATTTATTTACTTATTTATAAGTAGGCTTCATGCCCAGCACAGAGCCCATCATGGGGCCTGAACTCACAACCCTGAGATCAAGACCCTGAGATGAAGAACTGAGCTGAGATCAAGAGTTGGACGCTTAGCCAACTGAGCTACCCAGGCGCCCCCATGTAGTACTTTGAAAAGGAATCCACATTTTGTTCTAGCCACAACAGTATGCCACTTGGCATTGAACTTTGACATTTCCACCTGCTTGAAACATCCTCTTCTGTCTAGTAAATTAATAATAATAGCTTCCATTCTATTGTGTCTGACACTCGCTTAAGTACTCAACCTTCATTAGCTTGGTTAATCCTCACAGCAACCATCATGGAGCCTGAGAGGTTCCATACTTCTATGATCACATACCTAAAAATCTGCAAGGCTAGGTTTAATATCCAAATCTTGGACTTCAAGGTCAGTCCTGGTAACACATTAAGCTGATTTAGTCTCACCTTTGCAATAACATCCCCACTGTAAATCTGTCAATGACTTAAGGTAGAAGGAATCAATTTTTCCTTTGTGTTTTCACACACTTCTGTTTTCAACCATGCTAATGATAATAGTATTTATTAAGAGCTTGCTGTGTGCTGAGCACTTTGCTGAAAACTTTATATGCATAATCTCATTTAGACCTCGCAAAATTGAGTTAGAAAGTTTTAATATTATTTCCAATAGATGAGATAACTGAGGCTGACAAATTAAATAACTTCCTCAAGTTTACCTAGCTACCAAATGGGTAAGATAGCACTTGGCCCAGAGTGTAATGACATAGCTCAAGGTCTTAGAACTAAGACCTTGCTAGGCTGTTAACTCTTTGATGACAGAACAGGTTTTGTTTTTTTTTTTTTTTTTAAGTAGGCTTCATGCCCAAAGTGGGGCTTGAGGTCACAATTCTGAGATCAAGAGTTGCGTGCTCTATGGACTGAGCCAGCCAGACAACCCCCCTCTCCCCGAATAGGTTTTCGTTTAGGTAATCCTAGATACTTGGATAGTGCTTAGGTTATAGTGCATGAGGAATGTTAAGTGAGTAGTCAACCCACTATCTCCTTTCTTCTTTAAAAAAAGGCCAGGTTGTCAGACTAGGTGAGAACTACTTCCACTCCTCCATACGTAACCACATTCTTCCTGATACATTCCTGAAAGGTAGTCTAATTTCTTTCCCTCCTTTAGACATCACTGGGTGGTCATTTTCCCCTCAGAAATTGTTGGTTTGAGGCTGGGGGGAGGGTGGTGGAGTTCAGAGCTGTAATAGTTCTCCCTATTTCAAGAATTTCCTTCCTTTTTATAGAAATTCTGAAGTGAAATTTTACATTCTTATTTCCTTAGATACAACAACCTAAAGAAGATGGGTAAAGAATGCATTATTAACCTATTTATGGATGGTTAAACCAAAGCTAAAAGGAAATTATTTTCACCAGGCTAACACTGCTAGCCTATAATATAGCTAGGACTTGAGTTTAGGACTTCTTATTCCCAGGTCCTGGAATCTTTTAAGGTTAAGTTGTCAACTCTTCCTTCCTTTAGGATTGGAATCACCAGAGGAAACATTAAATTGTAGCACTGTTGGGGGGAGGGAGGCAGTATATCTAGCAAAGGGCAAGAAACTGAGGCAAGAATATGAAGAAAGCTGAGTGGAGCAGGTAGAGAGCAAAGAAAGCAGGGGAGTTGGTGGAGCAAATGCTGAAAAACGAAAGACAAATAGGATGTGGAAGGAACACTTCGGGATGGAGACCGGAACAAGACAAGAGAGTGGAGACGGAGGACTGTAAAGCACAAGAAGGTTCCGGGATTGGGAGTCAAAACACCCAGTAGCGTCAAGGCAGCGAAGGACGCGCGCCCAGTCCGGGACAAGGGTGGCGGGGTAGCACACCTCCTGCGCCAGCCGGAGCCCGCCTTGCTCCGCCCCGCGCGGAGTCCGCGCAGCCCCGCCCTCCCCCAGGTCGCTTAGGTGATGCTGCAGCCAAGATGGCGCCGGCGGCGGCCACGGAGGCTTGAACGCGATGCTCCCGGTCTTCGGCGGCAGAGGTGGCGGCTGTGGCCTCGGCCGGGGCGTCCGGTCTCTCCCGGGCGTGAGCGCTCAGGCGACTCTCCCCCGGCCGGGTTAGCCCGGATAACGAAGAGGCAGCCACGACGAGAGGACGCAGTGAGAACCGCAGAAAGAGAGCGGCGCCTCCTGCCCCGGCACCATGGCTGGGCTCATCAAGAAACAGATTCTGAAGCACCTCTCCAGGTCAGCTAGAGCCTCGGTGGCTGGGGGCTGGGAGGGGACGGGTGGCAGTCCGCCTCCTCCCTAGCCGGCACCGGAGGCTCCTTGCAGCCTCGGGGGCGGCGGGGACTGGCAGTCGTGGGGGAGGCGACTCTTGAGCTCCCAGATCCAGCCGAGGCTGGGGTCGCGGCCCCGATCTCCCGTCGCCTGCGGCGTCCGGCGCGGGCCTCAGGAGTCGGCCCCTTGGACGGGTTCTCCCCTGCCGGGCTCGCAGAGGAGCGTGGAGGGCTGCCGGGGGAGGCAGCGCGCTGAGATCGCTCCCCGACGCGGCGTCTGGGGGCGTCCGGGGGACCCCACTTGGGTGGTCCTGTGTGGAGGCTGGGGATGATTTTTGTGGCACTGCGAACCCGAGCTCGGTGCTCGCCTCCATTCGGAGCAGAACGGTTCCGTTAACCGAGGGCGTCTGGAGCAGTGTAGACTCGCAGTGTAGACTCTTTGGGCTGAAGCTTGTCTTCTCGGTGAAATGTTAACCTTGTTATTTTCTGAATTCACCCCCACCTCGCCGGCCAGCCCTGATGCATTAGAGGGTGTGCCTGTTTGCATAGTTAGGATTTGTTTTAGGTAAATAGCCAAGGTTTCCAGCTTTGGCAAGTTCTTTCTGGAATCGTTTTAGTTCCACATCATTCTTGCAAAAACAGTTTTTTGCTTTTTAAAATTTGAGGTCTGTAAATTCAGGGAGTCAACATCTGTGGTGATAAACACAATACTTGTCATTCTTTCCATTTCATAACGCGGTTTTAGTCAGAAACATGACTCAGTAAAGCTGGCAGTTTGTTACTTCTGGCTTCTCCATATTTGTCTCAAGACACAGGCTAAATGTGGGATCTTGTTTCCAACTTGTTAACAGCTAATTCAAAGCACTTGGTTGTGGCCCTTTTCTCTGTTATTTGTAAGTTAATGATATTAGGAGAAAACTTGGGTATACTGGTATGCTTACATGGTAAAGACAATTCTTGATTCTCCAGATCATTGAGTACCAAAGGTTGTATTTTGGGGAACAAAATCAATATTTCTGTGAATCAGCAAATGTTTCCTTTACTTAAAACATTGAATAAAATGTAACATCATTTTTTAAAATGTAGCAAATTATAGCAGCATTTATGAATATACATTTTTGAATATTAGCAGTAATTGGAAAGCTTTTATATTGTATCTTATGGTCCAGTACTGAATTATCTTATTTTGGAAAAAGGTTTTATCTTTATCTTTTAATTATTATTTAGGTAATGTTCTGATTTATCAGATGTCCTCCAGCCTTTGCCATACTCTGTTCCACAAGAAAATTCAGACCTACAGAAAATGATTTGACTCTCTTCTCCCTCTTCCAAGGATGATGGTACATAGCTAGTTCCATTCCAGATGCATGGGAGAAAAGTTAATTCAACCAACGAGTGCCTTAGGGTGTTAGTTTAATTCTCTTGTAGAGCTCTAGCTGAGAAAGACTCTTAAAAATTAATAGTAAAGGTGACGGCTTACTTCACAAAAGAGACCACGAATACATATTCAGAATTATGTTCTTAGTACTTTTAATCTGTATGATTTCTGATAACTGTGTGATCAATAGTAATGAGGATATTTTCAGAGGGGAGGGTTTTTGTTTTTAAACCTTTGGCTTTTCTTTCTCTTTTTCTTTCTCTTTAGACTTAGAGTTGACACGCAGTGTGAACATTAGTTTCAGGTGTACAGCATAGTAATTTGACAACTCTATAGGTTATGCTATGCTTACCCCAAGTGTAACTACCATCTGTCACCATACAACACTATTACAGTACCATTGACCCAAGTCCCTACGTTGTGCCTTTCACTTCTGTGATTTATTCATTACATACTGGAAGCTTGTATCTCCTACTTCCTTTCACCTGTTTTGCCTATCCCCCACCCTTTACTTTGGCAACCATCAGTTCTTTGTATTTATGGATGTTTCTGCTTTTTGTTTGTTTTCTTCTTTAGATTACACTTCCATATGTTAATTGTTTTTCTCTGTGTGACTTATTCCACTTATCATAAAGCCCTCTAGATTCATGTTGTTGCAAATGGCAAGATCTCATTCTTTTTTATGGCTGAGTACAGAGATGAGTTTTTGAAACACTTGAGCTTTTACTTATTTCATATTTCAAAACTTACTCAGATACTTGAAGAGTGACAAATTCATATTCTTGGTTAATATATGAATCTTACTGCTATTACTGTTATCTTTTAACAAAGATATAGTTTTTTCTAAATTTAAAGGACAATAGAGGAAAGAAGGTGGATGTTATAATACATTATAGTTATTCAAGTAGGGATGAACTTTTGAAATTACCTGGGTCAAGCTTAATTTTACAGATTGTTCAGTAATAAAGATGTCTCTATATTGATATAATCATCAGAGCATAATTTAATAATGTTTAATAAGAAATAGAACACATTACCTTACAATAATAGACATTTCTTATGGCCAGTGGATGCCACTCATGACAGCTTCTTGAAGGAGGCCTTTTGTGACCACCCTTTGCATTCTTCTCTGCCCATATATATGCTTGCTCTTTGTCTTCTCCTCTTGAATGTAAACTACATGATGGCAGGGATTTTGTTTTGAGTCTAGCATAATGTAGGCACTCAACAACTATTTTTTTAAATAAATGGCAACAAAGCATTGAATTTTCCGTCATATTTTCTTAACTAAGACTGTATGCCACCAATATTATCACAGGTATGCCCAGTTTCCCTGTGGTTTTAGGAAGCAGGGGGTAATTGAATCATTGAGTAAATATGCCTTTGTTGTCCTGGAAAGAAAGGACTAGGAAAATGACCCTTTCTATATGGGGTCTTCTAGTAAGGAAGAAGACTATATAGAAGCCAGCGGGAAAAAGAGAATACTTACTCTGAGCCTTGAGATTGAAGTATGGTGAAGTTTTAACATTAAAACCAGTGTTGGAGTGCCTGGGTGGCTCAGTGGGTTAAGCGTCTGTGTTCAGCTGAGGTCATGATCTCACAGTTTGTGAGTTCAAGCCCTGCATCAGGCTCTTTGTGGCCATTGGGGAAGCCTGCCCTGTATCCTCTGTCCTCTCTTTCTGCCCCTTCCCAGCTTGCGCACACACACATTCTCTCTCAAAAAATAAACTTAAAAAATGTGAAATACTGTTTAAAAAAAAGTGTTACTCAGATATAGGGGCCTGAGAAACTGCTATTATGAGAAAAGTATAGAAGAGAAATTATTAAATTTTTTTAATGTTTATTTTTGAGAGAGGTACAAAGCATGAATGGGGGAGGGGTAAAGAGAGAGAGAGAGAGACAGAGAGAGAGAGAGAAAGAAAGAATCAATCCGGAAGCAGGCTCCAGGCTCTGAACTGTCAGCACAGAACCCAACGCAGGGCTCGAACTCACTACAAGATCATGACCGGAGCCGAAGTTGGATACTGTATCGACTGAGCCACCCAGGCACCCCTAGAAGAGAAATCCTTAAGAGATTAATAAATGCTTTAAGTAAATGCTAAACTATTTGAGAAGTGTAAGTCTGTATACTTGTCCCTGCCTGTTTGTTTAGTTTGTATACCAAGCATGTGTTGCATTGTTAATAAAAATTGATTGTGTACTTGGAATTGATCTGAAACTGAACGAGGGAGGAAAGAGAGAGAGAGCGAGTGAGAGTGAGTGAGCAAGTGAGCGCGCAAGCATGCAAGGGTAAGGCTGAGAGGGCAAGAGGTCAGGGGGGCTGAAGGAGTGTGTGTGTGGGGAAAGAGGGGGGTTGAACTAGTTACATTTTAAGAGAAGTGAAACAGGAAAAGTCTTTGAAGAGAAATTGCTCTGATCTTTCATACTATAACCAGCACAGAATGTATTTTGGAGTCTTTTCCAGGAGAGGATTTTTTCCCAAGGGAATGGAGAGTTCTAAAGAAAAGTTATAACAAATATCAGAAAGGAAATAAGAACAGGAGCTACCTTTCAAGGCCTTATTATCTGTTACTCTGGCATGTGTACTTGTATGCTAGAGCAAAGGATAAAAGGAGGAAAATAGAAGCTGGAAGCTAGAGTATATTTAAGCCAGGACCTGGAAAGGAGTAGGGAACATTCAGATACAAATGCTCCCTCTCCTGGAGTACCTGAGTGGCTGAGTCAGTTAAGCTTTTTCTTTTTCACCCCCTTTAAGTCAATTAAGCTTCTGACTCTTTTTTTTT